>JAOPJH010000009.1:13939893-13956341 GCA_027122575.1 Merluccius polylepis | reverse complement strand
CACACACACACACACACACACACACACACACACACACACACACACACACACACACACACACACACACACCCACACACTGTTTCACTTCTAGTGGTGTTGGTGACGATCCGAATGCATCTATGAATACACTACCTCATTGAACAACAAGGCCTGGATGCCCTTACTACCTCACAGTGTGCTTGGTATTAATCGACCTTGCTGTCATTTGTATTGTGTCTGGGGTGTTTCCTGATACAGTATGAGCAACATTCGTCAGGAAACCATTTGGGCCACAACCTTTTTTGTGCTGTCTGCTGTTTTGCTGGCAATCACTGAGTAAACATCAGGGAAGAACATTTTTGGACTACGTACTGATCACAGCCCTGACGACATCTCTAAGAATTCGATTCCGACAAGTCAAGTGACCGTTTGACCATAAATTAAATCATGTTATCACATTTTGCCCAGTGTGTGTGACTTGAAGTCCAGTGAGTTTGAACATGCATAACACTACAATCAAATAAACAGTAGCAAGGGTGATGACCTTTAATCTGTGATTAGTTAATCTTTTATGTTCATTCTAAGGGTCGAAGGGTCATCCTCGGCCTGATGTGCAGGTCAAATTTATATACCACATCATTATTTTGGAGTGCTCTACTAAGTATAAATTATGTTCTACATCCACAAATTTGAGTGTTTGGTAAATTAGATTTTCCTTTAGAAGCATAAGCTTTATCTTTTTTGTGATATTCTTTCAACATGTATGAGATGATAACATGCATTTTCTTCATTTCACTCTTCATTGATTTATCTGTGCTCCTAAATTACGGTGCCTCGGGGAATGGCCCCATGCTTTATGAGGTCAAAAGGTCTGGAAAGTCAAGGTCCATCCATCATGGATTTAATTCCCATAACATTCTTTTATTTAATGTTGCGAATTGAGCACTATATTGGTTGCATAACCAGTTGGTCAATTCACTTGACACGTATGTCCAGGGTGCACTTAAGTTAAGATGTAATGATGCATTTCTGTGTGTCAACCAAGTACTATCTATATTTGGTTTGTACTGGACACTGACTTGCAAATTACATTATGATCATAGTTGTGAGGAAAATTCTGTGTCTGAAGTAGAGTAGGTAGTAAACTGCTGTTTGTTGCCTTTCATTTTCATTGTTTTAAATTTTGATTGTGTTGACTAATCAGGTAAAGCCCACAATTATAGTATTGTGTAAATATAAGTCTTTTGGCACTTTCCATGCACGCTATCGACTCGCTTGGATCGGTTTTCCAACAGCAAAAGTTGTGGATCGTACCTGGTACTTGTTTTGGTATCACCTCGGTCTGGGTTCCAAGTGAGCTGACGCCTTAAAGGTGACATGAAAACACTGCTAATGGTTAATGGTTTTAATAATGAACGTATTTAGCAGCTATTTAACACATTTTATGAATTGGACCGCTTCATAAATGAAAAGGAAAAAACGATTAGTTATAAAAATGTGCTTCTGCAGCAGTGGTCTCCGCCAGCTCCGATTCAGACGGGGAAGCCACTGCCTCAAATCGATTTGAATCCTGCCTATCCACTGACGGGGTCCTATCTGCAGTACAAAAGTATGTGGTACCAAAAGCGATACCATGTAGTGGAAAAGTGCCATTTGGCATAAAGTAGCACCTAGTATTTCAATGCAAAATCAATATTTAATTCAATTATTTAGTATCTTTGCCTCACTTTCTATAGGCTAGCCTGTTGGGTATGGTAGTGGTTAAGCCATTGTTTGTCCACCTGTTGTGTAGCAGTTCTTTAATTTGGTTGTACTTGGGTTGGTATTGGCTTAACAACGATACAAAAGCTAATATGCCGAGGCGAAACGGACTAATGGGTCCTGAAAACAAACTAAATACAAAGCAAAGGGAGCAGCTAATGCACTGGCCTTTCAGGGAGCAGCAAGTAAGGGAAGAAAACGGAACATGGAAACCAAGATCACAACCAAATAATGAAACCACTTAGGTAAATAGAAGTTGGGGGGGTTAAGTAATTGATGGTAATTAGAAGGTACTGCATTGAAGTCACCGTACCACTTTTCTCTACCACACCTAATTGCTGTCAGGTTTTAACTTCAAAACCACCAGTGTCAACTCTTAAAAAAAACTAAAATTGTTTGTTCTGCGTTTTCAGCTCTACAGTGTATAGATTTGGGAGCATCCATCCGAACAGACTCGGCAGAAATGGAATATGATGTTCAGAATTAAGTTTTAATAAGTGTAGAATCCCATAAGAATAGTGTTTTTATCTATCTTAGAATGAGCCCTTTATCTACATAGGGAGTTGCTCCTCTTCCACGGAGCCCGCCATGTTGAACTGCCATGTTTCTACAATGGCTCTAGAGACGTGTTTTTAGTTAACAATCATAATTGCTATCTTACTTGCAAGCTATGACATATAGTTTTACAGACTTAATAACTTAATACAATTTATAAATGTTGCAAGGAACCTCATAACCTGATACTTGGCTACTTGATGCTGTTGTAGCCAATGAAATCATTTTGGAAGTACCTACTGACCTTACAGGCCAGTACAGGCCACTGTTGCTTCTCCTACGTCGTTTGAAAGTGAGGGGCGGGGGCGGGGGGGCTAGTAATCAGTTGGTGGCAATCTGCAACCTCACCACTAGATGCCACCAAATCATACACACTGCACCTTTAAAGTGCGCTACATGGTTAAAGGTCCTCTTGTCCTTTTGTCTGTGTCCCCACTAGGTGGTGCTGAAGATCATCAAGCACTACCAAGAGGAGGGCCAGGGCAGCGAGGTGGTCCAGGGAGTGTTGCTGGGCCTGGTGGTGGAGGACCGGCTGGAGATCACCAACTGCTTTCCTTTTCCTCAGCACACCGAGGATGATGCAGACTTCGACGAAGGTACTTTGCAAGCAATAATGAATAGTAATAATAATATTAAATTATGTTTTTGTAGTACTCATCTGCGGAGATGAAACGCTTCACAGGTAAAAGACTGGTAAAAGAAAATGTACAATAAAAATAAATAAAAAGAAGGAATATAACAAGGGTGGGCCACTATAAAAGGTGTAACAGAAGGCTTGCCGCTAAAACGAAGAATAAAATAAGACTAAAATAAAATGAAGCAAAGAGGGGACTAAAACAATGGTGGGCCCCTATAAAAGGCTTAAAAAAAGGCCTTCCAATATAGGATATTAAGGCCCGTTTTTAAAACCTTGATTGAAGGGACAGATGCTGTGTTTGGGGCTAGAAGCTCCCCCTTTTAGCCTCCAACACCATACAACTTCAATTGTGTCCTAGCACTGTAACGAGGGGAAGGGAAGAGACAGCGCATTGGGAAAAATGGTTTGGTTCATGGTCAGGGCTCAGTGGGACCCCAAGGGAAATTGCGAGTCAATGGAATGATCTCAGCAGTGCTTTGAGTTTTTATTGTTCTATGATACTGGTCAATTGTAAGTGTAGACACCGGGGAGTTCAACAGCACCTTTAACTAGCAACAGGGTGACCTGTATTGTCTGTGGGGGATGTGCCTGTCGTCACTCTTTCAAACTTGCAGCGGGAGGTGGTGTTACTGCCACACCATTGACGGATATACATCACGCTGTGTATTTATTCACCCTTCTAGCAGATCCTCAAAGAATCTTTCTGCCCTCTTTGACCTCACTCCCCTACAACACTAACCTGGTCCACCTACCACATCAATCAACAGGGATGAGAACAACTTGCTTTTTGGCAAATGTCCCTTTTTATGACCTCAATTTGGGTGACGTATGTGAATTGTCCAGATCCAAGGTTTTTTTGGGGGGTCTGGCGGGGGGGGGGTGACATTGACATATGCCAAATAAAAAGCTAGAAAGCATATTAACAGTACAATGTTTAGAATTGCAACGTTGTGCGGGAGGATTTATATGCGCTCAACCCCTCCATACTTTCACCCGAATTTAAAGTGAAGATCAGCTGAGGTAACATTTGGCTGACTACGATTGTTGGATGTGTTTTTAACTTGCCCTGTAGGCAGGGCTGGACATTAAGCTCACCGGCGAGTAGTTAACATTTCAGAGTCTAATTATCTGTCAGGCGAGTGCAGTAGGTAACTAAGTGAGTTAAACTTTTTTTAACTACATTTTAAGGGAGGCAATTATGTAGAAATATGACATGGCTGATTATCAGTCAACCTTAAAAACATCATGCTGTGCATCCGGGATCTCTCCGTATACAGAGCATAGATACAGATGCACAAACAATAATTTAGCGCGACTCAGACTCAGCGGAGAGCTGAGCTATACTCGTTTCTACAAGTGCAACAAAAGTGCAACAAAAATGTGGAGCGAGGACTGCTATGCATGTATTGCTCTCGGTTCTTTCGTTCTGCTAACCACAGCTAATTGCTAATAACTTGTTAGCTGTAGGCTAATATGACTAAGAATGGGCTGATGAATGAAAGGTAATTTGCGCTGTTATGTTATGGATTTAAGATTTGATAACCTTGATAAATCCGAGCCAGCCCAGCCTTGTGCTAGGGATCCAAGCGAAGTCCAAAGTCTTCTCTCAACAGAGGAGAGGCTAGACAACTGTCACAACAGAGCTGTTTTAAAAAAAAATCGAATCTGTAGGGTAGTGCTGACCGATGCATCATATTTTAATCGTCATCACAATATGAACATGCGAGACCCCAATTGCGATGAAAGTTCAACAACGCTAACACACTGGGCGTCGATTGACTATGTTCATACTGCTGTTTTCTGGACATTTATTCTTCTTATTAACTAAAAATGGCATTATGCCGTTTCACATATCAACAAACACAAGAGTGCCGAGAGAAGACTACCGGTTCTGTAAGGTTGTAAGGTCCAGATTCATTGACCGTTATTGGTATTTTTTTAGTTGGTACATTAACCAGTGCATTAAATGAGACGTGTTAAATGAAATACAAACTCTGTTGGTGAAGAAACCTACTTCCATATTATTCGTCACCCAATGCTGGGGGAGTGCTACCATTGCGACTTTAGTTTGAAAGGGTGTTGTCGGTGCACTGAGCGTAATGTACAATTTTGGTGGGGGTGTTTATTTGGCAATATTTTAAATATGCACTATTAGATTTAGAAATAATAAAATAAGTTTAATTATGTCAAGTATATAACGTTTTCTGTAATTAAGTTATTTTTTCGTAGGCCTTGCCAAATCTACCAGCAAGTATTGAGTGCTATTTTATTTATCGCTAGATTTAACTTATTTTGGATACCTGTTTTTTCCATATGACACTTTAAATGTTAAAGCTTACATTAAACACTAAGTATTTACAAGGTTTTTTTGAAACTGTTTTTTTGAGAGAAATATGTTGACACTTTTTAAAGAAAGGTGTAAGTATTAAGGTGTTTCTTCTCAGTGTTAATTTCTAAAATTTGTTGAAAATGTTAACATTAAAATTATAGTAATATAGTAATGTTAAATACATGATGACTGCACACTTCAATAGTTTATTCACCTCAAGTCATCGCATCGCAATATTCAACGTTTTTGCAAATTTGCATGTTTTCCTCATTGTGCAGCCCTAGTGTAGGCTATATAAAATGTGTTTGTTAATATAAATCTAAGTTTGTTGAAAGTGGGACACGTTCATTATAGTAAGTCTCAGCAATAATAAGGAATAATGCACTATACATAAACAAAAATTGCTTAAAGATGTTCCATGTCAATTTCAAATATTATTCCCCCCACCCCTCTCTGTGATGAGAGATGAGACTAATTACTTGTTTTTTATTGTGTTATCACTGGGGTTAGGTTGTCATCCTGTGACTTGGGCAGAACACACACACATTTCTCCTCTGGGACCTCATCTTTTAAACAGTGGTACTCACTAGGTTGCATTTTATTTATGTTTTAAACTCATCAAATACAATGAATTGATTAAAATACAGCTACTCGCAAGTTTCACTTGGTACAAATTAATAGAAACCGTTTTGTTTATAAACTACTAGCCTTTCCTAACTATAAATAGTTAAGAACAGTACAATTAGAAGATACTGGGCCCATTGTCTCATAATCTGCCTATGGTTATGATATTGCCTTCACACCGCTGCGATTTAAATTATTTCGACTTTGGGTAGCTTTTTTTCACCCTACATGTGTTTGCATCCCTGATCATACACTGTTCTATTTCTTTTTTTTGCCCCACACCTTGTTAGAGCAGCAGCAGCAACTCACAGCACGGCTAGTGAACCGAAGAAAACAATGGTAAGGTGGGGGAGGTGATGAAGTGAGGAAGGGGGAATCCAGCTCTAACAGGCAATGTGGCCTAACAAGCAGCTGTCTGAAAATCTCCCCAACACACAAGCTCCACTGGTGGTTAAAGCTTGTTATTGTTAGTAAAAAAGATAAGTCGTTCGCCCTGTGTCTTCAGGCCTCTCCTTAATCAGACTTTCAGCTACAAACAGGTAAACCCTCTAATGCTAATGCCCCTTTAAAACCTTAAAATCATTTTGACTTTGGACCAAGGAACAGCCATGAAGGTCTGTTTGTGAAGCTCATGTGGAAGAGACTAACATGTAGTTCCTCTGATGGTTTGCGCTAGTTGGATGTTGAATGACCCGCCACCATTCTAAAACAACAGGAAGAAATGCGTTTGTTTGGTTAGGACCTTAGTGGCGTGTTCATCTTCATATTATGCATTTTACAAGGTCCTGGTTGAGTTATGTTTGGTAAAAAAGTTTTTAAGGTTTGAATATTAACATAGACCAGTGCCATTCAATTCCGACCCTCAATGTGCCAAATGTTGATCTTTTCCGCTGCTGGTTCCAAAAATCTCAAACAATTGCAACTCTCCATGGAATGCAAAGCTACTTACTCAAAACCGTCCTGTGTAAAGCAATGGATGACATCACGGACACCATGTCCATATTTTTTACAGTCTATGCTTTGGACTGGACTGCACCAGTAGGCCACCCAAAAAAATACTGGTCTGGGTTATCAAACCATTGTAATCATCTCTCCTGGCTTCTCTAAAACATTCCTTACCAATATCAAAATGCGCGTGTGCACGCCTGCCACGATGGTAAACAATGGCGATATAGAACTTTCGTCTTTTGGAATACATGTGCATCTGTTACAGTTTGTGGACAACATAACAGTGAATCGCCATACAAGTAGACATGTTACAAAGACCAAAGTGCTATATTGCTACTCTTTAAATTTGTGGCAGGCGTGCACACGCTAAATGCTCTTTGGAACAATCGATACAAGGAAGTCATTTTGGCAAATTATATTGATAACGGGTGTTTTAGTGACTGCAGGAGAGACCGCTACGGTGGTTTGATCACCCAGACCGGTATGGTCCTTTTATCAAGACCAACTGTTCCTGATGAGCTGGTTGTCATCTGACATGGTTGACGAGTGTGTGCCTGAGAGAAATTGAGGCATAAAATACAAAAGCACTCGAGTGGCTTGATAAACTCTACATAAATGCAGTCATACTGTATACCAATGCTTGGTCTCAATTCAAATGACGTGAAGTCCATTGGAGTCCTCTATGGTTCTTGAGTAAAATGTTTTTGCCAAAATCTAAATCTGATTGGATGAGGGAAAATAGAAATAGTAAGGGTAATGGCTTGGTGTAATCACCTCCACACGGTAAGTTGCAGATGGCTCAATTCCTCTCCCTGTGTACACTTTGGCGAGCCAAACTATTGCCACACACATTTTTTAAAGTAATTTCACCCCATTGAATGCAACCACCACGAGATTTAGGATAATTGCTGTGATTTAAGTTCAGGACTCTGGGGGCATGGCCATATGTTTTTGTTCTACAAGGTGTATCTACCGGATACTATGGCTCTTTAATTCATGAGCATACGTTTTCTGGCCATTTCATTGCTCTCGCTTGTCTTATTGGAAGCGATTCCAGTAATGCGTTAGTGGCTGGCAGTAGCCCAAGTGTAGTCTCATCCTTGTTGGACCTCAAGGACGCGTTGCTGCTCCACACTGGCTGAGCCACCTTCTGATTTTATTTCTTTATTTTCAACCTGAGCCGAGCCATTGATACCAACTTGTAATAATAAGGTGTGAGGCTGAAGCTTATTCCACACACACACCAAAAAAACAGCCATTTGAGCCCAAGGTGTACTATGGAAAGGACAGACATGCTCTCTGCGGTCAAAGCCACTGTCACATATACCGCAGTGCCGAAGTGCCAACCTCCCTGCCACACTCATCTCCCCCTCTACCCCCACCCCCTTTGAGGTGCAGAGTGTATTCAGTGACGCTGTTCCCACGCTGCATAATCTGCAGATTGATATTCTTCAAAAGTTCCCAAGTGCTGTGCCGCGGACCTCGGTTTCTGATGTACAGACAGGACCCTGTGGCGATGCTGGGTCAACATGCCACCGGTGTCTTTGCTGACAATCATATTTGGGTTGGATTTAAACCTACTTATGGACCTACTTTCTGGATATCTGTATGTTTTCTGTGTAAATGCATGTGCATACACGAGCGCATGTGTGCTTGTGCATACTGCCTTATGACTCTGCCTCCTAGAGATAGACTGACTGACTTTTCAAATATGTATTTTGAGGTAATGGCCAGGGTATGAGCGTCAGGGCTTGAGTGTCAGGATATGACATGCCAATGTTCATCATGTGCTCTCTTGTGAGCATCAGACATGGTTGTTCATGTGACCAACTGCTATGCTGCCTTTCTATCAACAGGTGCCAGTGTGGAGCTGTTCTAGCAGCACAGACCATTCAGCCTTAGCTAGCAGGGAAAATACGAAGGACAGAGAGGGAGAATATAAAAAGGATGGAGAAAGGGAGCACGGGAGATGCAGCCCTTGATGAAGAACCTTGGCCAAACCCCTAAGCCACTTCCATCTCCACCGTTCTTGCATACATTGTGTCCTTGTGGTGTGGCCAGGAAATGTGTAGGGAAATATGTGCTGCTGTCAAAGGCCCTTATTCACCAGACACATGGTGCATTTGGAAGCACACTAGGAGTGGGTTAATATTTTTTAACCCTGAACCGCTGTGGTTTCAGGGATGACATGTAATGGAAGCACAAAGATGGCCAGGGGAGCGATTAAAGGGCTACTACATCAGATCAATTTACAATTGCGATGTGCACTTGGTGCTCTTGACGTTCCTGGTGATTTTAAAATGTAGAATATTGATGGACCATTTACGGAAAGTGCTCTGAAAACAATTGCTGTGTATTTTGAACTGAGGAAAATTGGTTTTGCACTTCATTTGCTGTCTGTTGCATGCTAATATGGTGCTTTTTGGATATGAACAAATCCGAAAAAAACCAAATACACACTTGAGGATGATTAAATATTCCCCATGGCTCCCTCCAGTCTGATCAACAGCACATGAGGCGAAGCTCAGCTTGGTCTGGCAGAGGGGCGAGGGATGTATTGAGAACTAAGTGTTAATAATGAAGTGATGTGCATTCGTAAACAGATCAGCAGAGAAAGGGATGCAACAACCCAACATACGGCGAGGATGTCTCAGTAATAAACGTGTGTGGAATATTATGTACTGAAACGGTCTCAAATGGAAAAGATACATTTCCTTTTTTTGTCTTCTATTTTCACTTGGCACAAAGTCCTTGCCAAGAGGAAATATTTGAGACCTAATTACCGTTTCTGTGGGACATCCCTGGTAGTGGATACATAGCCAGATGTTTAAAAATACTTGTGAAAACCGAAAGAGCATTTGCTATTACGGGTCCAAAATAATATTTATAAAGCAATTTATAAAAAAAATTAAATAAAAAATCCCAATGATTCACTTTGCCTGGCATCAACTTGCAGGGCTATGTCCATTGCAGGTGGTGGCACGATTAGCCAGGGACTTGGTGCCTGGCTTTAAAAAGCTCTCGCGGAAAACAGTTGTTGTGTTGGTGAAACAAGCCTGGATCTCAAGTGCTACTTTGAGCTGTGGAGCCTCTTTATTCTAATTTCAGGTTCTTGGGTTGGAAATTGGCAAAAATCAAGGCTCTTCTTGGCTGAAAGACATGGCACTTGGGCATATGACATGATGGGACACTATGACTGAGTATTGAGTGTGGTGGTTCTCCAAGCATTGCCAGTCATTAAATGGGGAAGAGAGCCCTAAAACGTGTTCTTTGATGCAGCTACCACTTCTAATGAGGGGCATTGATTTTGCAGAATGGCACCCTCTCTTTTTCAGTTGACATCTTGTGTTTGTCTCACTCCCGCCGAGTGGACCAGACACACGACCACTAACCGTTTGAATGGCAATTACTTACCGGCTAATTAGTCACACCACTTCAGCCTAGAGTAAATATGATGGAGTAAATGGTGGATCAAATGCAGTCTTGTTTGTGTTTCATCAGATGCTTTGCCAGCAATGCTGGCCTGCTATTTATAGTTTTTGGAGGTTTTGGCCTCAGAAACATTGTTTTGTGGGTGTGGGTGGGCCGTATTCATAAGATTTCTTGGCGATCCTTTTTTGAAATTGTCAAATTTCACAAACCTATTGCAATATGCTGTTTAATGTATATATTGTTGTTGGTCCAGTATACCTAAAAGAATTGTGGCATTTATAAACTTTTGTATTTCACCAGCTAAACATAAATTAAACTGACACACAGCTTTGTCCATGCCCCTCCACAAATCTAACCAATCTTGCCGGCTGGTTTTATTTCCCTTGCGTTGTGGATGCATGACTCACAAACGTCTGCCTTCATAGAACAAAGTGTCAAATTGGAAACAATTTGTAACTATGTCCGGTGTGACTACAGTAATTTCCACTCCAGTCTCTACAGGTGGCACAGGGGACACGTGAACTGGCCAAACTTTAACTTGATATCATTAGACGGACCCTTGCTGGCATGTCATCTGTGCTAAATACAAGTGAGCTTCCACTTGGGGTCTTTCTTCCTGAAGTCCCCTTGCTCATTCTCTCTCTTTCGCTCTCTGTCCCTCTCTGTTTCTGTCACTTTGTCTCTGTTTGACCCAGGGGCCTGGCAGATGATTTGTTGTGGCGATGGTCACATTTTGAAGAAACGGATAAATCTCTGGAAGATACGTCCTTACAGTTCTTCTTGTGGAGATTGTGTGCGAGTGTGTGGGTGGGCTGGGTCATGGGGGAATATATGGTTGGGGCTTCAGCCGTATCCTTTGGCCCTTCTCCATCACTTAAAGAGCCCTGATTTATTAATGGTCCTTGACACATCCACTGAATATTGTCCTGAAGATTTTAGTGGATTGCAGTCTCCGCGCCCTCCTCTTTTCCCCCTTTCTTTCCTCCCCCACCCCCCTAGCCCCCTCGCTCTGCGGTGGAAGGCGTCATCATTTATGAGCCAGCAGGCGTGCTCATTGTGATGTAAAAGAGACCAAGAAGAGAAATGGACTCGAAGCTGGGTCTCTTGACTTCAGCAGCTAACTTATATTGCCTTTCTCAGAGTCTAACCCGTTTCTATATACGTCCTATTTTATTTGATGTGACTCTCTGGCAGTGAATTAACGTGAGGAAAAACAAATGGCTACAAGGACACCCAAACCTTTAAATAAGAAACATTTATAATTACATCGCAATAACCTATAATGAAATAGAAATGCCTCTTCAGTGGTAGGAAATAATTTCTGTGTTGGTCAACACCGAGTTATTGAATTAATGCAAAGTGTGCTGTGTGAAACATTCATCCTGTGATGACTGGACTGCCCAGTGAAAGGTACTCCTGATTTAAGCACACTACGTGAGCGGTTTTTCCTCCAGTGGGATAAAAGGTTCAGCATTGGGATCTGGGGCCTTTTAATTGTTGACTGTAGCAGACATGTTCATGGTGGGTTAATTGAAGTCAGGAGGATTAAAAAAAAGACTGCCATGACCCCCCCCCCCCACCACCCTTTAAATTTACTATTCAAGATGCAGTCAGTGTATGTTTGTGTGTGTCCGTGTATGTACTGGTGGCCTCACTACCTCTGATGAGGTCCTCCCCAGAGGTGACCCCTCAATAGATAGCTCTGCTGGGCCCCAATGGGAAATTGATTGTTTCCTCTTTTTTAACAACCCCTCAGTTTATCTAGCTGCCGCTAATTAGAAAATCACTTGACACCCCACCTCAAACTGAAAAGTGTAAACTTGAATAGTAACAACCCCCCCCCCCCCCAAAGAGGTTTCATACTTCATTTTGTTGTTTGACAGTGGAATATATTTGCATTGGCCATGTGTACCTGGACGACTGCTAAACCTTGCCTGTTTTGTTATTCATCCCCCCGCTCTCTCTTCAAAACGTTGTCTGATGGCAGGCCTGCCCAGCATGCTAAATCAAGATGGCTATCCTAGTTACATTGCTATTTTTCATTCCGCCATGTTTATATTCATCCTTGTTCAAGGGGGGATAGCTATGGGAGGCTAAAATGAGATGATGCCCCAAAATATAATGAGGGGGGGACTGTTTGAGAAACCCACTGAGTGAGAGAGACCATCTTGGATCAATTACTAAAAGGTGGGACAGAAGATCATTTCATGGACAGTGATGTCCGTAACTGTACCGGCCCGCCTACCTGGCCTTTCAAACATGTTTTTTCGCCTAATGAATTCGATTTTGATAGCTTTTCTTAATCTTAATGAAAATGTCAAACCTGATGAGATTAAACCGTAGCATGGTCAATGCCCTTTTTTAATAAATATAATGGCCTTTGTGGCCCCATAAGCCTCAAACATCACATGGCCATACCACAGAGCTACATGGTTACATCTGTAATGATATCCTAGTGAGTCACTGCCACTACAAACAATGTACCATGAAAAACCGACCTGTGAGACGTACATATGGTAAGCTACTAGTCAAAGTGTGTCATGCACACCAAGTGTGTGATTGTGTCTGTGTGCGCACATGCACATTCAACGCTGGCAGCTAGCTCCCTGCAGGGCTTGCTCAACTAAGATTAATGGCACCTAATCCACGTGCCAGGTGGAACATGGAGTGGTGGCGTGGACGCTCCTGCATACACACTCACTCGAACACGGAGAAACACGCAACACCCGTGCGTGTGAAAACGGCTACACACAAACACACTTACGCCCCTCACCATTACAGTCGCGCTGGTGAGAATTAGCCTCGTGCTTCTCCAGACATCCTGGGCCAGACTGCAAACTCGATAAGGCCATTTACTCCCCGACAACACACACATTTATCACTGCCGCCGCTTCCCTACATGCCAACATGCCTACTGATGGAACACACACACACACACACACACCTCTTACAACCCACAGCATTTGACCTTGACTACTCGGTGAGAGAATTGCTGTGTCCTCATTTCTTTTAGAAAGGAGAAAAAAAAAACTTGCATTTATGCCAGTTGCCTTCAGGATGTCAAGGGAGATTGGTGTGTGTTTGTGAAAGAGACGGTGAAATTGTGTGTGTGTGGGGAGGACATGCTTAATTACTCATCAGCTTCTCATCTCCACTGACATTCACCCGCCACGCTCACATCGGCCCTGGAGGCCGATGTCCCGACAGTGATCCTTGTCATCCCCCTCTCTCTCTCTGCCATCTCTCTCTCTCGTTCTCTCTTGCGTTTTCTCTCTCTCTCTGCCCCCCCCCCCCCCACACACACACACACACACGACTGAATCACATTCCCTGATACGAGACAGTCAGATATGTGTCCACCATCTAATTTTCTGGCTCCTGTCATTCCCTTTTTTCTCTCACTCTCTTATTATTTCCTTTCTCTCCATTTCTCTTTCCCTTTTTGTCTCTGCCATCTGATGTTATCTATTCCATGAATATTACAGTCATGAATGCTGGTGCTAGCGGCTCTGACACTCAGTCCGGGCACAGTTGTCACCATTGTGTGTGTTCATATGAGTCTATGTATGTAGCAGGAGCCAGTCCTCCTCTACCCCCTACCACCACTTCACACAGACTGCCCTTTCCTATCTTGCCTGCCCTGCAGGTGTCGCTGTTGAAGCATTTTAATCAGAATTTCAATAATGGATTTATTTTTATTTTTGGGGAGAATGAAGATTTGGGAATGGTTTATTTCAACCAATTACTTTTTTTATCTTTATTTTTATTTTGATCTCCCTCTTGCCTCCAAAAATAAAGGAGCAAGCTCCTCGATTGACCAGCCTCCTCTAATATACATACACAACCTGTGCAATACAGTAGCATAACATGAGCATTTTAAACCGAATCAGACTCTCTCAGAGCAGTGCCTGGGAACCATCCGGCTGTACCTGACTCTGCCCTTTGTTGTTGTGTATGCGTGTTATGGGGCACATTTTTTATTTTTACAATGTGCAGGTTACATCAGGCAAGGTATTGAATGTCTTGCGTAAGTAGCCAGATGAGCTCTCCTAAGCACACCGTTGGCTCTGGCTCTAATTGGCATATTGTGTAGTGCCAGTACGACAAAAGGAGCAATGCTAACGGCTGCGACATGCGCCAGGAGTCTGGCAACGTGTGGATCGCACGTTGTCTTTGTCTTTTCTTGGCCATGTGGCTGGTTGCTGTACAGCAGGAGGGAAACTCATTGGGTTCTCTTGCTCTCTTCTTTTCTCTTTCTTGCTCCCTCACTCTCTTCCGCATCTCTCGTGCCGTTTAGTCCTCCGAGAACATTGAAGGTGACAAACGTGTTTACAGTGGACTTCATATGATGGACATCCCAGGTGCCCAGTGTGTAAGATCTCAGCACCATCTGCTTTTGGAACATGGTGAAATGTGAAGGTACTTCCAACCAAAAGTGTCAGTGTCTTCGCTCAGCTGCATTTGAATTAAAGTCATTCCCTTTTTTTTTTGTCCAAGGCAACTTTCTTCTGGTCACAATTTTGTACATGAAGATGCAGTTTGATGGCATTTAAAGGCTTTCAACAATGCCTGGTAACCTTCGAGTGGAAAAAAGGTTCAAAAGAGGCCATGCTTTGATTTTGTGACCATTTTGTAGATGTAGTTCACAATTAGGTGTGATGGGGACAACATTTTGTCATTCATAATAAATTGGTTACTAGGAGTAAACAGTTTTTGGAGGATTGCATTCCATTGAGCATGCTTGGATACACTACACTATATTACTCTAAATATGTTTTGACAATACCAACATTGGCATGTTTACATGGTCTTAACAATACTATACAGAAATGGAAAATTGATAGGATTTGGTCAAATTTCTGTGGGTCATGCAAAGGTTGTACTACTTTTGAATGCAGAACACTTGTCTCCTGCTCTGACAGAAAGCGAACATGAGCAGCAAACCCTCCCTGTTTTTTGCCAGAAGTTCTTGATGATTGGCTACCATTCCTTTATTCCATCAGTGATTGCTCAACCACCACTGGTTTTAATTAAAAAAAATTAAAAAAATGTAGTATTCAGTAGGTAAGAAAAAAAAGAAAATCTAAATTAGGTTTCTCAATGGCAATTAAGGCCTTGTGCCATTTACAGAAATCATGACATAGCATGTTTTACTGTTGTTGCCTTAATCTATGTTGGCTTTCTTGGCTTGCATGTAAAAAAGCTACTTAATGACAAGCTCTCTCTGTGTTAATACAGTGCAGGCCTGCAGCACAGGTTCTGGCTGCAATGCCAGAGAACATTCCTCTTCAACAGTGCCATGTTGATGTTAATCGGTATTCTACTGCCTGGACAGTGAATGGTAGATGCATAATAAATGAAAGGGAGCAAGAAATAATGCCATCTTGACTATCTGGTGATCACAGTAGTTGCCTTGGCAACCGATAAAACACTTGTTAGGTATTTTTGGCATTCCTAAAAGCAAACTAAAATTCCCATTTTGCAATGGTTGGCAGCCAGAAATACAATTTCAGCATTTCAGTAAAACGCCATATATTTTCTGATAAGCCAATGTAGACGGAATACAATATGAATGGATTCAAATACATGCAGGGATAATCTGGACACATCAACACAGCCAAGACGCATGTGTAGGGGTCCTTTACATTTTTCACATCCTTCCCATCATGGGTGGGGTCAGAGCAAGAGGAATTTACCCCTGGAGCACATGAAATGCAGCCATCGAATGAAATTCCCGCTGTTCCAGTCCAATCATTGATTTTGCCTTAGTCATCTCCTCTTCAGTATTCTTAAAAGTGTCAAGATAAGCCCACACTGCTGTCACCACTGAGCACCACTGGCGTGCAATATGTCGGAATTAGTAATATGAGGCGAGCCAGGCAAGCACCATCGCTCATCGGTAATGGCTTTATTTTCGTGCTTTTCAACGGAGACAAATAAGCTGGTGTCGACCTTGGGAAAGATACTAATGGGCAAACTGGAAACATAAAATGTGGCATTTTGTTTGGACGTGCGTGTTCGCTCTCTGCAATGTCACATTCTGAGTCTGGGTAAGCCTGAGTAGGTGATAGGATGAAGAGGGAAAAACATATGAAGGACATTAAGAGTCTTTGGGGGGGGGGGGGGGGGGGGGGGGGGGGGGGGGGGGGGGGGGGGGGGGGGGGGGGGGGGGGGGGGGGGGGG
>JAOPJH010000009.1:13878294-13888596 GCA_027122575.1 Merluccius polylepis | reverse complement strand
ATTATAGATGTCAGACATTAAAATAGGCATGTACATCCTCACCCTTGGCGCAGAAATGGAAAAAGCGTTATTAGTTATAAATGAAGGAGAAAGCCTGGATAGAAAGAAAGAAAAAATATAGCTGATCAAATTTCTAACACACTATTATGAAGTAAATACAGTGAAATATTACACTTTCACTGTTGAGTTCAGATCTTCAGAAAAAAATATAGATGAATGAAACGACATGCAGGATGTTCTTATTTACTTGACTGCACTACAAAATCAGTATTACAATACTCGCCTCGTTGACGACAACTTTCCCAACTTAACTATTATATATTCTAGTATTCAAAATCTCCCATCTGGGACTATTAAAGAACATCTTATCTAATGTGAGAACTGTTAGTGTATCAGAAAACTAATAATCAAGTGCAAAGAGTAGCAATAACTTATCGCAACTTAAATGTCAAATCAGCGCTATTCCACCAAAGAAAATAACACTTTAAAAGTAGCTTTATCCAAGTTGTATCTTTTTAGAAGATTTATCCCAAACTCTATTAGCTTGGAATTGACTACTGGTGTTATCTTGGTATATAAAGTGCAGTAGCTGCCGCAGAGGGTATTTATTCACTGTGAAAAGTAGCAGAGTTCACTGTTGCTGTTATTGGAATCTCTATTGAAGCTGTAAATACAGCCCCTCATTTCGCGCTACCATAAAGATGTTTTTTTCCCCCTTCTTTTCTCTGCCCACGGGGATGTAGGTTTTCATGGGATTCAGCTGTATTGTTTTTTTGGTAAATACTTAGCCTTGGTACGTTTGTTCACTAGTATCACAATGAGCAATGGGATAACAATTTGCCTATTAAGTGAAAACCCAGACAGGACATAGTATGCATTTGTGGCCGGCTTCACCGTTTTACTGTTGCACGGCCTAGCTTTTGGGAGTTTGAAGGGTCGATACAACATTGGCCGGCATGGCGCTGAGGAATGGTCAGCAACACATCTTGTTTACGACGTCGTCAAGGCGCATGGATTTGTTTAGATCCGCACCTAATTTGAAAGGGAGCAATGAAGCAGTTTGTTACAATGCAGCTGACAGCCATCAACAACACTCCCAACAATGGATCGGGTGTTGAATGTTAAGAATGGCCTGTGTTATTGCTGAACAGTGGGCTTTACAATTCTCCCGGCGTTTGGGAGCCTGTTTTTATGGAGACAGAGCACCCGGGATAAACAAATTTAACGTGCTCAATGATGTTTGATATTACCCCGTTTATACGAGTTAAAAAGTACATCAAATACAAGGTTAGGCCTACTGTTTTACCAAGCCATGCAAAACCTACATATTCATAACATGAGACTGAAGTGTGTGTGTGTGTGTGTGTGTGTGTGTGTGTGTGAGAAACTAAGGGTGCTTTACTGAAGGGATTGTTTCTCCTCTCTTCCGCAGGTTAACAGGGTTTACAATTCCACCGCCTGTTACCAGTACTGGATCCATCTTTTCACTGAGGCTTACCAGCGACTTTGCAGTAAGCGCTCACGGATTCAAGATAGTCTACCAAGGTAAGGGAAGCACAGTGCACACTCCCCCAGTCGTGTCTGCTACTTTGTGTTCTCATTTACAAGACAATGACATGTATGCAATTAAAACAAAAAGGCACTTAAGTAAGTTATCAACACAGACAGGCCTGGATGTATCTAAAGCGTCTCAACAGTCATTCTCCGTCAGTGAAAATTTAGACATTTTCCTCTTTATAGAGATGGTGTGTGATCTCGCTTGCTCTGCCTGATTTCCTCTAGGACCTCCACAGTTGAGTTATGAAAACACAGGGTACCGCAAATCAGCAAATGAATCTCATATTTTCCAAATAAACATTCCACCCCCACAAAGTCCTAGACCATTGCGGAACTCCAGAGGTGCGTTCGAGATTGCACAGCAGCTGGCGAAGGGAATTAGTTGAACTAATGGATTTGCAGAGATAGCTGTGTCGAAGCTGAGCTGCAGAGCGCGTCTGGGTGGCAGTCTAAATTTCTACTGGCCTTCTGTGACTGTCTCTCTCGCTCTCGCTCTCTCTCTCTCTCTCTCACTTTATTTTTTTCATCTGTTGTTATTATCATCTGTATCTTATTGCATTCTGCCTGTTCTGTGTTCTACACTCCTCTAACACCTTTCTCAATGCTCCCCCCACAGCGATGAATACAGTTCTAATCTAATCTTTCTTTTGATAAGTTGCATTTTGGCTCATTTGTCTACTTTGGCATCTTCCCCCCATGCGTCTAATCTGCCTCACAGACTGGATTGGATTAAATTGCATTTGATAAATATTATAATAATAGATAATAGTACATCTTTGCCCTTGTTTTGAAATTATTACACACAAACACATTGGTTCAAATAAATTACATTTGCTGAGATCAATTTCAGATTACAGCCTGTAAGAGAATGTGCTGTTGAGTTGTTGACTGGAATGGATTATTCTTAGTCAATTTTGAGTCGGCTATAATCATCACAAATAACGGTCAGAAATGTCTTTCAAAATGTTGTAGTAGCCTAAATCGGGCAGTAATTGTATTGTTTGTCTGTAATTGACTGTCATTGGGCCAACACCGCCTGTTGCAGGTCAGGTAGTGGACAACAATACAATGAAATTGACAATAAGTTACAAGCCGCTATAAAACAGTGTCAGTGCAGAGCAAAAGTTACACAAAATACAATCCCTACAGTTTTCACTCCAATGAATGGGCAATGAGTCTACATAGCAGTGTAGAACATTACTTAAACGTGTTTGTGTGAAGCTATTTCTAAAACCATGTCCTTGGTATTTGCTGTGGGAAGTAATATGTGGTAGACACACTCACTAAGCTCAAAGAGCTGCTTGCAGGGTAAGTTACCTTTATTAATTCTAGTTACTCTTTAGCTCTTTTTAGGTGTTATCCAAAGCGACGTTGAGTCAATACACTCATAAAGTCATAAAGGAGCACCTAGGGGTTAGGCACCATGCTCAACGAAAGCCTATACGTACACTGGGGATCGAACCCAGCAGCTTTCGGCTGCCACTCGAACACAAGACTATATCGCCCCACTAACATATTAGGACCAATTAACAATACAGAACACATTGTTAAACATCATTTATTATTATCCAATTGGCCATGTTTACCTGTGTAAACAATGCAAGCGTCTATAAATGTGTCCCTTCCCTCATGAGGTAAACTGGCTAAATAGTTTGCTGGCTAAATATTGGATTGTGATATGGCTAGAATACAGGATAGGCTTTATGTCACATCACAAGGTGTGTCTGCAGGTGCTTGCTTGTCACCAACTCAGTTCATGAATGGAGGCTGTTTGCACTACAGTTATAGGAAGTGACAAAAGCACTGCTCTGATAAGCGATAGCCTTATCTCTGGTTTCATTAGTAAATCCATCCTGTTGTCTCTTTCCCGGGTCATTTCAGCCAGCCTCACACACGCCAACTCTCAACCCAACATCTCCTGCTTTTAGCTATGGAGGAAATTACAATGGACAAAGATTAGATTATCAGGATTTTAAGCATGATGGCGCCCAGCAGAATGGTTTCACCCTAATTTTAACCCATTGAGGTACATGCCTGGCATTGTTGTGAACAAAAGTATTATTCTGATAAAACACTGCCTGAATCCACACTGTAAGCCCCTTGTGTATGTAAATAGTGTATACACATGGGCAAATATTCATACATGCACTCAAGATGTTGTCAAACTCTATTTAATAAAAGGCTTTCTTGAATATATGAATATTATATTATGTTGTATAAAAACATTTTTACTTGCCCTTTCTCCACTTTGATTCCCTGCACACATTAATTGTTCATGGTCTGCTACCACGGCTGACCTGACAGAACACCTCTCCGTTCCTGCCTCGCTCTCTCTCCGTCTATTTTTTGACTTATTTGGACATTGATACACATGTGACTCAGCTACTATCCGATGTTGCCCACAAGAGAGAACAATGGTAGATTCATTATTACGTCGGGACGTAATATCCACCGACTCTATAGTCGTCCCTTGGGAAGCCAAAGCTGCCTTTGGGCCACACTTACGACGGGAATATTACACTTTATATTTCTAGTAAATTGTATTAATCTTAGCCTGAAGTTGGAATATGGTACCCACCGCATACATTATTAAAAGGGTAGAAATATTAAAAGGCTAAGAGCAGTCCATAGTATTATTTACTTCTTCAATTACTTCTTCAATCTGTGGCCGTCTCTTGGTAACAAGTCTGCCTCTAGTCGTTGTTGCACTAATTATCCTGTTTCGATTTCCACCGCTAGTATTCATAGGGCCACCCCCATGTCGCAAAACAGCAGGATTCTCCCTTAGCCGAGCATCCGGCACCCATACCGTTTACAAATATTGTCCAAACTCATTCATTATGCAACTACGTGAGGATCACGACTGCAGTGGTGCCTGCAGTGTTTTTTTTGCCCTGTGTTATGTTGCAAAATGCCCATGGTACCGCATGGCACATGAATATGTATTGGCTGCTCATTCCTGTGACTCTGGGATGTGTGATGCTTGTAACCGCTCCTTGAGCTGATTGAATCATGACTAGCAGCTAAGTGGATTCGAATCTGTATGCATATGAAGGAGACGGTGAAGGACACGCGGCCAGATAAGAATCTCATTTCCTGCCGGCCCTGTCAATCTCCTGCCAAGTACGCGGGAATGCAGTGGAACCCGGGCCCCGGGAACGCAGCGAAGTCGCACTGCTGGTTAGCGCGTCACCTTTGGGCCCTTTCGACAGTTTGACCTTAACCCTTCTGCTCTGTGGACTCTTCCAAGGACAAACCAGTGTTGACTGGGGAGAGAAAATAATAATAAAAAAGAGAGCAATGCCCCTCCCTCCCTCCCTCTGCAAGTGATATTTCCCCACTGATGTCTTTGTCGATGGTACAGCTGGTGCTAAAAAGGCACATTTCTGTCCCACGTGCAGGTGCCTGGTAATGCAGTTTGTTAAAGGATTGTATATTGAAAGCAAAACCATTCCTTTTGCTGTCATGAAATTGGTGAGATATGGTATTTCTAATGCATTGGATTTTGCAACACACCACGGAACCATAGAGGCTGTCCTTCCAGCGCTCCCTGACACATTTCATTGTGTCTATTAAACCAGCTTGGTCACTGCGTTGATGCACAGGTCTAATTCAGTACATACACATTTTGACCGATCAAAAACCTTTTCCACCCTGCGTCAAAAAGCGAATCAGTCATCCAAGGAGCCAAGTCATCCAGCAGCCAGCTTTCCATGCAGCAAGCATGGGGGCGAGCCAGGCAGACAGTGAAGCTGTCTACCCAGACCTAGACACTTCCTGTGGGAAGGAGGGGGACGAGTACGCATGTTTGTGTGCTTGTCTGCCACTCTGTCAACCTTCCATCTTCTTCAAAGGGCCATAGAGTCATTAAATATACAGGGGAAATAAATAGCCCAGCCCCTGAGATTTCTGGCAACTCCCTTATTTACTGGATCATGTCATTCAATTTCTCCTCTGCAATGAGGGGCCTACAGACACCACAGCAGTGCCTCACATGTCCATGTGAAATGGAGATAAGAGAATTACATGCCAGGGTCTCTGGATAAAGAGTCAAATCACAGCATGTTACCTCCATTGGAATCAAGGTCTTTATGTTGCTCTTGTCTTTACTGGGTTCATCATTGGTATTACTGCAACATTTTCAAAGCGATGAATCTCTTTGATTCCCCCTCCCCCCCTGTAGTTATTGAATGTGTTGATTTTTTGTTGATTTGCTTGTTGAAGTCTATCATATTAATTAATCAATTTCTGAATTAATCTAGCGTAGAATGCTCTAAAGCTCAGTGTGTTTCTGTGATTAGATATTGATATCGTTTAGCATCTTGTGCAAAAGTACTTTTTCGTTTACCTATGCAGGTGAGATTACTGAAGTAGTCTCGAGACGATGGGGAAAGTTAGCAGTACCTTACATCAACCTTGTATGATCAATGTAGTGTCGATTCAACATACACCACTTTGTGTATATTGGCAGTTCAATGGATTTGCTCCGCAAGCTCAGTTTGTTTACAGGGGGTTAAGAAGTTTAGCTGCAGCAGCTGTTTCCTCAACATTGACTGATATATGCAATTTGTTCAGGGTCTCCCTGACAGGCGTAGTTGTTAGCTCAGGGATGTCTGCGAATATGCATGCATAACACACACATTCCTCTCCATCTCATGAAAGTCAGGAGCCCAATTTATCTGGAGTGTGCACACATTTCCCCTTTTTATGGTCAGTGTTGCCATCAAGAGGTCTATAGCTACAGCAGCTGTAGCCTTCTCCTGTTCCAGTTCACGTTTCCCATTATGGTAGGGTGACCAGACGTCCACATTTTCCGGAGGACAGTCCCCGTTCCTTGTGGCCCGTCCCCAGCTGGAGCTAATTAAAAAAAATAGGATGACCGATCATAAACAATAGGCTATCAATACAATGTATTGATGTATAGAATGATTCCCTATTCGATTAGCCTACTGTTTTTGGCTGGTTTACCAAAGCTTAAAACACATCGTAGTAGACCGTACAGTACTACATTTACCATGATTAGGTATGGTAATAGGATGACAAAATGTAAACTGTGAAAAAAATAGATAAAATATCTGATATTTTGTTGATACTACGATCTACAAATGTCACCGTTTTTCATTTAAATCTGGTCACCTTACATAAAAGCCTTATTGAAACCCTACTGCTTTATGCAACAACACTTCTCATCTCATCAACATCTTTTGATTTTAATTCAAGGTCCTCCTCGCTGTGAGTCATTGACTATGGCTTTCAACACACCAAAGGGTACAGACTCGGTGCTAGTATAATTACAACCGTGATGCATCTATTACTTTTTAATTGGTGACCTCGGGTGAGTTGGTAATAGTGTTTGCTTGTTAGATTTTTGTTCTTCACAAAGCTCTCATGCTCATGGTTTTAGAGATGTTTTCTGATCTATAGTAGTGATGGTTACCATCAAGGTCAACTTATGCATTTGTAAAACCAACAATCTCACACTCAAAGGCACAGAAACCCCCTAGCCATCAAAAAGCCAAACAACAACAACAACAACAACAACAACCCCAAACCCAGTAAAGAACCCTTGAGAAAAAGAATAAAGGGGCTCTCTCCTTTCACGGACTGGAAGTGCCGATTAGGCAGACATGAAAATGACTATTTGGAGAATATCAATACATTTTTAAAAGCACCAAATGTTTGGAGATTTATTTTGTGCTTTTCTCTAAAAAAGCTCTCTATCTTTAATTGCAACCACTTAAGGATGCTGCAAACAATGGCAATTGCAGTTAATATTACAATCAAATGACTATTTAGTCATTTAGGATGCGCTTTTATCTAAAGAGTTACTGTGATTTCAGATGCATGTGATTAAGGAACAGCTAGGGGTTAGTGACTTGGGATAGAGGAAGGCTGTGGACATGAGTGATGAAACCCTGTACCTTTGGGCTGGGAGTCGAACGCCCTAGGCAGTACTATCCTGAACCTAGTAAAACAAAATAAAGCTATCATAAATGATATATGACATGTAAAATATCATAATACGAGGTACGAGTTATGAGGTATTTTTAGTTTTCTTTTTTGTCACCGATGGTTGTAAATCACTTCATAAAATGTGCATATGCATTTTGTTTGTTTCAATTCATCAGTGTACCGAAACTAAAATGGACTTCTCTTGTGTAAACTCCAAAGAGTAGTTGTGGAGCTTTGTAGATATTTAGATAGCGTTTGATGTCACGTCACATTTTGTTGAACTCCCACAACTTGATTTTTTTCAAACAAATATATATAATAATATATAAGCTCTCTGTAATTCCCCGCTGGGGAATGCAGGCCTATGTTGTATTCTCCATGGCGAGGGATTCAACTCTAGTGGGAATACGAGGAAAAGGTCATGTAGGGGTCACGACACTGGCTCTGCTGAAATATGAACACTGAGTTGAGTGATATAAGCATTTGTTTGTAAGGACCGAATTAATTGACGTACATTGTGTATATTAATTATTACGTGGACCAGAGACTGACCTTTCAGATTGAAAATATGAACACAGTGAGTTGCCCTTTTATCTTGTTCTTCTCTTTCCAATCTCTTTTTTTGTCTGCAAATTCTTAGTAAGTGTTGTTATCAGTAACAGCTACACAAACAACATTACACTTTGTGCTCATTTGCCAGGTATTTTCACCAAATAATTCATTTGTCATGGCATTTTGCCTCTGTGTTCACAGAAACACGGAGAGAATAAACAAAAGGGTTATGAAAGTTTTAATTACTGGCACAATCTTGCCTCTATTAGCAATGCCAATAATTATGCCAATAAGTATGTTAGCAAAATTAGTATGAGGTTTATTGAAAAACCCACATTCCTTTGTCGAAGCATTACTGATGAACGATGTGAACAATGTGTGGAATTGCTATTAAACAGCTATTAGACATGGATGTGGTTGGTGTTAACAGGTTAGTCTCAGGAGTCAGACCTTGTTGTGGTATGTTTCTTCATCAAGAAGGACTACTTGGGTATTTGTTGGAGAGTATGCTAAATGATCCAAACCTTGACAACGGCATCAGTATTTTACAAATGAGTCTTGCATTTTGAGTTGTTGCTATGTACTGGTGTAATGGGTTGAATTTAATATAAAAATAGTGTCACAGAGTTCACGACTTGACTTACGGCAATTTCCCCCCCAGCCCCCCTACCATCCCTGCTCTCCCTGGTACCCTAATGGCTGACAATTATTATTGCATTTATCCAAGATAATGCAGAGCTACATATGAGCATCTGCACAGGGAAGTGGATTAGTAATTGGATCAGTGAATGATTTCTGTAAATGAGCATTTAAATATGTAACTTTAAGGCTCCCTCTGTTAGTGAAATCATGAAATCTTTCTCTCGGTCTACGTCTCTTACACACACATGCACGTACGTACATAGAAGAAACATTGTTTTGGTTTCTTGGTTTGCTCATTTGCCAAAATAATTAGCTGAGAAGCAGATGGCATTGTATCGGATATAATAATTACACATGACTGCGTGATCGGGGGGAAAAAAGGAGAGGCCGGCTGACAGAAGGACGTTGTATATCCCTATTATAACGAAACAACACTGGATCTAATGAGACTCATTAGGTTGAATTACCAATCATCTGCCTGCCCCATTCTAGGCCGTCCTTGATCGCCATGCCAATGCCCGGGATGTGTTGTTCTGGTTGACAGATGGATATATAAAGTAGAAAATGAGCTCAATGTGGTGATTCTGTCGGTTTCACTGCGTTTACAACACCCATGACCTGGCCTGGGCTTTGCCGGTTTCAAAAGTCCTGGTGTTTTGTGGATTGGCACCAACATGGATGGGTTGGATCTTAGTTTACTGCTCTCTTAATAGCTCTGTTGTTTTCTTTCTTTCAAATTAATAAACTCTTAGCTATTAAAAAAAAATCGCCTTGAGGATTTAAACTCCTAAACAAAGATTGATTGTTTTTCGAACGATGACATTCGTGGCACACATAAATATGTTTTGCTGCAATGTGTTTTCAAACTAATTACCTTGTCAATGGAGGTGACATCTTGGGTGGTTATCATGTAAGGGCTTTCATTTCAAAATGGCTAGTTAGCCCCAGTATCTTCAACATATCTCTATATGTTCCTATATATCTTTAACAATAACAACTAGTATGTTGTATTGTCATAATCAGGAGACTGATTAAGACCAACATCTTTGATATTGGTCTGGCATGGTAACAAGCTGCTGTGGACCAGCCAACTGCATTGGGGTTTAACTGTGCCCATCAAAGACTTTTAACCTAAAGGAGTTGAGAAGTTGTTGTGCTTTGAGGCTGAGGCTCTGACTGCAGCTGAGAGGTCTGAAGCAGCACAGTGTGGAGAAAGCCAGTCTTATCTGGCATCTGTAATCCACCTAAGAGGCAGTTGCAGGAGCTCAAACGTGGGGATGCTAGTTATTTGACTGTAACCACTCATTCCTAACTATTTGCTAATCTAACCATCACATGGCTTTTTTGTGTGAGACACAATTCTGTACAACGAAAAGATTTCTTGACAATTATAATAATGTATTTTTGTATATGATTCATTTCATTTGGTAATGCACAGAAAATGCACACAACAGATTATAATATTGGCCTAATATAGTATAATTTTAATTTAGTTTCAATCAAGATAATTGAGTCAGTTGCGTAAATGTGATAATGAACAAATGGTCTAATTATATACGTGCTGCACACAATGGTTTTAGACAACTACTGCACACAGTG
>JAOPJH010000009.1:13844537-13864529 GCA_027122575.1 Merluccius polylepis | reverse complement strand
AGAGACATACCGACAGAGAGAGAGCGACACAGCGCCCCATACCCACACACACATATAGAGAGCTATAGAGAGAGAGAGAGAGAGAGAGAGAGAGAGAGAGAGAGAGAGAGAGAGAGAGAGAGAGAGAGAGATGCTTTTGGGCTTGTGTGCATTAAAATTCAGCTCTCGTGCCACACACTCATTTGAGGGAAAAAAATACGCCAACACAATTGTGCATTACTAAACGATATTTGTTTATTTCCCACAACATGACTCAAGGAACACAATGAGAGGTTTTGGGGGGTGAAATGGGCCAGGGAGACAGTGGGGAATGTAATACTTGTTTTCTGATTTTTTTTATCACAGAAAATGAAGTCATATTATCAGCTACTAATTTATCAGGTTGATGACTATTGTACTTTCTGTCACTGGAGTTATAAAGTGTGACATTTCATAATTTTTTGCTTTGGGGCTACATTATTTTCATAATCAAGGTTTCTGTTGGTTATTTATATTGGAATATATTTGACATAAAATATATCCTATAGAGGTAACAAGGTGTATCCAAATCAGTTTGCACAATTATCAAACCAAATTGTTATTCCTTGCCAACAGACAATAATCTCTGAACCTGACCCTGTCACAATACATTTGGCTTTGCTGAATGTAAGATCGCTAGCAGGCAAATCCTTTTTGATGAATGATTTTATTGCAGATCATAAACTTGACGTTTTGTTTTTAACTGAAACATGGTTAGATGAAAACAATAGGGCAGCAGCTTGCGTTGAGTCAGCGCCCCCCTGACTTCAACTTTCTGGATGTAGTTAGAGCAGGAAGAAGAGTAGGTTGAGTAGCTGTCATATTCAAAGATGTGTTCTTGTGCCAACAATTATCATTTGGTACATACAACTCCTTTGAATACCTCTTAGTTCTGCAATCTCAACGCAATCTGCAATCTCGATACCCTTCTCCCTGTCAACGTCAGTTGATGATCTTCTGGACAATATCAATTCTAAAATCGCCTCCTGAATTCAATTCTACAAAGTCGTGTAATGACTTTGCTTCTTTTTTACAGACAAAAATCGAAAGATTAGGCAAACTATCAGTGCTTCCTCATAACACGCCTAGGCAATGACTTAGAACTGGTAAACATGACTCATTTTGAGTCCACAGTTCACTGCTTACCGAGGTCTTCCCCAAAGCTGAAAACTGCAGTAATCAAGCCACTTTAAAAAAAGAAAAGCTAATCTGGATGCATCTGTACTACACCACTACAGGCCCATATCAAATCTGCCATTTTTAAACATTCTCCAAATTATTGAGAAAGCATTTTATTGGCAATAAATAACTACCTTGACATTATCCAGTCTGGATTTAGGCCCCACCACAGTACCAAGACTGCTTTTATCAAGGTTCTGAATTCCATTAATCCCAACAAAGATTTTGGTAAAGTCTCTGTCCTTTTGTTATTGGACCTTACTGCTGCATTTGATACTGTTGACCGTAATAAATTAATAAATGACTTAAACAGTGGTTTGGTCTCTGACATGGTCCTGAATTGGTCTACCTTCCTACCTTTGAGACTATTTTGTATCAATTGGTAGCTGTATATCAGAGCGTCACCCAACAGCGTGAGGGTCAATTCTCGGACCTCTGTTATTTCATCTTTACATACTGCTGTTAGCTCAAATTATAAATTATAAAATTATACATTTTACGGTTTCATATCACATGTATGCAGATGACATACAAATATATAGTGTGTCACCAAACACATACAGTTCAATAGACTCCCTTGGACAGTGCATTAAACTAAAGTTAAATGAGGAGAAAACTGAAGTCATTGTTTTTGGGGCCAACGCAGAAAGACTGAAAGTCTGTGCTCACCTTAATAGTCTGTCCTTCAGACCTAAATTTCAGTAGTCACATTAAATAAAAAAATAAAAAATCCTGTCCTTGCAGACCTCTCATGTCAACTGGTTCTGGATTACTGGCTGTTCAAAACTAAACATGGTGAAGCTGCCTTTAGCTTCCATGCTGCTCAAATCTGGAACAAATTGCCAGTAGAGCTTGAGACAATGCTGACTACTTTCAAATCTAAGCCTCCCTGTTACCATTGCTTTTAATTAATTTTCTTTTGAATCAAATGCATATCTGATGATTTTATTCTGTGTGTTTTTTATTGTTTTATTGTTTTTTATTTTTATATTGTGTGTTTTGCTTACTATGTTTTTATGTTTTTAATGTTTTTTTTGTGCTTTTGCCTGTGTACACTGTAAAGCACTTTGGGTTGCCTTTGGGTGTGAAATGTACTATATCAATACATTTGCCTTGCCTTGCCTTATTTATCAGTTACAATTATTTGAAATATGCTTACCCAGCAGTCCTAGTTAACTTTTAATTCCGTAAAACAGAACAAAGGTTTTTAAAGTACAGCCTTTTACTCATTCATTCTGAATTAAAGTTGTTGACATTTTTTTTTCTTGCTTGATTCCTCCTCTCATCTTTAAAGATTGCTATTGTTGGTTATTGCATACTGGTACTATAATTGACCTCACTCTTAATCACTAAGTGGCTGACTCATGTTCCTTCTCCTTTTGTCCTTGTTACCATGATTGGCTGGTACAACCCACAACCAGCGTGTCAATCTCATCCATTCATTCTGACCTGTTTTTTTTTTTTGTATCTGTTGATTCACAGCGGAGGACACCTGTGGCGGGACCCTGCGTGGCTCCAGCGGGCTCATCTCCAGCCCTGATTTCCTGGGAGCTGGTGACTCCCCTGGAGTCAGCACCATTGGCGGGGGGAGCCCCAGCAGTGGTGACTGTAAGTGGACCATCCTGGCGGACCCGGGAGATACCATCTCGCTAGTGTTCACGGAATTCCAGATGGACGACAAGTCGGATTACCTCGAGGTGGAGGGATCCGAACCGCCCACCATCTGGTGAGTTGAGCAAGCCCATTCGCCCGTGCATGTTTACTAATGGTCAATGGGTTGTCTGATGTGCCGAGGTTTGTAGGACCCAATGTTTTTGTGTGTTTGGGTTTTGTGCCTAGGGGATTTGCGAGAGAAACCTGCTGTATAAGTCATTGGCAAAGGAACAACAGACAAAACAAACAACAAACAAACAAACAAAAAATCCTTGAGGGTGTGGTTCAGCCAACCCTACACAGCACATCCAAGTGCAGACTCTGTGCAGACTCTTGGGTTCTGGGTAATACAGGATTGAGAAGGTCAAGTCTTTAATCACATTTCTCCAGGAAAAGATGCAGTCATTATATTATGATTGGTGCAGTGTCTGCAGGCTTTATTTTGTAGTGTATTGTGTAAAGGCTTGAGGTATATTTTAATTATTCTTGTAAGTTGAAAATTAAGTAAAATGAATTATACCAATTATTTTCCAACAAACGGTATTCTTTTTCTGCATCATTGTAGTTTGCTAATTTCCAAAGCACTCGAGTATGGTGGAATTCAACTAAAAGATGCAAACCTCAGTGTCCAATAAAAAACAAATTAAATACTAAAATGTTGCAGGACAGCACGTTTGCTCAATCACTGTTATTGTGAGTAAGTTCTTAGTGGTCCCCAGAAACATGCTAGAAACTGCACATTTTGTATCAAGGTTTTCATTCATACATCAAATACTAGTTGGTCAATTAGCCCTTCTTGTTCTTGACCTCCTGCACTACATATGACATGATTCTTTCTGCTTCTATGTAAATGTTAATTATACAACATTATAATACAGTTATACAATAGTTTTGTTGTATAAGTGTTCAAAAATACGTTTGAGTTCAGGAGAAGGGATTGCAATTCATCTCACCCTTTATTGTTGTCAACAAATTGTGTTCCAGTGCTTGGCATTTACAACATCACGTCAGTTGCAACCATTCAAGCAAGAATTGGTGGTTCTGAGCCAAAAAACAAAACAAAGTAAAAAACAACCGATTTTTCCAGCTCTGATTTTTTTCGTTTGTATTTTGGCTCGACATCAGTCTGATAAAACTGTGTAATGTTTTTCTGAGTAGCTAAACATCTGTAACTGCGCTTGATGAACAGGATAGTTACACTAATAATAATTTATAAGCCCCTACATGTGTTGCCCCTAAGGAGTACACCATTCAGTAAAATCTACTTTGAAATATAATGAGACACTGAGTTTTATGTTCTTGATGTGAAACTCAGTCCCCTATGAAGTATGGGACTGACAAAATAGGAAATGTGCTTGACCCATCAACCTTGAGGCGCTGGCGATTTGCCGTGTGCGAATGTGATCATCCTCTAGGTTTATGTGATCCTGCCATTGATTAATGAGACATGGTTCAAAGAAGCACTAATCAATCACTTAACTATGAGCTCTTTGTCCCTTCAGAGATGCCGTCGGGGAGTCTGATAGACAATATTGGGTACCAGGAGTTGGAAACTGTCAGAGAGAAGGTATGAGAAGCAAAAGAGTCAAAAGGGGAGGCAGCACGCGTGGCGATGACTGCCAAGTGTGTTGACTGGGTTGAGAAAAGAGTGACAGGGAAGTGTTGTGGGAAGACGTCGTGTTATGACAGGCCCACAGGTAAACAACTTGGCTTAAAAATATCTTCAAAATGAACTCATTCACTGACCGGCCATGTACGTCTTGTTAAGCCCACAGGTTGGGTAACTTTAAGCTGAATGGATGATCTGTTGACTCTGAGAGATATTGTGGATGATTTGTTGCCTCAATGTCATTGTTGCGGAAAAATTTGTGTTTACAACAGAATGTAGACTTAAAGCAACGTAACCAAGAGAGATCATCCATCAGGGGTAATATATCTGGCTTCTAAACACCAAGGTGACATTATAGGATGCCACTGAATGTCCCATTTTGCAGGCTAGATAGTTCTCATTTTAATCTGCATCGGCCACTTGGGACCCACTAAGTCTGGTTAAAACACAAGCCGCTGTCTGGGCATGGTAAATAAAGACACAAGAGAACAAATGAAACTAATAGCAAGATGTGCACCACACCGCCCTCTGCCTATAAAATAGCTTGCTCTTTCTCCCACCCTCTTTATGATTTCTGATTGTGTACAAGGCTATTGTACAGCTTTTCAGACATCCCAACATATTACACCAGCTGGAGGAGGAGACATCAAGCCATCAATTTACCCCTTGAGTTTTAGAGCTGCATAACAATGATTGACAGCCAGGGGACCTTTTGAGTCAATCAGACTCAGCATCTGCTTTTAGCATTACAACCTTTTTTTCAAATATAGCTTTGGTTTCCTCTACTTTGTCATTTTATTATTGCATGTTAAAAAAAGGAATACGTCATTGTTTGAAGTCACTGCATATGAGTTGATATGTCACTGAACCCGGTTGCGTTCAGACTAACAGGTGGGTTGCACCTGCAAGGAATCTGTTAAGTAGAGTTAAAGGAGCGTACCAGTCTGGGTGATTAAACCATCACAACCATCTCTCCTGGCTTCACTAAAACATCCGTTTCCAATCTAATTTGTCAGAATGACTTTTGCCGATTCTGCCGAACAGCATTTAGCATGAGTGCACTTTTGCCACAAATTTAAACAATAGCAATAGCTCTGTCGTCTTTTGGTTTGTGGACAACAAAACAATGACTTGCCATGCAAGTACTTTCCACAACAATGCCCTTTTCACAGAAGGAAAAACACAGGTGTAGCTCATCACATTAATAATGGGTGCGTTCATTTACGTATGCCAGTGCACCAGTATAGACACAACTATATACATTGACCATGCTGGTGCTGCGACGGACATACATAAAACCAAGCTAATGTTAAAATGACAGGAACAGGAAGTTACTTTACCCTGCTACTGACAACCTGTGAAAAGGGTCCATTGTTATGTTTGTGGTGGTGAGGCGCACACACGCTAAATGCTCTTAGGCAGAATCGGTACAACAAAGTCATTTTGACAAATTATATTGGCAACATATGTGTTAATGAAGCCAGGAAAGACAGCTACGAGGGTTTAATCACCCAGACTGGTATTATCTAATCAAGGATTTGATCAAGAGTTTATTTGAATTTGTGTTGCATGACTTTTCCATTTTCTTTAATTGCTCAACAAATGACAGTGAATATGTCCATAAACTATTTTTTAGAAGCTTGACCTCAACCTGAAATTTAGATTGCCCTTCATGATGGATTTGTGTAAGGATGATTGAAACAAAGCATGACATCTTTCTACTTCACAACAAATTGCCTCTCGAAGATTTGGTGATCTTTATAATGTGAAGATGAACATATTTGTGATCCTTCTCAGTCTCTAGTCTCTGTTCTGTTCCATGTTGTTTTCATTTTCGGCTGGAAATTAACCCTAAAACATATCAGGAATATGAAGTGAGACAATCACAGTTCTTTTGGTCTTGGGACATGTAGTTCCATTTTCCAGAGAGGTGCATGTAAGATATGGTGAGGGCCTCTTTTGACTTCGCTTCCTCAACATAGAGACCCACCGCGTACCATATGCCGGCAATTTGACGCAGAACTATATTTTAACCTTTAGGCTTATAGTTCTTATGTACCTCTATACAGAAGAACTACAATTTGTACTTTGTACTATTAATCCCAGATTGTAAATTTGAGAATATGCATTGACCATGAAGTTTATTTATACAAACGTTATAATGCAAAGTATCAATACAAATCTAAAATAAATTGCCTATTATATATGCCTAGTCATTCTTTCTCATTACTTCTAATTGGGATTTCAAGGACTACACTGAAAACACACTGTGCTTCTTCTCAAATCAAATTCCTAGAATACTAGTCAAATGCCGGTCCCCATTAGCCAGTCTTACTGTTTTACTCAACTGCAGAAAATAGTTTTTTGGCATTTCCTCTGACCATTTAAGAGCAACCAACTTATGGCCAATTGTATTTATGGCAAAGGGAAGCTGCTTGACACTCATTTGAGCTGATCCTAATCTGACATCACAATAACACGTTGCTCACCCAGGGGTTAGAGTTGTGATTGCTGCCGTTGTCCTTGATTGTTTGCCCGTGTGTTATATTCATCAATTAGAATCAATTACTACCGTTGCTGCTGTCTTTTAAGACAGACTTTTAAAACAAATGAGCCTTCTTTGTTTCCTACCCCCCATGTTATCTACTTGTGTCTAATTAAACTGTTGTTATTCTTGCTTTGTTTTTTTGTTTTGTCACATCTTACCAATTAAGAGCTGTTGGAATCCCACCCATAACATTAAGGTTTTTCTGTTACGCCTGCCTTGTTTTTTTTTTGTGTGCACCAGTTCTTCATCTGCCAAGAATGAAACCATTGTTGGAGTCATTAGTACGTTGTTATAGTACTATAGCAAATCTCCTACAAAAACCACCATCCCTCCATGTTTTTTTGTCAGGAGACTAGACAGCCCGATGACCATGAGTAATTCATTAGCTTTTTGGCCAGAAGTTATATTACAGAGAGGAAAACGGGGAAGCCACTTTTTGGCTCCGGAGTCTACTCACCTTTTATGTTAATGTAAAAGTGAGTCTATGGATAATTCCAGGGCAATAATAGGGTTACAGGAGAACACGCAGCTCATCTTACTGTCCATTGGTGAACCGATAACAGCTTTCACCTGCTATGATAACCAATCGCCTGGGTTCTCATCTACAGACCATTACAATTGCAGACAGGACCACCGCGACTCGTAGCCGTAGGTGGCGTTGGAACTCTTTATGGAAGGACTTTTGGTACTTCGACGATGTTTTTCTTTAATGCAAAAAACTACATCATTCTCTTGTAACGCATCAAAATGTTATCGTCCGCATAAAACACGTTCTCATTGAGTAATACCCGATGTAATGCAACGGAATGAGGCACTTGTAAAATGTATCTGACCTTTGATTCGCCGCTCATGACACGTAGTGTTTAGATGTGCTCCAGTACTTTGCTTTTGCAGCTCTAGTATATTCACCACTGCTGCTCTTAAATAAGTAGCATCCCCGCTTCGCTGCCTACAGGGGACTAGGCAACTTCTCAGGCAGAGACTTTTATGGTCGCCATCCATTTTTCTGAGGACGTACGGCTGAAACCCTGTAATAACTTACAGCTTCTGCGGCAGGAACATGCAGACGTTTGCTTATAAATAGTGTCATTCGTTATCTCTCGTTTTTTTTTTTTCTGGTCATGAGGAAAAGGTCAAGTTTTGTGTAAAATCAAATACTGTTTAACTTTGCTTCTGCGAGCCGTCATTGGCCCTTGTGATGGATGGTTTCGCAATTTAATATTAGAAGCGATACAGTTTTCTAATATGAAATATGGTGTGTGGCCGTCTATTTCGTAAGGAAGCATATTATTTTTTTTCTAATTATCTCCTGTAAAGAAAGTGATTGACTGGAGCAATTTCTACATTTTCATTTTCATTTCTATCTTTTTTTCATGGTGAGTAGAGTATTTGATTTTTTGTGTATATAACCCCTTCACTTCATCCCCCTCTCCTGCTCTTTCTTAACGGTAAACACCTTAAATACCCTTGTTTCCACCCATTCCGTGACAGAGACACACACAAACACCTCAGCAAATGGTGCTTGAAGCACTGCATCGAGCTAGTTTGTGCTCACTGGGACCCACTGTGTCTTGTCTTGTTTTGTGGGGGGGTTTTGTTTCCCGCCCGTCTCAAGTTGTGGTTTAATGGCCACAGTGGCATTGCGTGCTATTGACTGGTAAGGAAGAGCAAGATGCATGCTGGGAGATAAAAGGCAGGCCTGCTTAGCCAGACAGATGACAAGGCTCCTGGCAGCCTTGAAGCCCTGTGATTAGACAAGTCCCCAATGCCCGCATAGTACAGTACTTTTTAAGCAACACAGCCATACGCCTGAAAAAACAGCACAAACATGCAGGTAGATGGTGAGAGGAAAGATAGGAATAGCATACATGAAAAGTACGCCCACACACCTCTATCTATCCCTCACACCTCTCTACCATTTGTTATATTTAAGATGGACCGACCTACAAACACTTCAGATGCTCACACGGACACACACACACACATACACACACACACACACACACAGAAAAGAAAGCTCAAAGCCATGAAGAGTCCAGGTAAGGAAGGAATTGTTTCCAGGTTTCAGGGCCAAACTATTTTCTATTGTCTGAGTGCTGTTTTCTCCCCCCAACAGAAAATAAAAGGTGCTTTTTCACAAAAGTATTTCTGCAGCCTTCCGTTGCCTTCTCTAAATGACGGCTGAGATGAAATGTCATACATTGATGCAAGTGCATGTGAATGGAGATGTACTGGCCTCGATAATCACTTATCCACCAAACAATATTCGCAGATGCATCATATTATAATAGTTAAATACAAATATATAAATGCAATGGCTCTCATTACTAATTTAATGTTGAGTACCAGTGGAGTGTCGTAAATGTGCACATGCACAAAAACATTGGGAATGCTGCACAAGCCTGCGTCATGTTTCTCTAGCATCATTGATCAGGTTGTGACAAGTAATTATATTACTCATTACAAGTCTGCCATGTTTTTTCTGCCATGTTTTGTTCTAGTGTTGAAAAGTGAAAAAATAAATAATGCCTATATTTTCATTTGCCTATATTTTCATTTAATTTGTAGACTATGTTTTTGCACTACAGGTGATTGCCTAGTCACGATACATCAATAGTGGTATCAAATACCGCTATTGAAAATTTGTGTGAAAATCCAAATGACTGGTTGTAGAGAAACTATATCACAGGAATTAAAGGTCTTTTATTGGCAATAAATAGTCGAGGTTATTTAGCTATTTGGGCATTTGCTAGTAGGTACATTTAATTCGTTTTGCAATGTTTTGTTTTTGACCAAGGGTTTGTCTGTCCAGTGTGACCCTTGCTCTAATATGTGTTCTACATCAAATGACTGGAGGATCTGTAATCTACGAAAAATGGACATTGCGTGTTTTCCCACTCATGCTTCTCCCAATGCGCTCTTGTGTTGTTTTACACAGGCTTTCTGGGGCCAATATCCCAGCGCCCATCATCAGCAACAAAAACTGGCTCCGGCTTCATTTTGTGACCGAGAGCAACCATCGGCACAAGGGCTTCAGGGCTCAGTATCAGGGTAAGGCACAATTCCCTAATTTGCACATCTCCCTCATCGGGGGCCCCCTCCTTTTAAAACACACAACAAAACCTCCCCTACTAATTACCAACCATGTTTTTTTTTTCTTTGTCTTTGTCAACTGAATATTAACAAGGCTTCTATCAAGGGCGGACTCTAAATTAATGCTAGCTTGTGCAATCCCTTGACATCGGTCACCCTTGTTATTGACGGATACAGTCATTTTTTACCCACTCGTTAAAAAAACTAAATCTCAATAAACCATTAGTGATTTTTCAGACCTTGTAAACAACATGCTGTAGGTAGCCTATTTCCGAATAAAATCTAAAAAAGTTGTCCTATTGGTCAACTGCTAGCATAGGAGGTTGAGGAATGAAAGCAATGCAAATATACAAATTAAATCAGCACCTCATTTACTGCTGCAGTGTGGTGCACAATTCAGCTACATTAGTCACTTATTTACCATGGAAATCAGAAACAAAAAGTTGGGAGATTACTTCAGTGACTGATAACCCACCAGAAAAAGGACTATTGTGCTGCATGCTTTGGTGAATAACAAATACCACTTTTCTCCAGTCACTAAATTGGCACAGTTATAATTCCCAATTTAATATCACGAAAAATTCAAAATGGAATGAAACGCAGCCTGGGCTGGCGGGGATTGTTCTCGAACCAAATAGCCCTCATCTCGCTTGACACTTCATTCATTGCTTCTGGCTAAGCTGCTGAGACCTCACAGTTATGACGGGCGCTTGCATCACCTGAATTCTGTGCAGAATCCTGGCCCACCTGTTGTGTCCAATTATGTTAAGCGTGAGTGTAGTCTTTCTGCTTTTCTTTGAATTTGTGTGGTAATGCCCCCCTCCCCCCTTTTTGCTTGAATCTGCTCTGACACGCACATGTATTATTCAATGTATTGCTTAAAACAAGACATCTTTCAAGTGGGACAGTATACATATATTTGGTTTTAAGTAGTCGACAGCAAGGGCCGTGGTTGCATATATGAGTCAATGTTTTCAGGTGTACATCTCAACAGCAGTAGTTATATTTTGATGTTCATCACAGAGAATGCAATTGTAGAAATAAATTGTACTGTACTGTCTCTTCCCCCGTCTAATACTGTAACTTCTTTTTTTTATCTAATGGCCTTGCGCTCAACCAGTGAAAAGCTCTGGAGAGCTTAAATCCAGAGGGGTTAAATTATTACCAGGAAAGGACAACACTAACAAACTCTCTTTGAGTAAGTCTTTTATTTTCTCTTATGCAAATGTATGTCATTGTTTTGTGTTGTTTGGGTTTATTGGGGGCTTGTGTTCTGGGTTCGTCTGTTTCTTTTTGGCTTTTCCTTTCTGTTGCTGCATTGTTTGTTCAGGGCATTAAAGCGACAGTACTAGATTCAGCAGAAGTGCAGTCCCTTTTCTTTTCAACCCCCCCAACCCCAACCTCTGACAGAAATGTGCACATGTGATGTTGGTCACGTTGGTAGCCACACACTGCAGAAACCTGATCTACTACAATCCCTTCTCATAAAGTCCTACCCTTGATCAAGGGCCCACATCCTAAATTGACATAAATTCACTAAATAGACGTATGCACGTACGCACGCACAGTAATAACACACACGTACACACGCACAGTAATAACACGCATAATACGCACGCACAGTAACAACCACAGCATAGGGACTCGACATTTGATCGACGTAGACTTAGCAAAGGCATGCGGAAAGAGCTTCCTAAGCCCTGCCATCAACCAAAGCTGTTGGAAAATATAATTTCACTTCGACTCCCAAAATCGGCCAAACACTTGCGTGGTAACAGGTTGTAATTTTTATTATGACTTCATGTGCCCTCCCCGACCTCAACTCGCCTTTTTGTAGGAGGAACAATCGAGATATGAATATAAATCAGGCTAAAAGACAGCGTGCGTTACTGCTGTGTCAACACGGCCATAATAATATTATAACCCACAACAATTAACTTGAAGGTCTGTAAACAAGAATGAGCAGCCCTCCTTTTAAATATTTACGACTCTGTGTGTCTGATGTTTTAATGCACCAGTATGGTATTACACTTTTCAAGGATTTTCTGATCCAGCCAACTTTTTATTGGATTTCTTATTTGCTACAATATATTGCAGAAAAGCTACTGTTTTTTTAAATTCCTTGACACTGACTTGTATTCATGGCAACTTGTGTATTTTTCGAGGTACGGCGTATATTTCACTCCATCCGTAAGGCTTTTATCTCTGGGCTCCTCAGACCATTAGTATGTATGGAAAGCCTTGCCGAGTGAATATTGCAGCTCCTGCAATGTAGTTGAAGGTTATTTAATCCTCTTTAAGTCCCTTTTGGGCCCAGATAGATTTCTTCTATTTTGTCTAGCTAGGGGAAGAGGCCTTGCCTTTACCCTTTTGTTCACTTTGATAAATCGCACACAGGGAGGAGGGTATGTACACGACACCGCCGGCAAGAAATGAAGAGTGCAAACTGCCGGCGGACTCTCCCGTTTTGAGGGGGTTAAGATCCAAATGCACTTATTGCATGCATCACTTGACATGATGCATGCAATCCTACTTCGCATTCGACACTTCCTAAAAAACCCAAACAAAAACATACAAACAACTGATGCCATTGTATAACGTACAATGTATAACGTAGTTATACATATCCAGCAGTCTAGCGATGTTTTAGCAGAACTTCTGGGGGAAGACGGCACAGAGCCTGGGCCGGAAACCAGGAACTGAAAGGGGCTGAGTTACACCTTGCTTCCTGTTTGCTTACGGACATATTCTTCCCAAGAGAGTTGATGAAGCTTTCAGGAGGGGATTTTAATAGGTGTATTTCTGCAGTGGCCGGTCTAACCGGTGTTGATTTTAAAACCTTTGCAGAAACTTTTTCCAAGAACGTTGGTGTCCGGACATGATTGGTTATAACAAATATGAAGCGAAAGAAAGTGAACTGTCCCGATTTGAGATTGTCGGCTCTCAAACTTCAGATTATGAATCTAAAGTCTGATTTGTGAGACTACGTGGGCTTCATTCAAATGGCAACTTAGAGAGAGAGAATGTACTTTTTCCCTCTAACTCTCTCTCTCTCTCTTACCTCTCTGACATGTCCCCTCTCTGTCTCTCTGTCGTTTCCGCTCCAGTGAACGAAGGTGGGATCAAGCAGGTGTCTAATTACTGCCCCGACCCAGGGGAGCCAGAGAATGGCAAACGGATTGGCACCGACTTCAGGTGAGTCCACGTGCGACCGCAGCTCATGTGAATTGGCTCAGGTGGAACCACCGGTCCATAGAGATATCGTAATGTGATGGCTCGTGGCGACGATCGGGTTTTCCGTTAAATGTTCCCGCCAATGTCTTTTAGATATAGCCGATGAGGGAAAAACACATTAGTATCAGCCTAATTCACTAAACCTAAGAAGTTACGTTTTTCTTTTTAGGCCATTTCTTGAAAAGTGTATTTATTCATTTATTGATTTTTTGAATGCCGTTTTTTTTTAAATTTATGATTTATACATTTATTGTTGGAATGCGAGTTCTTGGTTTGTTAAAGGGGGGTATTATATCAAGCTAATAAAGTGTGTTGTTATTGCATTCTGTTTTTTAAATATTTACAAGTATGTGTTAGATTGCAAATACTAAATGTATAATCTTCAATAATTGTGTGCCGGGTTTCAAATTGAATGAATTAATAACACACATACACACACACACACACACACACACACACACACACACACACACACACACACACGCACACATAGCATTTGATAAAATATGTGTACATACATAAATAATTCTGCAGCAGTTTCTTCCTTCCAACCCAAATGCATAAGACACTTGAATAATGCATTATTCTATATCACCTCAGCAGAGACAGATGGATTCAGATACTAATTCACACCCAGCAGCATGTTGCTAGAAAGGAGTTTGTACAGTGAAGGGCTGCAGCGGAGGCCTGTAGACACTGGCTTGAGATCTCTCATGAGGTCAGGCTTTCTTTCAAGTCCGGGTCCCCCATGGACTCCGCTTGCTCTCTTTTTCACTACACACACTCCACTCCACTCACTATAACTCCTCTCTCAACTATGAGTACATTAAAGCTGTTTTTTTTCATTTTCTTTCCCTGAGCCTTTTCTTTTGCAAAGGCATCACCAGTTACAGCCACCATTTAACTGGGTCAGAAGATGAAAGTGAATCCCGTTTATTGCATTTTTGTTTAATTTAGTCTTCCCTTAGTTATTTATTCACGCCGAGGTGTAAATGAATACATTCATTACCTGACATGTGCATATACCATCCAATTCGAACCTGCTCAGCAATCTCCACAGTGTGAATAATGCAATACAAATTGGTTTTCTTGTTAGTGAAAAAATATATCTTTTTTTAATTATCATTATAATTATTTCTAAAACTAAATAATAATACGAGACTAACACATGACATTTTCAGCATCGGAGCGACGGCTCAGTTCACGTGTGACGAGGACCATGTGCTTCAGGGCTCCAAAAGCATCAGCTGCCAGCGCGTGGCAGAGGTGTTCGCCGCCTGGAGCGACCACAGGCCTGTCTGCAAGGGTGAGCCAGGCTCAGCGAGGGAGAGACAGAGGAAAGGGGAAGGGTTGATTAAAGCGGCGCCTCCGGACACGTAGCCTCCTTACTGTGATAGAGGAAGCTGCGGCTCTGTTAATTATTCATGGATGGTCTCCATTGCGTCACCGTTCTAATTTTACTATTTGGAGGGGGAAAAAAGGAGGAAAAAGTGCTATTTGATTCTGTTCGTAATGCCCTGTGCACCTTTCAAATGTGATGAATAGTAACAGTGATACCTCCTGTTAGTAAAGACGTCACTGCAGCCTATTACCATTCTGCGATCCTGTAATGTGGGCCACGAAAGGCATTTAGTTAATGGTAGTCATTTAGTTATGAAATGAAAAAAAAGTGAGCCTTTCTCACCTTTGATTTTACAATGTGCCGGTAGGTTTAAACTTTAGAAATAATTCCTATGTTGAACATAAAATGTTCACTTTATGATTACAAATGTCAAAATACCATGTAGCTGATGTGTAGTTGGGTGTGTGCGTGTGTGTGTGTGTGTCTGTGTGTGTGTGCATGCAGTGAAGACCTGCGGGTCAAACCTCCAGGGGCCCTCGGGGACCTTCACGTCCCCCAACTTCCCCATTCAGTATGAGAGCAACTCTCAGTGTGTCTGGATCATCACCGCCAGCGACCCAAACAAGGTAAAAGCTAATGGGAAATGAGACCCACTGTACAATAGGAACCTAAAGGTGCTTGCACACTGCCCCAACCAACACCAAACAAAAACCCCAGACAAACACAACATCAGTCCAGTGTGCCGTGCCCGTCGGTGGTTTTTGTCGGGTAAAGTTTTTTGTTGGCGAACATGTTGAATCGGTGTTGGCAAACTTCGGCAAACAACTAAAGTCGGGTGTTACCTTCAGACCAGCATGTGCCATTTTGTTGTGAAGCGGCACGTACAGATTTGAATGGAGACAATATCTAACCTGTCTTGACTACAGACAAAGTTACAACGGGCCCTATAATCTGAAGGAAAATGGTTGGTTTTGTAGCATGGGCACAAGCGCGGTGTCCTGTGATACACAAGCTACGGTGAAATCCTCAGAGACCGCCGAGATGATCCGGCAGCTGCTTTAGCTGAAGGGCTTTTGGTCGTGTGTTGCTCTGGTGTTAGTTCTGCTTTACAGCATTTGAGGAGCGCGGGGCCACCCAGGTAATAGTGTAGGATAAATGAAAGCCGGAGGTGTTGTTGGCTCTTCTGCCCCGGCTCCTGCTGCCTCTATCTATATCCCGCACCATTGTTAGCGTTTATACTGCGTTGTGTGCGTGCTATAACTATTATGTGGAGGATCGAGTATATTCATCTGCTGTAATGGACTGTTAGGTGTGGGTCGTCATTTGCCCGCAAACCGACCACCGAACGGTAATGGATGGCGGCATTAAAAACATTTACAGCCGAATAGTCTCGCCGCACAAGAATGTACACGTTATTTACAAGGCTACGGTTTTCATTGCGGTGATGAATTAGACTGGTTGTAGGGGGAATCCCAGGATAACTTGAGTTCCAGGAGGTTAAATGATCCATTTGAGATCCAATGCATGAGCTCTATAGCTCCTCTGCAATTAGCATATAATGTAAACGTGCTGCGTTTTTCTTTTTTTTTTTCTCTCTAGTCTCTGAGAGGACTGAACTACGACCCCATAACTCTCAACCATGAAACATCTCTCTTTGGGAAGTGGATGCATTATCCAGCGTTTTCCTTCCCGCCACTATTTTTTAATGGATGCATTTGTATTGGCCAGATACTTTTTGGGATATAGGTTAAAGAGGATACTACATAACTGTGTTTCAGCTCACAATCCCTGGTTGTTTCTCTGCCAATTGGAAGTACAACAACATTGGTGCACAGCAGTGCATAATCACTTTTGCTTTCATTATCGACTGACTGCTGCTATTGGCAGCCGCTGGTCGGCCAGAGTCCTCATCGAGGGGAAGTGTAATGGAGGGAGGCAGCGATTGAATGTGAATGTGATCCCATAGTCCCCAAAGTGAAGAGGTCGAAGCTGTTCACCTAATGCTTATTATTTGCTCTCCAGCAAAACATCTGGCCCCTATGACTCCTATCGGGGTGCTGTCCAGCCAGCCATGTTCATTGTAGTGTTAGCTTACTGTTAATAATAACCACCCACTGGCACACATTGAGAGCTCACAATGGCAGGCAAGTGCCAAACAAAAAAATTAAATGGCAAATCGGCAAAGAAAAAAATCTGGTATTTTTGTCCCAACTATTATTATGGTAATCATCCTTGTAGGTGAATTACAACCACTTAGATTTTTCTGTGTTGTCCGCAGAGATTGGCTTCCCCGTGGCCAGACAGTAGGATGCCATGAACCATGCTCTTTCACTAATATGTGCAACAAGCATGCCACTGTGCATGTAGGAGCAAATGCCTATGATTGGGTAAAGCCTGTGTTTGGGCAAGGCTGAACTCTTACTATAAAACCGTCGGTCCAATGGCTGCCGCTGGGCCACCGGGTTTCCAACAAAATGTTTGCAACCGCTGCCAACATAATCAACGAACGTGCTTTAATTTTCTTCTTTTAATGGGAACTTGGAGGCGAGCAAGAGGAAAAGGAGGAGGATATATAAATGCAGTACGGGAACAAGCAATTATTTTTGGTCAACAGAGACTTCAAAATTCCATCTGACCGTGATTGTGTCTCAATATTTGATTTCTGCTCCAAAACGCATGAAGTCACGCCACTGTCAATTTGTCCATTTCCCCTCTGAAGATTGTTTGTTGTGCCCTTTGGATGCGGGGTTGTACGGCACAGAAGTACAGTATGCTTCGCTCTCTTGCCAGAGAAATAGATGTGTTGCAGGAGGAATTTTGTTTGGCGTTTGGTTCCTGACTTCCTCTTATTCTGCTCCCATTTCTGAGATTTAGTTATATAGTGTTTGCATTATTCATAGATAGTCTGAATGTGCCTGAATGCATGTAAAAGCAGCTATCGGAATTGATGAGATTGGGGGGCAGGTGAAGGTACCAGATAAGGGTTTTTGTTGCATTGTCTGATCTAAGGTTGTTGTTGGCTAGGCCACCTGTTTAAAATATGTATAAGGTGTGCATATTCTGTCTAAATGGGCTTGCCTCACCCACAGCTAAGCTTCTGGCAAACACATTCTCTCCAAGGACGGCTTATGGAAATGATTAGCTGTTTGTATGTTTTGAATCTCATACATAAATGCCAGATGATTAAATATATCAGGAATCATTTGGAATTAATGCTGATCTTGCCAAGTTATTTTCAGTTTAATAAGATTTAGGGAAGATTGAGGGGATAATTACAATTACAGTTTATATTTTATACCCAATAATTTGTGCCGTAATATTTAAGGGAACATTGAATAAAATGTAGTTTTTAAATTCCTAATGACCCTTACAGGTTATCCAGATCAACTTTGAGGACTTTGATTTGGAGATTGGCTATGATTCGCTGACCATCGGGGACGGAGGGGAGGTCGGCAACTCTAAAACAGTAATACAAGTGTAAGTACTTAATGTTCAACATGTCAAATGTCCTTAAATCACCATTGAATGGTGAGATTAAAAAGAAAAGACAAAGCATTAAATGAAGGCATGTTTTAACGTCATACTGAGGGAGTACAAAAGGGACTAGAACATTCCCTCCTAGGCTTTGTTTCCAAACGTTGAATCTAATTAACCCCCCGGCAGTCAGTTCACTTAATACTTAAATGAGATAACCCTGCAATCTGGACACATTCAAAGTAAAAGCGTGATTTTTGTTTTGCCCCTGCTGTGTTTTTGTCCTGAAACTTTCCTGCAGGTTGACGGGCAGCTTTGTTCCTGACCTGATTGTCAGCCTATCCCATCAGATGTGGCTGCATCTCCAGTCTGATGAGAGCGTAGGCTCCATCGGCTTCAAGATCAACTACAAGGGTATGCTACTATAGCACAGATAGCATCGTTGCTGTTTGTGCTGCTCTGTCAAACTTGTCCTTTCTTTCTTTCTTTCTTTCTTTCATTCTTTCTTTCTTTCTTTCTTTCTTTCTTTCTTTCTTTCTTTCTTTCTTTCTTTCTTTCTTTCTTTCTTTCTTTCTTTCGTCAATCTGTCCATCCGTCCATCCATCTATCCGTCACTCTCATGGGTAAAAGCACCCAGACTTCCAAAACATCCAGGGCCGAGGGATTAGTGTCCTGCGCTGTTGAAGATAAAGATGACCTCACCATGAATACTACCTCAAATGCATGAATTCAACCCTCTGCTCCCTCGCCTATATTATATCCATTTCCCCTTCCCCTTCCCCTTCCCCCTCCTCTAATGTTCTGCCTCGCTTCACCCGCAGAGATTGACAAGGAGAGTTGCGGTGACCCTGGCACTCCTCTGTATGGCTACAAGGAGGGCGGTGGGTTCTTAAACGGGGACGTTCTGCGCTTTGAATGCCAGTTTGGCTTTGAGCTGATCGGGGAGAGAACCATCACGTGCCAGAACAACAATCAGTGGTCCGCTAATATTCCCATCTGCATATGTAAGTGGAAACGGCGCTCTTCTGGTGCAAACGCAAATTGGGGGGTTAACCTTTAAAGCAATTACCTGTCGGGGAAAAAAATGCTTTGATTGAAATGTTGCCTGGAAATATGAATGCATAACGCGGCAACGTATGTATATTTAAATAGCCCTTGACATACTGTTTTCCTTTGACGTACTCAGTGGTGGAAGTAAAAATAGTAATACCATACTGTAGAAATGCAGGACTGTTACAAGTATCGGCAAAGTATAGTAACTAAAACTGTCCGATAAATGAAGTGGAGTAAAAAGTACAATATTTGCATCTGAGATATAGTGATGTACAAGTATGGTAGCAGAAAATAGAAGTACTTTCCACCACTGGACGTACTTGACCACGATCATCCATAACAAAAAGCTTCATTCCCTCTGTAGCTTGGCAGTGCTTTTAGGCACACTGACCTGTTTGCCCATGACGGGAAGTATTTTAGTATTGGATAGTTTTTGTGTTACTAGTGCAGTATCTTCTACTACTCCCTTGGACCGCTATTGGCTGCCATAGGCATGCTGTGGCCACTTGACTGCTGCGCAAGTTGCTGCTCTCTTGTCATTGTTCTGTCATTGCTTCCGTTTGTTTGGTGTAGCTACGGTGGACTCAAAAACATGAACCTTTTGACTTGTCACTTAAACATGTACGGATTATCCCGCTTATACCATGGCCACTTGCGAATCATGACCGGAGAAATATATGGGTCTGACTAATGCCTGGAACACAATCAGTTGACATGAGATTCATATGGAATGCAGACGTTACCTTATTACTCCAGTAAATAGAGACGATCTTAGTAACGACATGGCAA
>JAOPJH010000009.1:13650221-13660327 GCA_027122575.1 Merluccius polylepis | reverse complement strand
CACACACACACACACACACACACACACACACACACACACACACACACACACACACACACACACACACACACATTTTTTCGGAATAAACACTTCTAAGGAACTTCCTAATTAAATTCTTGTTCCTGTTTTTAATGCTGAAGTACTACATCTGAATCTGAATAACATGTGCTGGATTTGAGAAGGTGTAAAAATAATGTTTTGAAAATACTTACTGACAGAAATTGCAATTTGCAATACATCATGTGAATTGATTGAATTGAACATTTTGTTTCAAATCCTCTAATCCTGTTCAGTGCAAGAAAAGCAATGAGTGTTTTCTCTTTAACACTGCTGTTAAGTACGCCTATTCCCAGTACGGTCATGAATCCTACTATCCTTGGTGTGGTTACACTGGTTTATTGAGCAGGAAACGTGAGAATGAGTCAGATTTATAATGTGCTTTGGGTCGTGATTTATAGTTCTGGATGCAAACACCAGAGGGAGCTAGAGGTCTATATCGACAAATAATAAATAATAATTATGTTCCCTAATTGGTACATTGGCATTTTAAATGTGATTCCAATGTGATTTGTATATTATACTTTACTTATATTTATGTACATCTATTGTTTGTTTGATGGCTATGTGGCTACTGCTGGCTGCACAACAAATTGCCCCTCAAGGATCAGCAAGATCCTTGATTCCTTATTTGGTTTAAAGTTTTAAAATGTGCCAGAGACTGATGCACCGTTATCTCACCTCGTGCCTCGACTCATCCTCGTTTGAAAAGAGTGTCTCCTATGGTTTTCAAGTATAATCTATTTATGGCTAGCAACATATGTCTTCAGAACACACTAGAGTTTATGCAAAAATGCAAAAAACCCATGAGGAGAAGACGAGTTGTGTCGTAGCATTGGTGTTTGAGATTGGAGAGATTGAAGGAATTACTTTACATTACATGAAGTCACTTAGCAGATACGGCTTCTTTGTGGTATAAAACTTAAGATAACTATAATTATTATCTTACCTCAATTAACAAAATGGAAACTTTGGAAGATAATGGTGTCATTTGAAAGATAATGGTGTAATTATTATCTCAAACTCAAAGGTTTATCACAATTAACCCATGAAAGGCATGAGCTCCACTCTAGACAGAATCCTATCCAGAAGTGTCATGTCTCCCCAATACGCTGGTCAACCCGGGCACACCGGGGGTAGAGACCACATTTAGCTTGGCTGAAACACCGTCTAGAGTTTGGTCTTCAACCTCAAGGAAGGTCAATTGTCTGAGTGTGATTGGCAATTACAAGGTTTAAAATTGTCATGTGAGTACCCTCTCGTGACATCACAAGTGGGAGTGTCCCCCCAGATATATGATGGCTAGATAAGCCTACCAGTTGGTACAGTCCACTGGGTAGGCTGGTAGACTGACCTAGTCATCATACATCTGGGTGAACACTCCCACTTGTGATGTCACTAGAGGGTAGTAGCATTACAATTTAGAAACGGCTTGTAATGGCTAACCACACTGACAACAAAATGGGGGCCCTTCAAGGGTCAATCCTTCCCCCTGGATGACCTGGAAATGCCCCTGGTTTGGTCGACCCTCTGCTCCTTAAGGTGGTCCTCTCCAGCCCCCTATGTGGTCCACCAACACCAACGGGTGTCCTCCTTTGCTTCCTCCACTGCACAGACAGGTCTGCTTCAGTTAGATTGATACCATATAACTTGATCAGCAGCCCACAAGCAACAGGGCTCCTACCAGTTTTGACAAAGTTAGATTTTTTTTTTTGGTTTATTGAGCTTTCTTCTATTTTAGCGCAAATAAATGAAATTGAAAAGGAAAAGGGCAACCGTCAGGACAGGGGCATATACAACAGACCGACTCCAGATCTGCTTATAACACATTGGCACTTTATTAACAAATCTCTCAACATTTAAATGCAGATATTTACAAACATCAAAGGATGCCAACAGGTAATACAAAGAAGCTTTCAAATAAATAACATATCACAACTATTTAATGTGTATCAGAAAAAAAAGATATGTACAGCACCACAGAACATATTGGGCAAATGTCTTTGAACTATAAAGTGGTAATTTTAGTTTATTTGGAGCTTTACATTTACGGTTGTTGTCCCAAGTGCTCAGAGTTACCTTGTGACCTCACACATTATTAACACTGTTTTCTTTCAAAGGACATGTAATTATCTTTTCGTATCATCATAAATCGCAAAAAAGCATTGACCAAAAATAACGGAAATAATTTGATGGTTAGCCACAAGCTTTATATAATCAGTTAAAATGATTGTTGTATAGCAGCACAGTGCTATAGTAGACTATCATGGGCTTGTGTAGAAGGAATAGTAAGCTGGCAGGCCTCTGTGGGGGCCTTCCTTGCTGTAGGGGCTACTGTGGATGGTCGCAGCGGGGCCCAGATCCTCACACTTGACGTCGGTGGGCGAGTGGCCATCGGCGGTAGTCCCACCCAGGGACAGACGTCTGCGCTTGCAGCCCCCGCCATAAGTCCCCGAGTCCGGCTTGTCTGAAATCAGTGTTGGGGTTTGCGTGTCTGTCCAGGCCGAGATCAGGCCACCGCCGCTGCTGGCGCTCTCGCTCATGTCCTCCTGAGCCGGGGGCTTATCCTTGCTCTCCGAGTCCTCCGGGAAGCCTGCGGCGGCGGTGGGGCTGGGCCTTGGGGACCAGGGCAGGCTGGGAGCGGTCACCTTCCTCTGGAAGGGGCCCCTGCCGGTGGCACCCCAGCCTGCGGCCGCCACGCTGCTGAAGGGGGAGTCCGGGTAGTAACTCAGGGCGTGGGACGTCTGCATGGACAGGGACTTGAGGCCGTAAGGTAGCAGGGGACCGGGGTACTCGGCCTCGTAGGGAGTGAGCTCCAGCTTGTTGGGGGTGGCCCCTCCGTTTGTGCTGCCCTGCTGCATGGAGGCCACAAACCACCGCTGGGAGGCGGCGTCCTCGGGCTGGGAGGCCGAGAGGAAGCCGTTGGTCTGCGGGACGGCCCTCTCACCGCCGCCACTGTAGAAGCGGTTCTGGGGCAAGTTGTTGACAAACTGGTCCTGGAAGAAGGGCTGCATGGCGTAGCGGGCCCCTGGGACGATCTGGTGCGAGCGCAGGGAGTCGGTAGGGGACGGCGTCAGGCGGTCTCCCTCTGGGGCTGTGTACATCCTATGGAGAGAGACATGATGACATCATAATGCTATGTTATATGTGTTGTATTAATTATATTGGGACTGTTTCAGTTGGTCTGTGGTGCTGATATAGAAAGCTTAAACAAATTCTCTGCTTTAAAATCTGGCACCATCTTTTTTGTGTGATGTCATTGGTATTTTTTAATGTAGTACTTTCTTCATATTGATAGTAATTGGGTTGTCTATAGAGTGGTGCAGGGATGACGTATTTTTCTAGGCCAACCCGGAAGTGAGCGTCGCCCTGGGTTCCCTCGACAAAAAGCCAATGGGGTTTTTCCCTTTGGATTTTGCATTATTGCAGAAAATAAGCTCTGTGGCAAACTAAAGTTTATGATACTCACACGTTTTGTTAAGCAAGATAATCTTCACCAATGAACACTACTTTTATGACTTTTGAAGTGTAAATGCAATCGCCAGAAGTTTTTTAAGACACGTAAAGGCTTCAAAATTCACTGATGTATTTTATGTCGTAGAACAAAACGTGGCCATCTCTTAAGCTTGTGTTTAACACAGACCTTATTTCAGGCATCTAACCAAAAACCCATTCAAAAAGCCCATTGACTTCGAGGGAACCGGAAGTGCCAAAATGCTAATGGGCTTCCGGGTTTTAGGACTCATCCCTGCACCTCATATTTCACAACACTTTCTGGATGCATAGTCAAAACAGTTCTCTGGTTTGACATAGGTTTTCTATGCGTTATATGTGATCATATTTTTAATTGTGTAGGGGGCAGTGTGGGACAGTGTGTTTCATTACTCTTACTAAAAGATGGCATTGCATAAATAATGTACCTTATATGTTTTCATAAACAATAGCCTATAAAATGTGTAGGCCTAATTCATTGCAAATAAATATTGGTACTCACGAATCATAGTTGTCCCTGAATCCCTTGGCAAAGGGGTTGTGGTCGATTTTTAGCTGCGTAATCTAAAAAGAAAAACACATAAACATTTGTACTTTTTTTTTAGATGCACAACTGCACAGATGCAGACTGCACACCTCCTACAATATTAGTAGAATAATTCTACTTCAAATAGGCCTTATAATCCTTACAATCCTTACAATCTTCCTCCCTAAGAGCTGGACTATATATAGCAAGTCGTCTATTATGTAGAGCTTTTGGGCCTATATATATATATTAATTTTTTTAGTTATATATATATATACCTAAAACTAACGGTTTTAGTTAGTGATATAGAACAGCTTACATCTGTGTTTTGATAGGCAGTGACGGCTATGAACTGGTTCTCTGGGAAGGTGAAAGTCTGGGTCTTCATGCTGCTGCTGATGTCTTCAGCTCCATCCTCAGTCACCTCCACGATGTGCAACCTGGGCTGGTACTTATGCAGAGACTGCAGCACAATCATCTGCATGGACACACGTACGGTTCACAGAGTTATTTAAGGAAACAAATATGTTTTCGTATTTATGTATTTATTTGTGTATTCATTCATATAGCCTATTTATTATTTTGTGGGGTTTACACTGGATATTTTTTTAGGCTAATTAAAAACACAGAAATAAGCGACATAGCCTAAAACCTATACTTAATTATCAACTAGTTTCGATGAAGATAGGCCTACTCTTGATCATTTAAAAGAACAAAACTGTTCCTCAATTTATACTAACAGCCATGATAATTACCGCCCGGCGGTAGGCCTAAGCGTAAATAGGCCCCCAGCTGCTTAGGCCTATATGCTTAAGGAAATGCTTAAGGAGCGGTTAAAACATAAAACAAACGCAACATTTAACAGAAACCTACTGGGTGATACTGAATTAATTTAACAAAGCATTCAACAAAACATCCATGCGTAACGAGCATTCATATATAAAGGCCTAAAAAGGTTCAGAATACTCGTTTGGTCTGATTTTTTTGTTCTACGTTCATTAAGCTATTATTATTATTACTATTACTATTACTATTACTATTATTATTATTATTATTATTATTATTATTATTATTAGTAGTAGTAGTAGTAGTAGTAGTATTGGTGTTGTTGTTGTTGTTGTTATTATTATTATTAGTAGTAGTAGTATTTGTAGTATTATAATAATAACAATAATAATAACAATAATAACAATAATAACAATAGTAATAATACTAAGAATAATACTAAGAATAATATGTATTAATTTATTAGCCTGTTACATTACCTGTGAGGTACTAGTGTTTATTCCTTTGTTGTTGGTGACCTTAAGTTTCCCGAACGAGATCTCCTGCCTCATCCAATGGGCCCCCGTGTTGGGAGACTCCGGGTGGATGTACACCTTATTACCTTCACAGAAACAAAGGGTTAACATGGACGCTTTTACATTATAGGTACAAAAAAATAAAAATATATATTTTTTAAACCAACTAAACACATTTAAATCCGGAAGAGAGCCGTCGTTACCCTGCATGTTGTGGTCCGCCTTCCCGCAGGTGACCCACTTCCCGCCCTGAAACCTCCAGTGGTTTGGGTCCGCCAGCACCACCTCCACGAACACGTTGTAGTGGGTCGCCAAGCTGAGACCCGCCATGTTGAAGCTGAGGAACGGGAACATCCTCCTGCAGAAATAATGACTCAATCAGTGTGTGCGCGCACATTGAAACAGGGGGGAGTCACGAAATCTAATAAAAATAAAATAAAATAAAAGCCATAAACCACACACTCCTCACCTGCCCTGCTTGGTGATGATCATCTCGGTCTGGTGCCGGTGAAACTTGAGCCACAGCGGCCGGTTGCAGAGGTAGACCTGGGGGGACCGGGTCCCGGGCCCCATGGGGCCCAGGCCCGGTCCCGGTCCGGGGTACGGCGGGTAGACGCAGTTGGGACCGAACTGATACGCGGGGCCGAACTGCGAGGAGGAGGTGAACCCCGACGAAGGAGGAGGAGGATGAGGAGGAGGAGGATGGGGATGAGGAGGAGGCAACACGGGTCCGAAGTGGAGCGACGGGGAGGAGGAGGAGTAGGACCTGGACGACGAGCTGGACGGGGAGTAGACCGCGCCCGCCTGGCAGGGGATGAAGGAGCAGGGGTCTCCTCTCTGTTTGGTAGTGATGGTGGTGGTGGCGGTGATGGAGGAGGAGGACGAGGACGACGGAGGAGGTGTTAGGAAGTACCGGTCCGGGGTCAGGCCGTGCTCCGCCGATGGAGGAGGTTTCTCCCGCTCCAAGGCCGCGTCTTTGGGGAGATGGAAACCGTCGCCCTCGCTGCCCAGCATGACGCCCGCAGATCCAGATCCCACTGGCGTATGCGGAGGGGTTTTTAATGTGTTAATATAGCCCAGCAATATGTTTTCACCTGGGAGGAGGAGGAGGAGGAGGAGGAGGAGCCTACATTATATATATACATATATATTATTATTATTATTATTTTTTTTTTTTTTTACAGCCATTTACTTTGTTTGTATGGTTTCTAATTGCAAAGAAATAACATTTAGCCCAATAGGAGACAAAACAGCTAGAAAGGACAAAATGCTGGTAACGAATAGGCCTAATTAAAACAAAGCAGACAATTGGGCCTATATATATATGCCTATAATTAATTACCTGCCTGCATTATTGACCAACAATTTTACGCTAATTTCTTACAGAATGTTTCTTTGATTTTCCTAAAATATAAAATAAGGCTATCTGAAAGTTATACAAGTCCTGCGTAAACAAAACAATGCATGAATGATGAATGGCTTTAAAAAATTAATAATAATAATAAAAAAATATATTTTAAAATAATAATAATAATAATAATAATAATAATAATAATAATAATAATAATAATAATAATAATAATAATAATAATAATAATTTAGCCTTTATCTAAATTAGGATTAGCCTAATAATATTGTAATAATTATTAGGATCAAGTCTATTCGCAAGACGGATTGTTTTTAAGTTTTACCTGAAAATGGTCGTGAGCATTTTCTAAAAATGCTCTAAAAAATAGTTTCTAAAACATATTTAGGATACTTTAACCGCATTAGACTATAATTATATACTAATTGCTGTTTTATCAAAGGCCTATATGCCATATTGAAAGAGGACAGGTAGCCTATATGCCAAATCCATTCACACATGTTTTTAAAATATGAAACCATTTTTTTTTTTAAATCAACAATTTAATATATCAGCCTAATGACGGTTTCAATAATTAAACAACAATTACACCAATTAAATGTGCAAACTCACCAAACGGTCCTCCTGCTTCTTTGATGATGATTAAGATGATGATTATTATTTTTGCAATATATAAACCCGTGTATAGTCTTCCTTCAAAATGGACAGATAAAAAAAAAATCACCGGCAAACTGAAGGAAATGAAATGTCCTCATGCTGCTGCGGGTGTGACGGCAGAGCGCACAGTGCAGCGCTGTGCTGAGAGACGGAGTCTGTCCCCCATGACGCGCACATAGCAGCCTATTATCCAGCCTCCCTGGTCTCAGGGGAGGAGCAGTGCTGTACTCAGGTAGCCAAACAGAGGGGATACAGTATCACTGACATAGGTTATAAAACTTACAACAACCAAAAATAATATGGACCTGTGTATATACATATATGCAAATGAATCTGCATCGTTTACAATGTTGAAAGATAATAGGACTACACTCAAATCACGTAAGAAAAAAATTGGGAATGATGAATCATTTGAGGTATAGCCTAGCCCATTCTTTCAGTGGATGTCATGGAGAATGATGAGTTCATGGTTTCGTGCACAAATAGCTAATTTTGTCATTTCCCTGGTCCACATAAACAACACAAACTGAAACAACACGGTGACAAACATACCCCACTTGTAGTATGAAGACAAAAGAAGAAGAGCTGCCCTTTATTTTCCATTAGTTATAATTGTAGTCTTATGTATGTTTAGTTTCTGCTACAAAAAGCTTATACAACACAACCCAAGAAGGCAGAATAAGAACCATCTACTTTAATCTCCCCCATGATAATTCACGTATCATTTGGATTATATGTACTTAATGTATTTCTTATGTTTGTGGGTTTCATTTAACAAAAAAAAAACAGAAGAATCATACCAAAACTAAAGAAGGAACCAAGAAGAAAGAAAGATGTCAGCCCATCTGTTTCAGGGTCAGGTAGTCTATTCAGCCCTTAACGGCCCCATCTTAGTTCAAACACCAGCATATTGATATCAAACTGTCCCCTATTAGCATACTAATGTTGCATGCTTTATTGGCTTGTACAAGCTTAAATACCCACTAAGTGTCCCACTAACTTCCTCTTCCCGAGGGTTGTGCTTAAAGCTAGAGGGTGATAGACAGCTGCTGCTTATTGGCAGCAGGTTTACATGTAAAAGAGGAAGTCTGGGGTGGGAAGATTTGTGTAGTAGGTTGACACCGTTCAGATACACACACTGTGCCTCAAAGGACGAACCCTGCAAGGGAAAACAAACAATTGATGTAATTACAGTGCCTTTGTATTTGGCACAGCACATTAGAGCACTTTGTCACTTTGACAAGGAAACAGGTTCAATTTAACACCTCATGGAGATTCATAATTTTTGAATATATTTCCCCTTCTGTCCACAGCTTGTCATACTTGTCAAGCCAATCAAAAAACTTTAGAAGACTTTAGAAAACCATACACAAGTCCTCCCTTGTTGGCCTAAAGGGTATATCCTTCTTTATAATCAAGTATACCTTCAAATAACTGTAAGAGAGAGTACACTTCACTCAGTTACGCTGTTGCAGGGTGAAAAGAGCAGAGATGTCACCATAGAGGACGAGAGGGAGACCACTAGGGCCCGTGTCCTGGGCTAATGTCCTCAACCATTTTGATGAAGATGATCGACAGAGTCAAAACGTCACACCCCTGTCCCTCCATGCCGGTTCACCCTTTTTACACAGACACCAATTCGGCTTTGTTATACCTCCACCGCCGGAAACAGGCTGAACAGTCCCGCCTTGAACAGGCTGTGTAAAAGGGGCTTTTTGTGTACTTTGGGCACAAGAGTGGCATGGCCAGTCTCCAGTCAGGGAAACCAGAGGGGTTGTATCCATAACAGCCTTAAACGATGGGGTTGGTGTGCCTCTTCGATTTTTGGATACATTTTAATTTGGACTTCAGTGTTAAAAAACGTTTGTTCCTAGATTTCTTCTTCATTCATAGCGCCATATACGGTTAGGTGTGGAGCAGTGTGTCTGAACTCATTGCTAGTGACTGACAATTGTATTTATTTACTTTTGGGTGCTGAAAGATGGCACACAACTTCATCTTCTAAAGTTATATTGAACGTAGTATTTGGTAGCTGTTGTCCAAATGGGTGAACATCCTTCAGCAGAACATCTTGGCCGCCACTTTTCCCCAACAGAAGTCACTCTGTCACGGAAATGATTTGTCACTATTGTCAATTAGAGTCATGCTGTGATATGGCACAAAAACTGGTCAAAAAGACGCAATAGGGCATGTTGACATTTTTATCCAAAATTGGAGTCCTATCACACATCTACTCTATTCTTTATTGTAATTTTCTCATTATTTAAAGGGAAATCATTATTAATAATATAATTACTATTAATATCAATAGCTATTGCTTTTTGGGGGGGCCAGACATTATGTCTGTCTGTGTGTGCTTCCCTCTCTTCTCTTTATATCATGCTCAATGAACAGCTTCCTCTAGCTGTGCTTGCTTTTTGACACGTCTAAAGGGCTGTTCCTGACATCTTGCCACCCCGCCCCGCTATTTGTCCCGTGGTGTCCGTGTCAGGCAGGAGGAAAGGGCTGGTGACCCTGCCACCCCCACCCTGCTAGGAGCAGAAGGTCTGTTGGCCCCACAGCCATGCCAGAGAACCCCCCCAGTGTGGAGCGCAGTGCCTGCTATACCTCGCCATGGCCACAGTATATATATAGGCCTTATTCACCATATAGCGGCCATCTTGGTTCTAAACGGTAACTGGGTGGGGATTCAGTTTCCCCCATCCAG
>JAOPJH010000009.1:13477112-13487469 GCA_027122575.1 Merluccius polylepis | reverse complement strand
CTCTCTCTCTCTCTCTCTCTCTCTCTCTCTCTCTCTCTCTCTCTCTCTCTCTCTCTCTCTCTCTCTCTCTCGAGTCCCTGACACACACACACACAAAGGCTGAGACAGGCTTAGAGCAACACTGGGCCCCATTTGTCAAGCATTTAACAGATATGTCCAAAATAATCTCCCTCTGTATTCCTTCACCCCGGTTCTCTGTTCTCTTCACACATTTTATTTTTTTACAATGCTAGGCTATTGATTACAGATGGTAAACGATGGAATAAAAAAGCTCACGCACACTCTCACTCACATACGTACATGCACACTGACAGGTGCATTACAAGAGTCATGTCGATGGAGACGACTCTACTGTGTGTGTGTGTGTGTGTGCACTTGTGTATATGTGTGTGTGTGTGTGCACATGCGTATGTGTGCATCTTTCAGACCATTCGTCTGCATTCCAGGTAATTAGACTGGCCAACAGCTGAATCCCATTAGCGTTGATTACAGCTTTCAGTACGAGAGAGAGAGAGAGAGAGAGAGAAAAAAACGGCAAGTTATGTTCATATATACATTTTTTGTTAAGACTGCATGTATTTTTAGGTTTGTTTTCGTGTGGACTTTGTGTGTGTGTGTGTGTGTGTGTGTGTGTGTAGGCACGTCCCAATACACCCCCAACCCCCCATCCACTGCCCATTTTTTCTTTTCTCCTGTTTTGACGTTTTTGTCCTGCAGATGGCCCTACGAACAGAGCAAATGCAGATGCTGGCTCCGTGACATAGGGGTTGAAAAAGTATCCGAGAATGCATTTGGATTTTCTTTTCAACAATGGCCGTCAGCATAAATGTACTCAAAAAATGTAATGCCGGTGGGAATGTCTTAATTTTAATTTAATTCACAAACAATTATTTATGCGTCATGTCAAACTTTTTTTTATAATTTTGTGATTTCACAATATCTGAATATGTGGGAAAACGTTGGAGTCAATGTCCCATTTCTTAGTGTTTATTTTAACCCTCTGCTCCATTTGGAGGGACCACTACATCAAGAAGTGCCTCCAAACGGAGTTGGCGGGAGTGGGCAAGACAAAAGGGACTTGGCCTGTGTGTGTGTGTTTGTGTGTTTCTGCTACAGCTGTGTTATTGGCTGGAAAATGGTATCAATCTATCCTTGTATCCTTGTGTCTGTCTCTCTTCTTTTCACAACTAATATTTGATGCATTCACATCCAGGGCATTTTAATCTCTATTCAGCACATACTTTTTTTTAAATCTCTCTCTTAATCTCGTTTCCTCATTCCTCTGAATGGTAACGTGTTCTGTTAAACCTTCACTAGACCCCACCCACACCGGTGCCACCTCCTCACATACATCCATCCACACAGCACATAATGGACTAGTGCCCCTCCCCCCTTGCTGGCTTCTGTGTGCTGTGATTGGCTGATTGATTACAGCCTCGTTTATGGCAGACAGTTGGGTCTCCATGTCTGCAATTAATTGCTTTTCTGGGTCCTGACAGAAGAGCAGACAGAAGCAAGGTTTACAAGAACGAGGGCACGGCGGACAAGGATACAGTGAGAAAACAGAGAAAGAAAGGAAATAAAATGACAATATAGCAAAGCCCAAAACATGATTTTCTAGACTGGGTTCGATCGTTTAAAGGTGCACTGTTAAAAAATCTCATTATCTCTCATTTTGATTGCCTGAAAGACAAGACCAATGTCGATTTGCTAACCCTGTCCCTTTGGTAAAAACCCTTGCTTCTACCTTGAAGGGCATTCCAATTCATGTAATGGTTGTCACGACAACACTTTTACCCTCAAATATAACATTTTAATGTAGAACCATGTCCCAGCATGCATCTTGGTTGCTCAGACTGCCACCCTATCAGTAAGTAATGGACATGCAAAGTTCAGGGAGATGCAGGGAAAGTTGCAATGGAAAGAAAATTCAGAGCACAACCTATGAAAGGCATTTCAACCATGCCTATGGGATAAGACTGCCATCTTAATGTTGCCCCTTCAACACATATTGCTCCTCAACACTTATAAAACAATAAAATATGGGACATGTTTGTTGACAGCAGCTTGGCTATGTTTCACTACTTCTGAACCAAACCATGCATTTGGACACATTTGCCTCCAGCAATTTTCACTGCGCCTCATCTTGCGGATGTACCCAAAACCACTTTGATATGTAGCCCTGACCATCGGCTGATTCAGATCCAATTCCATTCCCTCTGGATTTCAGCATTGGGAAAATCTGTGAAATGGCCTCTTCCATCTTCTCCTCATCCCGTTGGTCAGTGGTCAAAGGCTTCCCACACTTCCATCTGGACCCACTGGACCGTCGGGAGCCATTTATCCAACCCAACCCAGAACTCATCCAGTCGCAAAGGTGGATGCAAGCTGCATGTGCGTTGATTTGAATGCCAGCACTCTGATTGTGGCTGCATCTGGCGAGTTTGCTGTATAAGCAGATCTAACACCTGTCTCCCAGCGACCTTCAGGTCACTGCCCTTCTGCTGCCAAAGATGGTGGCTGGAAGAAAAAGAGAGGCGGCTGCTTCTGTGTGCTCCTCCACTTCGACCGGCGCTGAGGCGTGATTCAGCCATGATCTGAGATTTGAGTAAATACTGCTCTGTCGCATGTGAAATGTCATTTTATTTCCATATTTAGAATTGTAAATGTTTAATTAGTCTCGCAAATCAGACTTAACATTCATATCTAAAGTCTGATGGCAGACGAGCTCAAATCTGGGCGAATTCACTTTCTTTCGGTTCATATTCGTTTTGACCAATCATGTTGCTGGAGGCGGGAATCTGTTGATCATAAATCATGATGTTGATCATAAATCAACACTGTAGACTGGCCACTGAAGAAATACACTTACCAAAATCCCCTTCTGAAGCTTCATCCACTCACGCAAATGAGTTTTCTTCGGTAGAATATCTTTGTAACAAAACAGGAAACAGGGCCTTTCAGTTTCTGGTTTCCGGCCCAGGTTCTGTGCCGTCTTTAATTTAGTAAAAACACGGTTTTCAAAATATTTGTGTTTTTTATTTTGATATTTATACTTTAAGTTAAATTCAGACCATGTACTTTTATACTGTGACTTCTACCTCCTGTGTGTATAATTACTAAACTCCGTCTCCTATTCTCGTTACTCTTGTAAAAGCTTAGACGAAACAACAATAAAAAACAGACTACTGGACTATTGGATTTTATGACCATTCAACTGTAAAAAGTAAGGGTAGGCTTAAGGGTAGGCTTAGGCTTAGGTTGTCCTCTATAATACATGTCCATATCCTCCTGCATGCATATGCTGGGACCTGGAAAAGTGTTTAGATTATTGAAAGACAAGCCCTAATTTGCCACAATAACAGCTTTTGATGCCTCAGATATACAATATGCATCCAAGACCCTTTGAGTGTTCAGGTAATCTGTATTACCTCTGTATTACCTGAACTAACACAAAACAAATACAAAATATGAAACCCACACACAGAACAGAACAGGCAACAGAAAGCAAACAACTGGCAATTTAATGTATGTTACACAGCAACACCCACTCTGACATGCACAAATTTGCTCCCCGCAGACCAATCCGATGGTCATTTCATCCAGGAGAACTGACGGCAGGACAGCACATTGTCCATAAGTATCCAGTGTTGATCTGGAAGACGTTGTGAAGGTGATGAACTGTGTTGATCTCCATAGCAAACGAGCCCCTCGGGATCCCGGGGCTTTAGGGTCTATCAAATATTCATGGCGTGTTCATTAAGTATTGAACAAGCCTTTAAAAAGTATTTAGACAAGCAAGCTTTCATTAGGGGGGGATTATGGACTCTGTGTCGGGTATGTGGAGTAAAGAGGAGAGGAAGGCTAAAAATGGAAGGGGAAACCAGCTAGTGTACAAGGAGGAAGGGGCTAGTGAGGGTTGAGGAGGAACCTTGGGAGTGAACAGTAAGACATTTTTTGTCAGAGTAGGTGACAGGCAGCTGAAAAAGGAGGGGATGGGAGGAGAGGAGGAAAGACAGACAGGAAAGGTTTACTTAAGGAGAAAGAGAAAGGGGGCAGAAAATAAATCAAGATCAAGAAGATGGGTGACTCACACACTTTGTATTTCTTTTTACTAATATGTATACAAATCCACCATTTGTTGGTATAATGTTTTTTTGTAATGGAAAATAAAGTGATTTAGTTATTGAAACATTGTTTTCTTGCAAATTATTTTAATGATGTGTTTTGTATTACTGTAGTTGCATTATGTGCTTTAGGACATATTTACAGAAAGAAACATTAGACCAACTGAACGACAAAAGATCTTTCGTCACCCTATTTGTTGGACATTTGTTGGAAAAAAGGAAAGAAAAATGAAAAAGATGAAAAGAAGCATTCATACAGCGGTTGGACACCCAAGGTATTTTGTAATGAATGATTCTGCTGGATTTTCAGGAAGAATGGTGACATAGCAAGACGACAAGATGGTCCAATGGAGAAGAAATGGAGAATTGAGAAAAGAAAAGCGGAAGGCAGAAATCATTTAATACCACAAAGGGGCAGCAGATTATTATTTTTTTTATTTTATTTAACATTTATTTGGCAGGGACAGTACACGTCAATCTACATTTTAGTTCACAGCCAAGAAGCTAATTTACATCTTTAGTCCCCGGGCAGATCAACAACATATTACAATAAACAATTACAATTACAATAAAAATACATAAATAAATAAAAAACAGTACATTATGTTAGGAAACATTAACAGTACAACAGCATTAATGTCTACACTTGAATAGATGGGTACAACTCTGGGATTCTTTGAGTCGGTTTTTTCGAGTTTTATTTAACAGTCCAAGAGTAGTGCAGTTCCTTACTTTGTGGGCAGAGTGGTCCATTTCTGCGTGGCTCGGGCAGAGAAAGTTGAACGTCCAGTACTCCTTCTCAACGGAACAATAACGCAGTCCCCTCTGGAAGTGGACCTGTTTGTCTGTCCTTTCTGGCCACAAACTGACTCATTGGTGGGGGGAGCAAGACCGTGAAGGGTTTTAGAAACAAGGCTTCATAACAAGGTGTTATACAGTCCTGGGTGAGTAGATTATACTTGACTGATGTGACAGTGGTGATATCTGTGAGGCTGTGATCTTTAGTGCTTGTTTATAGAGTGACTTGAGTTGATGTACGGTGGTTTATACTGCTAGCGACCAGCTTGTGATACAGTATGACATATGGGAAAAAATCATTGTGGGCATATATAGCAGGGCTGCTTCAGTTAGGGGCGAATTATTCTGAAATTGGCAAGGCCAAACTTCACAGTATGGATAATCTTTTTTTTAAATTAGAATCCAAAATGATGCAGAGGTATTTGAATTCTGATACCACTTTAAGTTTTTCACTATTAGGCAACAGGATGGTGGACTGCTGACTGCTTTTGGAGAAAAACATGCAAATACATTCAGATAGTTTGTATGCAGACTGTTGTCGATGTTTTGCATGAGTGTAGAGAACGGTATCATCAGTATACAATTGGAGACTGACAGAGGGGCATGCGAATGGGAGGTCATTTATATATAAGCTGAACAGGAGCGGGCTAAGTATGGATTCTTGGGGAACCCCAGTATCCACTGTGAGGGCCACAGATAGAGTATCTCCTACATGAACAGCTTGCTTCCTGTTGGATAGATATGAAGTCATCCAATTGATGGTGGCAGTAGAGAAATTGAAGGAGGATAGTTTAGCTAAAAGGACCTTGTGATTCACTGTATCAAAGGCATTCCTTGGTTCTAAAAAGACAGCACCATGAATGGAAAGTATAAAATAAAGTAACAAAGTATACTTCTGTCATTCTTCACAGATTATATAAGTTCTAGAGCCACAATTCATTCAGTTCTCATCTGGTGTCTGGATTTTCAGATTTTCACACAAAAAATATAAAAATACAGAGCAGTTTTGTTCCCCCATAACCCCCCCACACATAGACATAAAACCACATATTTGCCCTCTGTTTACCCTCTGGCTCTCAAGCAGGTGTTGATGCATAGCAGGGTAACCTGGAAGTGGCGGTGACACCAGGCCCGGCCCTGCTGTAATGATGCAGCGATGAGGCTTAATGGGGCTGAAAACACGGGCCGACTGACTAGCAGGCTGGCAGAACAGTCAGGGAGAGCACAGTCAGGGAGAGGCACAGTGTGGTGTGAAGCTGCTTCGAGCTCATGACAGATGTTACAGAGAGAGAGAGAGAGAGAGAGAGAGAGGGAGAGAGGGAGGGAGAGAGGGAGGAAAGGTGAGGGAAAGAAGCAGAAGAGAGGGAAAGACACGGGACAGAAATAAGCAAAGACAGGGACAGAGAGGGAGAGCGAGGTAAGAGTGAGAGATGGGGAGCAAGAGATATAGAGAAAGGGATAGATGGAAATAAGCAAAGACACAGGGACAGAGATGGAGAGCAAGACAGGAAGGGAGAGAGAAAGACAGAGGGAGAGACGGTAATACGTAAAGACACAGGGACAAAGAGGGAGAGGGACAGCAGGGCAAAAATGAGAGAAGGGGATAAAGAGAGAGAGCAAGGTGAGAACTTGGAGGCACACAGAGTGAGAGGGCCGCTGTGAAGTTAAGCAGACAACGACTTAGTGCAAAGTCAAGCAAGCTTTAGTATTTTTCATTTCCCGAAATGTCTGTATACTCTTCTTCAGAAAATGTACCTTGTTGGCCATTTGTGGCCAGGAGCTGGCTTAGTCACTAGAATTCAATTATCTCACCCAGTATGCACAATGTGTTGGGTTGGACACATCGCTACTCCTTTTCCCTGCCAACTCCGCCGAGACGGCACAAATGAAGCCAGGGGAAGAATTGACACAAAGTTAATTTTACTGGTTCATAGATTTTTGCACATGCTCAGGGGAGACGATTTGAGACTGAAACAGGCAAGTGCATCTGCCCTCACTAACGCAAATTTGCATCCTTTCTTCTATTTTTTAACCACAACAGCATGTGCTCAGAAACAATGCCATTAACCTAATTTCACCAAAGTGGTTCAAGATAATGAGCAGGAAAATGTTGGATGAAACTATTTCTGCCTCAAAAATGCGTGCTTAATGAGCAACTTGCAGGTTGGCATTCCCACGTCCTGCGCACGTGTATGCGCAGACCGAAAAACTAACATGGACGGGACTTAAAGGAGCAGTAGGCAATATAAATTATCAAATTACTCATAACATTCCAGCAGCTATCTGTAAATCCAATGTTATGCAAATAAAACTACATTCTACGAGTGCCTTATGACTGTGTAGTAGGCTGTCAAAAATTGCTCAACCCACCGGCCAAAAAACAACCAATCAGGGCTAGTTTTGTATCTAACAAACAGGAGATTCTCTACAAAGTCAAGTTCCTGGTTGTCTGCCTTTCTCTGCCCAATTAAACTGATCTGCATGTGCACGATTGGACATCGTTTGGTGGGAGGGACTTAGGTTTTTTTGCCTTCTGTCTTTTCAAATTCTTGACGGTTAGGGGAATTTCCTAGAAGTCTTTACTACTGCTCCTTTAACTGAAGGTAAGACATATGCTAGAGCTAGATTGAATGGCAAGTAGAACCGCAATGTCAAGAGAGTTGAGCCTTGAGACTGATTAAACATTAATTCATTCTTATTTCTGTAGCACACTAGGTCCTCTGTAGTTTGCGGTCCCTTGGATGTAAAATATTATAATTATAATATAATACAAATTATAAGACTGCAGCCCATCATTCCTGCTAGGAGGGTTTTCCACCTCATCGGTCTCAAGGCTCGGTGCTCTCAACATTACGATTCTACTTTCACTCCAGCTCTAGTTTGTCTTCCCTTTAGTTAACGCCACATCCACGTTTTTGGCATGTGCGTGAACTGCTTTACAAAAACAAATCTAGCTTGTAAGTCTAAAACAATGATTATAATCTTAAACTCGATTTGCTACAATTCCCCCACACAATTAAATGGGTGTTGCTCTTTGCTCTTTGAGCATAAGTGCTCACAAATGACTATATTCTAAATCCCTTCATCCAGGGGGGATTTTTAGAGGTACACATCTTGTTTTTTAATTAATATTTAAAGGCAGCTCTGAACAGTCTAGGTACTGTAATTAAAACTGTGTTAAAGCCTGTAAAGTAGATAAATATTTTGTACCTGTCTGGTATAACCAATCATACATTGCAACACTGTCCGTGGCTAAAGAATAAAGCACAACCGATTACATTGTATTAACCTTTTTAGGCTTTTTCTTGGTGAACACAACATTCTGCGGGACTCCATTTTGATTGACGCTCTGTGTCCTTCTACATATTTAACTGTCAATTTAGATTTGTTTTTTGTGTCACAAGCACGTTTTTCACGCTTGTCGCCTTGATTCACTCATCATTGAGCTGCTTGTTTTTTTGCTAAATGCCACAAAAAAAGCTGCTCTGAATTGAATGATCTTTTACGAGTCATCGTGCGCTAGTTTTTCATTCACCGTGACCGCAGTACAGTTGGCCCACTTATAAATAATCTGAATAATGACTGAATGATCATTAGCACTGGCAGTTTCGAATAATTACATGACATCAATCGATCTAACCGTAACACTGCTATGCAGGGATTGTTTCAGCCGCTTGTGATGGAGTAGTTCTCGCAACCCCTTATCCACCACCGCCCTGGCCAAGCCCCACATGATCCCTACACATTTTGGCAGGAGCACCTGTAGTTTGTGTGCATTCTGTCTAGCATAGAGAAGCATTGGACCACACAGTTCAGCTAGCAATAGACTCACATGAAGCAATGCATCCGTGTGTGTGTGTCTGTCTGTCTGTCTGTGTGCCTCCTGCTTACATCCCTTTCTCTCTTAGCTAAAGGTAATTGAAAAATTAGAAAGACATTCTGAAAACATTGGCACACATACACCACACAAGACCCAATTTTGACATGTGTTTCCACACAGAACACAAGTTAAGCTTAAAAGGGGGCAAATCGTCATCCCTGAATGCGTACAGCAGTAGTTTTGTTGTTGCTTCAGGGGTTTTAAGCAGAGAGGAATCGCAATACCTTATTAAATACATAGAGGGGGAAAAAAAGATTGTGATCTCTGAGAATCGTACTTGGATTAAGACATTTAGTGACATACTAAGATATTCAGTCTTAGTAGGTGCACAGCATTACGTTCAAGTAGGCAAACAGAGATTTTTCGAAGCAGCTCACAGCGTTTCTCATTTCATTTAAACCAGTGTAAGTTGAGCAATCTTCAAAAAATCACCAAATACTTGAGTAAGTTCTTCATCTTCAATCTGTTCAGGGTGTCCTCTAAATCTTCTTTCCAAATTTGTTGTTGCCGTTGATCGTAACCACAGTTTTAACGAGAATTAGGATTAAAGTTACACTGCATCCCTGTTCAAGCACGGGCGAACAACTTCACAGCCCATGGGTTGACAAACTGGAGGATCAGCCACTAGTGGCACACACTCAACTGAACACACTGACACATTTATGTGTACACACACACATACACACACACACATGCATGCATGCATGCATGCATGCATACACACACTCTCACGCACACATTGAGGTGTAAATTAAATGACAAGAACCCACACACAGTATTAGAAAGCAGTTACAGATACCGTGCCTAGGAATAGGATTTACTCATAAGTGCCTATATATTTCATTAGCGCGGCTATATATCACACTCAGTCGAACAGAGAAGTCAACAAAAAAAACCTAGTAGCAAATAAAAATAAAAAACAATCAGAGTGGCATTTTTAAAGGTTACATCTCTTAATAAACTTGTTTTTCTAAGCATGGTCTGGACGTCTCCAGACCTTATTAAAGCTACATGACCTGACATGTACCCACTCCTCCAATAGCCACCCAGATGCTTAGCCCACTCAAGATTCATGCGAAAGTGGATGTGCTTGTGGGAAAATCTTTGCCCGTTGGCAAACAGAAAGCGAAGCAGGAAATAGGATCTGTGATTGTATGAGAAGCACTTGGGTTTTCGATCATCTTGACTGAAAAATCTTCCTCCAGAAGCCTAATGGTGTCTTTCACCACTTCGAACTGCCGTTTCACTTTTCTTCTCACTTTCTCCTCACTCACTGGAGTCCCATTATTTAACTTTTTGGTCTGTATGTTAAAGCGGATCACAGCAATAGCAGCCAATAATATGAGCCCATTGATTGATACAGGGGAGTGCCGACTAAATGTGTCCAGTTTCTTGAAGCGCATGCTGACACTAATCATCTCTCTCTCTCTCTCTCTTTCTCTCTCTCTGTGTCTCTCTCTCTCTGTGTCTCTGTGTCTCTGTGTCTCTCTCTCTCTCTCTCTCTCTCTCTCTCTCTCTCTCTCTCTCTCTCTCTCTCTCTCTCTCTCTCTCT
>JAOPJH010000009.1:13445346-13456226 GCA_027122575.1 Merluccius polylepis | reverse complement strand
CCCCCCCCCCCCCCCCCCCCCCCCCCCCCCCCCCATCCTGGACCTCCCCCCTGGACAGAGAGGAAGCGAAGCAGGTGGCCTCGGGGCAGGAAGACCGACAGAATTAAAGCGTATGAGAGGAAAATATATTTAGACATATTACATATGACACATGACACGTGTGTGTCATCGGGGAAAAGGCTTGAATGGTTTAGTGGTGAGGGTGTTGGACTCCCAGACAAACCGAACCTCAATGTCCATAGTGTACCTGTGGGCAACCTGGAGCAAGAAGGCTGACTAACCCCTACCTGCTCATTGAGGAAATATTCGCTGTAAGTCTCTCTGGATAAGCGTTTGCTAAATAGTAAGGTGGATACACTCATTGACTCGGTAGTTTTGGGCTTGGTGGTGCCTTCCAAGCCCCTATTTTTACCGCAGCAGAAACATACTTGAAAGCTGTGCTTGCGGGTGTTACAGATACCTTATTAGGACATATACTGTCACGAACATAAACACGCGATCAGACACGTTGGTATGGAATACTTATCCCCGGCCGCCGTGTTTGTAATAAAGCAGCGCTGTGGCGTTTGGTGGGAAGACGAAGACGTAAACAAGCAGCCTTTTTGCTGAGTGCCGAACATTTGCGTATAATAAGCTGGGGTTGAGAAATTGGGGAATAGACCGTTGGACTTGAATAGGATTTAAGTTTTGGATTCAATATCACTCACTATTATTTAAACATGTATTTATGTTGTACTTGATGAGACCTTTTAATATCATAAAGTTCATATTCTTATATGAGAATGCAAAACCACAACTCTGGTCGGATGGAAATGACACGTTGCCTCATCAAGTGTCGTTATACTTCCTTAGTTATGACCAAGATTTATTACTTGTTTATCAGTGGCTGATAATTATCAGTGGCTGTATAAATGTCTATATTCCAATAACGCCACACCGCATGAAAACAAAACCCATAGTCTAGTCTAGTGTGTTTGACTTCTAGCCGAAGGTTGTTGGGTTCAAACCCCACTGTCCTCAGTCTACCTTTAGGCATCCTTGAGCAAGATGCCTAACCCCTACCTGCTCTGTATCTAAACAAAATCAATTCAAAAAGATCACTATAAGTCGCTTTGGATAAAAGCATGAATTAATAGTAAAGACTACTATATATAAGGATGTACATGTTTAATTTATGTATTTATTGTTATATTTTAGTTTTGACTTTGGTCTTTCTCTGTGTTCTTTGAGTTAATAAAAAACAGGTATTATTAAAATAATCATATTACAGTATTATTAAAATAAAAGCATGCTTTTTTAAAATTACATTTGACATTGTTCATCATTCATACGTACCATCATTTACACACACACACACACACACGCACACACGCGTGTGCTGTATTACATTTTCACGTTTTACTAAACGTTACTCTTCCTCTTAAGGTTTGAGAAGGGGAGGATCTACTCGTACATCGGGGAGGTGGTGGTCTCGGTGAACCCGTACCGCGCCATGAACATCTACGGCCGCGACGTGGTGGAGCAGTACAAGGGCCGGGAGCTGTACGAGCGGCCGCCGCACCTCTTCGCCATCGCCGACGCCGCCTACAAGGCTATGAAGAGGAGGAACAAGGACACGTGCATCGTCATCTCAGGTGACCACCACCCCCCCCCCCCCCCTTCCACCGTCTTTCACCCCCTCACCCCACTTGGGGCCCACAGACGACAGCAGCACTTACCCACTCAGAGGCTTTGGTCACAGGGAGGGAATATTCTTTACATGTAACCTAAACCACCACGGGCAAAATTCAAATTCAGAGGAAAGTGTATGTGTGTGTGTGTGTGTGTGTGTGTGTGTGTCAATCATAATGGTGTGTGTGTGTGCTGTAATGCTGGGGGGATGAAATTGCCCCTAGTTCATCTGAAAAAAAGGCAGAAGCAATTTCACCATCTCTTGTTTCTGTTGAGTGGCCAGTCTACAAGTTGCATGACAGCATGGAAAATGATGTGGTTTTCGCAGCACCACCCAGTGGTCAGACAGGGAACTGCGCCACTGAGAACCCTGACCGCAAATCTGGCCTTGCCATGAAATAAAAACACACATGTTTAAGGTTTAGTCTAAGGCCAAGCTGAATGATTGGCTCACATAGCAGTAAACCCATTCCCTTATTGGACCATGTTACGTAAAACTTGAATTATTTATAAAACTCATACTAAAAATATACTTTAATTATGTATGTATAAATTGTACTTTTTCAGGGGAAAGTGGAGCGGGAAAGACGGAAGCCAGCAAGTATATCATGCAGTACATTGCTGCCATCACCAACCCTAACCAGAGAGCCGAGGTTGAAAGGTGTGTTGTTGATGTAGGCTAATTAATAAGGATTTAATGGGTACGGAGATCAAATGGAAAGTGTTTTCCATACAGATATAATAAAGTTGTATCCGATAACGTGAACAAATTCACTTTTACTGTCAATGATTAACCATAGTAATCGGTACACAACAGCTCGATTGAGTTATGCTCATTTATTATACACTGATATGACATGAATAATGCTGTTACAATGCATCTGTGGCTCCATATGGGTTTTATCTGCACATGTAGTAAAGATCCATAATGTTAAAAAATATTGCATGTCAATATGTATACTGCACATTCATCCATTGCTTGATACTTTCTCAAAATACCCTACACCATAGCCACAATATGGTCAATATATAATCCAAGCTAGGGCTGGGCATTAATTCAATTCAAGTTGTTTATCGTCTTTGAATGGTATCGTATCGTCACGAAATGTAGCTATCGACTAATCGTGTTAACCAGTTTTTATAGTATAAATGAATTCCGATGAGAAGATATGTCCTTAAAATGATCGATACAAGGTTTGAAACGTCAGTGAGAAAGGAAAACTGGTTTTATCTGGTGTCATGTAATGACCCTCAGTTAGACTGCTTGGAATGGTATTTTGAATTCATAAGCATATCGTGCTACTTGTGTATAATTCCCCATAGTTATTGTAATATGACATTTTTCCATGACGCCCAGCCCTAATCCAAGCAGATTAGTTCATCGGTTAGCCGTGAAGGTTAATGTTTATTATAAAGTGAGTCTGTGAAACCAGCAGGCCAAGTAGGACCATTTTAATGGCTTTTATGTGGAGTGTGAACAGGCTCTTATATGATACCAGGGTGTTGTTAAAAGGCAGCCCTGCCTGCCTGTAAAACCGCAGCATTATCTGACGTTTAGACAATGGAAGCGTTTTTAGGGTGACCGCAATTGAGTCACACAATATGAACAAACAAGGACATAAATTCAGAAAGGTCAAATAATAGCACTCGCCAGAGGACAAAAGTTCACGTCAGATTTGCAGAGGCGGTCGAGTGTAGCAACACAGAGACCCGCTCCCACAGGACTTAACCCTTTCACTTCCCTGTGGGGTTTACCAGCTGGTTATCTGCAAAGGTACACACGCTTTTATGCACTGTAAATATTGGCTCAAGAGGAGGCGAACTACAGGGTGAATTGAATAGGGTGTAGTGTCATAAAAGTAATGCCTTGGACATGACGACACCTTATGACTTCATATCACGCCACTGCGGATGGTGATCTTTAGTATTATATTATGTTATTAATATATTAATAATTCGTCACCTTTTATTGGTGTGTCCAAACTGCAGACTCAGCAATCTCCTGCCACTAGTGCCTTGTTATTAAAGTGGTGTCGGTCAAGTGGGTTTGGGTTAGTTTGTTGTACTATTAAAGATAATTGAATAGACATTAAATATAAGCTTTGTTTGATAGGGACAGATACAGTATACATAGAGAATTGCACAACAATTGTCCACTGCAATGTATCACAGTATTGTCACTCAAGGACATCCTTACAGGTAGACTTTACAGACATCGGGGGATCGAACCCAGTACCCTTTGGGCTCGGAGCTGTAATGTTCTCCTGTTCTCTCTCTCTCTCTCTCTCTCTCTCTCTCTCTCTCTCTCTCTCTCTCTCTCTCTCTCTCTCTCTCTCTCTCTCTCTCTCTCGCAGGGTGCTGTGATCACACCGACAGCAGCCATTGAGCCCAGTCTGTCCCTGCAGCCCTCCAGCCTCATGGCGCCCCTCACCCAGCAGATGAACCACCTCTCCCTGGGTAACTCCGGCACCGTGAGTCCCCTCCTCCAGTCCTTGTCTGTCTGTCTGTCTGTCTGTCTGTCTGTCTGTCTGTCTGTCTGTCTGTCTGTGTGTCACAAGAAATGCAGAGTTCACACTACATGATTTAGCCTGATTTTCCACCCGCCGACAACACAGAATATACACACGAGAAGCCTCACTTGTCGCGTGTGTTTTCATGACTAAACGTAGTTCTGAGACCAGACAGACTGGTCTACGTCACCAGAAGACTAGAATCTGTGTTTTCACTGTTTGCCAGGCTGGTTCAGTGAGGCAAAACATGTTTGTTGTTCACTTTGACCTCTGAGCCACTGGACATAATCCATTGTATTACATGATCTGACGATCAAGAACCATAAGGAACAGGTGTGGTCCTTCCTCAGGGAAGCGTGGTTGTGAATACAGCCTAGACCAATGGTTCCCAAGCTTTTTGGCGCTAAGTCGCACCACAATGCCATCAAGAAGTCCAAGGCACACCAAATTAAAGCAGTAGGGAATGATGAAGAGAAATGCATGCAACACATTATTATTGCTAGGATAAAAAAAAAAGTGACATGGAAACAGAGTCATAAAAATCCGAGAGGCAATTGCAATATTTGTCAAAAATATGTATTGAAATGACGCAAGAACATGCATTATGTGGAATAATGAATAAATAGTGAAGCAAATACAAATAAATAGTAAGCCTTCTGATTATGTTGTGAACAGGAGCTACTTTCGATACATGGTTCACTAGCTCACCATTGTGGCTGTAATCTGTGCCAGGAATATGTATTCAATTCCAACACATTTTCCAGGAACACCCAACCAAGGCACAATTGGGTTATATTGTGACATAACATGTATTGCCTATGAATACGCATGACTTGGGCTCCGGCCAGATACAAGTCAATAAGGAGGATATAGATGTCATATCCTCCTGATATATGATGACATCATAAATAATGCCCAGCCCGATTGGGCTTACGAGACACTTATTGGAAAACACGATCAATGATCAAACATTATACAGTAAATGTAAAACGTAAATGTAAGTCTGGGTGTCATGCACATTCATACGCAAACACACGCAAGCTCACACCCACTTTACACACGTCGTTGTGGCGGCCGACCCCTGCTACAACCCACCTAGGCGGCTTTGCGCGGCTCCTCCGACACGGGACACCGGTAGATGTCGGATACAAGCAGTTTATTGATGTTGGCAAGATGGCACAAGTCAAGAGTAGATGTCTCTCTCTCTCTCTCTCTCTCTCTCTCTCTCTCTCTCTATCTCTCTCTATATATATATATATATATATATATATTATTAGTTCTCTGCTCAGTGTCCACGATGCCTCTTGTGTGCTCTCTGTGTACCTTACCGACCCTCTCCACTGCTCCACTGTGTGTGCAGTACATGGCGGCCGCAGCTGCTGCTCCTATGCAAGGAACCTACATCCCCCAGTACACTGCCGTGCCTGCCACCGCCATCTCCGTGGAGGTAAGATCACCACATCCCCCCCCATGTAAATCTGGGATCCAGCAGTCCCACTGCGTTATAGCAGCGCTTCTGGGGGAAGCCGGACACCGCAAGGGGCTGAGTTAGGCCTTGTTTCCTGCTTCGTTACGGATGGGTGAAGCTTTCAGGAGGAGATTTGAATACGTCTATTTTTACGGTGGCCAGTCAAATGACGATTTGAAACCTTTACAGACACTTATTTACAGTTTGCTAGTGCAGGCTGAGATCACTTACAGATCCCCGGCCCCACTATGATTAGTCAAAACAAATATGAAGCCAAAGAAAGCGAAATGCCCCGTTCACTCAGATTTAAGCTTGTCTGTTATCAGACTTAAGATTAACCTAACCACAACAGACTTGAGATTAATCTAACCACAACAGATTAAGATTAATCTAATCACAACAGATTAAGATTAATCTAAAGTGTGATTTGTGAGACTACCTCTATATTGGCCGTTCTCAAAATGAACCAAAATGACAGAATGACGGCTCATCATCTGTTGCTTACCCCAGATGCTAACAGGGACATTAGGTCAGATTTGAATTGGTGTGATTTATCTGTGTGTGTGTCTTTACTGTCAATATCGTTAGCATACAGTGGTTATATTCGTATGGTTTAGTCTTCCAGGCAGTAGCCACTCTTGTAAACCGGTAGGGTTTGAATGCAGACATGAACCAACTCGTAGGTCATTTTAGCTAGAGGGTTGAGAGGGTTGAGAGGAGAAAAGAGAGAAGAAAACCGTCCTCTCTAACTGAGTCACAGGTATTTGAAGTTGCGTAACCTAAATATAAAGAAAGGGGATTCCCTCTTTATGAGGAAGAAGAACCAGGTGGGTTGTTTTTTTTCCGTGTTTCATTTTTCCTAGAAAATGTTTGACGCCTACCTCGGCAGAGGCCGGCGCGTTGCTAACCACTGGGGAGGATTGCGCATCTTTTGACGTACATGCTGACGCAGGTGTGAACATTTGGGGTCCCACAGGGCATGGTGACGGAAGCCTCGCCGCAGACGGCGCCTCCGTCCTCGCAGGACGGCGGCGGACAGCAGGCCCTAGCGGTGGACAGCACAGGGGAGCACGCGGCCTACACCTACCAACAGACCAAGTGAGTCTTTTTCTTGATCCACAAGAAAAAAGATGAAAAGATCATTATTCCTCGGCCCTCGTTATCCTTTTTTTTAAGTCACATATGAGCTGTGCTAATTAGTTAAAGTGATTTTTATACAGTTGGAGTGAAATCCGCTGAAGAAACACAGCTTGGCATTTATTTTCTGAACCTGAAAAGTACGGAGGTCTAGTTGAGGCCAGTTTCTCTCTCTCTCTCTCTCTCTCTCTCTGTCTCTCTCTCTCTCTCTCTCTCTCTCATGGGGTTTCAATCTGTGTTTTATTATCAGCATAATATAAAATCATATAAAAAAACATTTTTGACTTCATTTGTTGGACACGCTATGTTTTTTGTGTCACCCTTCAACAAACTTGTGTTGTCCTTTGTCTCTGTTGTATGTTTCTATGGACTGTGTTTTAGGTAAGCTAAGAAGATGCGTAGGAACCCCCCCACACAGCAAGGACTCTGCTTTGGCTGCAGAGCGGAGAAACCTTAAAGGAACGAAGGACAGACAACACTATGGGGCTGAATGCTTCCACTTTGCACAGTCATCGAGAAAAAAAAGGAAAATCTATGAATAAATAAAAATTTAAAAAAATACAAATAAAAATAAACCCATCAATGGGACACTGAACTCTGAGGACAAACATCATGAAAATTAAATATTTTTCTGGGGGGGGGCCCGGGGGGAGTTTTGTTTTCTCAATTTGAGACCGGACTTGACCTCCGATGGGGGACAGGAAATGGGAGGCAACAGACTGACAAGCTGTACAGGAAGTAAAAAAAGCAAACATTTGAATGTGCAGGTAGATTCAGACTTTTTTTAAATTACAAAGAGAAGAAAGTAAAGTCTAGAGAGAGAAAAAAAATTGTCTTCCTTTGATATTAAGCTACATCATTTCATTTTGTTTTGTTATTTGTTGTTTTATAGAATCTAAATGTTAAATCTTTATTGCCTTAATTTTCGTGGAATTGGGGGAGAGGGGGAAAAAAACTCACACTGGTTTGAATTTGTTAGAAACCAGAAAGAAAGAATAAATCGTAAAATGAAAGATGTTTGTTCCTTAAGCCACAGAAATGAAAAATAAAACTGTACAGGATAAGGCTCTATTTGTCTGAGGCAAAGTAAAAAAAAAAAAAGTTGTACAGTACACTTAAAAAAGCTTGGAAAAAAATGTAAGGGGGCTTGTGGAGAAGGTGACTCCTGCTTCAGTGAAACGCAGCTCGGTTGGTTTTCTCTTGATCATTGCATTGGTGTTTTTTAGTTTTAGTTTTTAAAAGGCAGTCAAAATGGATTCAAAATGAACGGATATGTCACAGGGCAATCGTTTTGGGGGAACTGTCAAACGGCTATATGGGACATATTTTATACCAAAGATCAAGAAACAATCTTTTTTGGTCAATTTCTTTTTGGCCATCGAAACTTGAGATTGTCAACGCCAAACATGACGAGAAGACCTGATATTGCCACGTCATCGGCATGTTTTACGGGGTCTCAGTGGTGACAGAGAATGCGCCTAGTCACCTAGCAGGCTTTCACCGGACCTGTACCGTACGTACATAGATGTTATTCTGCCTGGTGTCCGGGTGCCCCATGAACCACAGGTGCCACCACTTATTACACCACTTACTGTTGACCAACTGATCATAAGCCATGCCCCCCCCCCCCCCAACACCACGAACACTAGCTAGCCCTCTGTAGTAGGTGCTGATGGGCCCGTCCCATAGGAACGCACCCATGCACCAGTATAGAGACAACTGATGACGTTGGCCATCCTTGCAGGTGCTCTATACATACACAAATGAAAGGGGGCCTAATGCCACATGTAAAGCAGGGTAAACACCCTGTGAGCAATTACCGAAATTCATATATTGTAGAATGACATATGTATGTGGCATATGTGTTTGCATACTGGAAGCTATAGGTTCAATTGATTCGTTGTAACAAATTCTCCTACTCAGAATTCAGAGATTTTGCAGATTTACCTGAATTTCATAAATAATTGGATCCCTTACTTGACAAATGCACACCATCAGATACGCCCTGTCCCACTAACTTCATTGGAAGCCGCCTGCAAGAGATTCTCTTAAAATATCTGTTTTTGCTATCTTTTTTGTTTTGTTTGGTTCTTGTGTATGACATTGTCTTCTGTGTGGTATAAGAAAAACTAGGAAGAGCAGAAAAACATATATTTATCTTTGTGTTGCCTCTTCTTTCTTTCTTTCTTTCTGATTTTCTTTTTTTTTTTTTTTTTTTTTTGGACTGTTTTCCACGCTGCTATTAACGTGTTTCAGTATTGGAAGGCCAATGGCGGAGGAGTGTGAGGTGTGAGGACTGTTCCATATAGAAGACTGCAGTGAAGAGGTGATTCCCCCAATCACTTACACACACACACATGCATACAGGTGACCAGATTTCTGAAATGAAAAACAGGGACATTTGTTGTTTTGTGGTCCATATATAATAAAGTATCTGATGTTATTATTTCTGAAATGAAAAAAGGGGACATATTTACATTTTGCCTATTCTTATCATGGTAAATGTAGAACTGTAGTAAACAATTGGGCAGTAAATGGTTTACTATGATGTGTTTTAAGCTTTAGTAAACCAGCCAAAAACAAGCCAAAGTAGGATACTCGAATAGGGAATCGATCTATATTGTAGTCTATTGTTTTTGATCGGTCATGCCTGCTTATGGTATAAAGTTGATAGATCAGATAGACACCAGACTAATTACCAACGGTCTCGAAATGAATATTCATCATCAAGCTAGAAAAACCGGGGACAGCTCAAGCCGGGTACAGACCACCAGAAACGGGGACTATCCCCAGAAAACAGGAACGTCTGGTCACCCTAGCACACACGCTCCCACACACAAATGCTTTGGTCTCATCTCTTTTTGGAAATATGGAAAGTGCACATATAAAAGCTAACACATTGTCCACCGTTACCTTTCATGTAAAAGCATGGTCCATATGCATTGAGATCTGCTTCATGTATGACATGTGTGTGTGTAGCATCACATACATCATGTGTGTGTTTATGTGTGTACACGGCTGGCTGTAGGGTTGTGACTCCCTGGGATGGGGGGGGGGGGGCACACAACATCCCAACCTGAAGTGCCCGAGGTTCAAGTTGTCAGGGGCTTGTCTTTTGTGCACCTGAACACACATACCTTGTCAGGGGCTTGTCTTTTGTGCACCTGAACACACTTACCTGAGTGTCAGTTAGGCCACGACCACGTGGCCCCACCCACCAGTCCTACTGGCCCTTCACCAATGACGAATGAATGGGAAGGTAGGCCTATGGCGCAACAACGGAAAAAAGAAAACGTGTTTCAACCAAAATGAAACCTCTTGGGTGATAAATTATTGACCGATAAGGAAAAGTAACTGAGTAAAGATAAGGTGGGGGAAAAGCAGAGGAGTATTTATGAGAACCTTTTGTACAGCTCTTTAAAAAAAAGTTGCCACAGAAATACTTTGATATTTTTTTATTTGCTTCGGTCATATGCCTCCCATGTCTTTCAAATTGTGATTCTGAGAGTGTCTGTAGAACAAGTGGATGTTGCTGTAGTTTGTTTGTCACTTGTTTCTTTTTTTTTTAAGTCTTTCAATAAAAAAAGGTTTAAAAGCACTCCGATTGGGCTGTTTTGTGTTGTATGTTTTGCAGACTTACCACAAGAGGTCACTGTATTTCACATTTCTGACTGAAAGATCACACATGAAATTAAATCAGGAATGTAGTCCAAAGATATTAGGGGGTGGATGTGGATGTGTCGTTAGAGTTGTTTTTCCAGCTCTGCTTTCTGTTTTAATAAGGTGATAAAGCAACAAACAAAACACACAATAGGCCTAAGACATTTTTTATTAGACAAATACCACATACAGTTGGAAGGAAAAACACACCTAGAACAGCCCTCATTCCAGCCAATAGATTAACTAATGTGTGTTTGCCAGCACCATGTCTACCTGCCGCCAGCACCATGTCTACCTGCCGCCAGCACCATGTCTACCTGCCGCCAGCACCATGTCTACCTGTCGCCAGCACCATGTCTACCTGCCTTGCACTGCTGGTTTCTCTGGAAGCTAAGCGGGGGCTGGTCTGGTCCATCCTTGGATGGGGGACGAGT
>JAOPJH010000009.1:13420319-13435539 GCA_027122575.1 Merluccius polylepis | reverse complement strand
ACACCCCTTATATATATATATATATATATATATATATATATATATATATCATTTTATCTATTTCTTATGTCATAATGCCCACTGACAGCTTCCATGGGATGTCAGCTTTGACTTTGTATGACAAGAGCCATATAACATTTTTCCCGGCATGTCTGTTTTCTTCCCTCTTGTGTCTAATTTGAGTAGATGAATGTAGTATGACAAGAACCGCGGCTAGAGGCACAATAGAGCCGCACCGCGTACACAGTAGTACACCATGGAGAATGGATTTCAATGCAGGCCGATTTGAATGACGGCAGAAGGGACCGGCTATGGATGGACTACACCTAAGCCCACTTTCTACAGCTGCCTTTCAATCTTCGTGACCATCATTTAATGAATCATCAATGTCCTTGTACACATTTGGACCCAAAAAAACAAATGTGGCATTTCTGGAGACCACCACAGAGTCTCAAGGCCGGTAAGCCACACTTCCTGCTTGCCCTCCCCTGCGTTTCTACAGCCACTCTGGATAGCCACTCACACTCTGGATAGTCACACATGCTCTCTCTCAGAAATACCTTTTCTGAAATGCAGCGAATTGTAATACTAATGTATCATCAGGTTATTGGATTGGCTGTTTTTGAAAACACATCACATGACAACAAACAACACAACAATTCACACAACAAAAATAGAAGGCTTAGAACAGACATCGGTAGTCTATGTCCATGTGTCACCTTCACTTGTTTAGCCCCCACTACACTTCATTACTCAATTGTAAATTTGACATTGTGCATCGGTTGGACTTTTTATGAGGCGAGACCCATCATTAAAAGGCAAGAGGTCATTAAGTGAGGATGATGAAGTGGGAGGAAGAGCGGTGAGAAAGGAGCATTTTAGAGCCCAGAAGGACACGCACCCGACGGCATATAATACAAGCCGGACATGTTTGACATTCCTACTCCGAGTTCAATTTGACCCCCATCGTTTAACCGTGAATGTCAGGGAAGGCCATTGTATTTATATAACACTATAGACGGGGTACGTTTCTGATCATATACACACGGTAATATCTCTACGGTCTTGGTCCACAGCGTACCTTACGGATGTGGGCCTGGAGGCCGCTGAGCCCGTACATGCGGAAGACGAACCACAACTTCAGTGAGCGGAACCTCCTGCCCAGTGGAATGCCCCAATGCTGGGAGACAGAGAGGAGAGGAGAGAGGAGAGGAGGAGGAAAGGAATAGAGGAGAGGTGTAGAGAGGAGAGGAGAGGAGAGGAGGAGAGGAGGAAAGGAATAGAGGAGAGGAGAGGAGATATGTAGAGAGGAAAGATGTGGAGATGAGAGGAGGTGAGGAACGATTTGGAGATGAAATGAGAGAAAAGGAGAGGAGAGATGTGGAGAGAAAAAGGGAAAACATCCCATTTAGCATGACACCGAAGCCAGCATTGAGCACAGATAAAAAAGTTAAAAAGGTTAAACTGTATCTTACCCTGTAATCTGTAACCAGACCTATCGTGGAAAAACAATTTGGAGTTAGATAATGTTTACAAAAATAAAACACACCTTTTACTATGTTTATGTGACTTCTACCTCCAGTGCCAGGAGGAAAAGAGCCAGAATGGAGAACAGAACCGTCAGTTAATGATACAACACAACTCAATTTCGGGAACATTGCGTCAACAAACACACGTATATCTCACTAAACAGGGAACGATTTTAACCAACAAACCCCAGTACAGTAACCTAACAGAGCTGAAAATATACAGTCTGGATCATTGATGATGGGGGCTCAACAAAAATCAACAAATCAAATTTAGCACATCATCCACCTCAATGCTGTAGCGCCTTAACCAAATCATTGCCATATCTATATTGTTAACCCAGACCTAGAGCTCACATGTTGCATTGAATTACCACCGTAACCATGATAAACACTGTCATACATGACGCCATTTCATACATGATGGCCATTTGTTAAACCTTTCATCTGAAATCATCTTGAATCTCGCTTATGGTCAGAGTCACACACACACACACACACACACACACACACGACAGTGGTGGACGTATTATATGTGTGTGTGTGTGTATGTGTGAGCTTAGCACAGATCTTAGGCAACAGATCTCCAGAGTGGCACCCCGACGCTAGCTGCCCAACAACCGCTAATTAGGTGGGAGAGCTCGGATGCTGTGTGCAAGGGCTGTCGTGAGGGGCCATACAATGGTAGGAGGTAGACGTTTTTTGTCTCATCTCGCTCGTCTCTGTCAAACTAATTATGGTGCGACTCTCAGCACATCTGCTACGCACGCCTAGTAGGGGTGTCGCAATATACCGGTATTGACGATAACCGTGATCTTTTAAAAAAATGAAATATTGATATCATGTTAATAATACACATATGATATCGTGTAAATAATCCAGCGCCTCTTAAATAATTTCCGTTTCTTTCCATTCTCACTTTGTCTCCCTCCCCCAACGCCCCCTCCCCCCACACACACACTTGACAAGATGCCGTGACATAGTAGGTGGTGGCGGTAATGCACCTTAACGCTGGTTGCCAGACACCCGCCATAAAACGGAAAAAAGAAGAAGAACAAGACACAGTAACTAGTCATGTCGGAGGAGATGACAGACGAGAGCAAGACTCTACTCACACCCGAAAAAAGGTAACTCGCCAATGTGGGAGTTTTTGGGGTTTTGTGAAAAAGACAGGTTGTTGGTAGACATCCCAGTCTGCAGGAAGTGCTGATCAAGCTCAGGCTTGAGTGGCTAGCCTCCCAGTCAGGGCAGAGAACAGCGAAGAGCTTGTAGTTCATTCCTCATGCATGCGATTTGTCCCAGGGTTTTCGAGGTGTGCTTGAGACCTAACCCCGCTTTTGTGTCTAAAGTTATTGACTCCACTGGCCTTTCACCCTCCGCCCTTTTCCTCTCTCTCGAGGAACAATGGCTCCACGCTTTGTGTCTGGTACATGCACTAGGCATTTACCTGGACAGGACTAGGGCCTTTAACTTAAGGTTACATTACGTAACCCCGGGCTCTTTGATAATATGAGTGAGGTATCTCACCGCACATCAGTCCTTAATGTGCATGTGGAAGAGATTTGCTTCAGAATTACTTATGAGGGTCTGACAGTGACTTAGACATGACCTGTCTGTCAAAGACAGACGTGATGGCATTGGAGTGTCTGTGGTTGGGCATGCCCAGGGGCGCTTCCCATAGTGAGCCATAGTTAACCTTAAGCTTTCTTGATATCAGTTCTAGGTTAGGCGAAATTACATGGCCAGGTAGGTGTGGCATAAATTGCACTAAATCTGGGCACACGCCCTGTCAATTTGTGTCTCATCACGTGTGTAATGGCTGTGTCTCCATTGTGTGTCAATGTAAATTATTGGCGGCTTAACATGCCAATATGCTGTAGCAGCGGACTCTACCACACACCACATCAGTGGCTTTTGCTGGGGTCCTCCGACACAGTACACAGGTTGTGTTTGAAGAAGGCGTTTATTGGAGATGGCAAGATGTTTTGCTCATGTTTTGTGGAGTATACTTTTGTACTCTTGATACATCATGTGTAACCTGTGTAATTTTTGTTTTGCACAAGTCAAAACATTTGTAATTTTTAAATAAATAACAACCACTCACATGGGGCACTAATGAAATGTGGCCATCGCCTGTGTGTTGTGTCACCTTAATTTGCTTATCTGACTAAGCTGCCACTCCGATCTAAAACCCTTTAACACCCACCTCACACACTGCTAGACTGCATTGGATTAGGATTAATCCACAACATCCAACAGTGGTCCTATTCAGCACTATAGCTGCCATGCTATAGGTTCCTGTTAGTATAATGAAGGACGGAGCAAGAACAAGTAAGACTAAAATAAGTAAAACAAAGTAAGGTTGGACTAGGTGCGTGAATGTATACCTGACTCTTGGTTGTCATACTTGAGGTAGAGTGGGTCCAGCTTGAACGCTCCAATGAGGTCTGCTCTTTTCTTGACCCTGTTGAATGGCAGAGAAAGAAAACATTATGCCTGGCTGGTTGAAATCTAATCTGGGTCCAGCAATCCTACTATGTTATCATAGCAGAACTGCTGGGGGGAGACCGCACAGAGCCTGGGCCCGGAAACTAGCAAGGAACTACACCTTGTTTCCTGTTTCATTACACTCATTTCTGTGAGTGGATGAAGCTTTCAGAAGAGGATTTCAATATCTGTATTTCTATGAAACCCTTACTGACAATTTTACAGTTTACTACTGCTGGCCGAGTTTGTATTCGCCAATTAGCCGCTGGCTCCGTGCTGCCCGGCAATCGCCAGGAGGTGGATCGCTCAAGCAGTGCTGCAGACATCCTTTTTGGTTGTGCCCAAAATCAAGTTTGCTAAAAAGCATTATCAAATAAAGTAAAGCATTATCAAATAAAATATTCTCCATGTTTCCCCCGTATCGTTGGCCTAGTACGACCGATATTTCCACACACAAGGAACTTGACCTGGTTCTTCGCTCTCAGTACACAATACAACAAAAAGAAAACAAATGGGTTTTTTGGCCTGTATTTTTTCCAAGACAAATGTTATTTTCAACATGTTCATCAGTTATTTTCATCATAAAAGTATGTGTCTAAATTGGCTCATCAATGGCCCTTGTGGGCAATAGCTGAAGAAGCCAACTCTCATTAGAATCAGTCAGTAAAATACATACTCCTACTTCCATGTGTTTATAAATAGCATACATTAACACTCAAGTCTCAAGTACATATATATATTTTTATTTTATTTTATTATTATTATTTTTTTAATTATTATTATTATTATTTTTTTTTTATTGTTTTATTATTATAGTTTTTAATACACCAATATATATACAGATTAGAGAACATTATGTTTATCCTAAAAGGCTGCCAGATATCCCTTTCAATCTTTGTTTTTGAAATGATACTTGTGACTAGTGAACCCAAAGTGAAGGTATACTGTTGTAATAAGCCAATATTAGCCTTGTGTCTCTCTATTCCTGCCAAATAAGGCAAGCAAGAGGTGTGTGAGTCTTCATTGTGCAATGTTGACAGAGAAGAGATGGCCTTTTTTTTAACTTTATCGATGACTCAGTGGTAGTAGCTATATTTAGTTTAGTAAAAGATAAAAATATATATATACTTTTTAGCTTGACTTACCACATTGCAGAACAGTCAAAGTTGACTAAAAGCCATTTGTGGGGGTTGAAGTTGAATGAATCTGCAAACTTTAAAAATAAATTAAAAAGAAGGAAGGCAGCAAACATTAGTTCCCAAGCAACTTCCAGAAGTCATACCATTCATGGGTGTATAAGTGTAAGACTATGTATCCTGAATAGTTTAATGAACATTTTAGTTGTTGTGTTATATTTGTTAACATAAAAGCCTCATCCCCACCAGTTCTCGTCTGTCTCCTAATACTTGAAATATCCAATAAATTAGTTTTGTCTACGATATTTCTGTTCCAAATATATATTACTAAAATGTAATTTTTAAAATGTCAACATATACTTTTTTAAAGTAACCAACAACACTGGCCCACTAGTCGCAGACAGGCAGGCCATCTCCACCACGCCATTATCTACTCTAAAGCAGCCATGTTTTTGTATTGAAATAGTAGTAAGTATTTAAAAAAGCAGAAAAAACGACTCATTCGCCAGAAGGTTTTTCTTCAAAGAAAGAGGAAACGCCTGTATTTGCAACCTGCTGTAATTTGGTCACTATCTCTTTTCTAATATCCTCCTCTCCGTCTTCCTCGGCAAAAACCCAATATAAATAACCGGTGGGCAGAGGGACAATACGACACTGCTGGCTGGCAGTTACCATGTAAACAGATTCAAAGGGGGTCTGTTGCCTGCCCATCACTCATATCCTAGCAACCAGCCCCCCCTCTAGAAGAGAAGAAGAAGGCAGCTGCCCGTCAATCCTGAAGTGACCCTCTGTTTTGTGCAGGGCCTTGTCCTTTGTAGTCTCAATTTTGGATGGACCAATTCCAGTCATTTGGTCCTTCATGCTAGACCAAATAACAAATAGAGATAAGACCTGGATTCTCTCTCTCTCTCTCTCTCTCTCTCTCTCTCTCTCTCTCTCTCTCTCTCTGTCTCTCTCTCTCTCTCTGTCTCTCTCTGTCTCTCTCTCTCTATCTCTCCCTCTCCCTCTCTCTCTCGTGTTCTTGAAGTTGTGTGTTTAATGATATTTTTCTGCCGAGGAAGAGAGGGAGGGGGTTCTTATCTAAAGGTCTAATTCTGCCTCAGGAAATTACTCCTGCTCTTATCTCTTCCTTCATGTGCCTCTCTGTCTGTCTTGGAGGCGGGGACCCGCAGCTGCGGAGGCCTCAAAAAGGCACATCCATGCTTTCTCTGGTTGGTTATCGGTTACTCATGCACTTGTTGGTTGACATTAACGTCATACCATTTCCTAGTGCAAATGTAAGCCGGCATATGTTAATATGCATACGTGTGTGTCTTTTTCACTCTGCACACACACATTCATGAATAAAAATTGTCAAATGCTTAAAAAAAGAAAATTTAATTGTACTTACTTCGACACCATCTAACAAAGGCCTGAATTCTGGACATATAAATGAACTTCCAGCGTACGCTGCGTCAATATGCATCCAGATATTCTCTGCATTACCTGTAGAAGACAAGAAGGAATAACGGGAAAATCATTATTGAGTAGAAACAACGCTTGCCGTTGCAAATTCTCTGAGCCAAAATAAATGAGCAGCATTTGATTTATCAACTGTCTGAGATGGCAAAGCAATTGGTCCCCACTAAGCACCTGGAACACAAGTTGGAGTCTCCTTGCATGGCTTACTCACATAATGGCCCCAGCTCAGTGATTTTGTCAAATGCACAAGAGGGAGTGGTGCCAAGAGTTGCGCAGAACTGAAAGACACAAAGAAAGCAAAATACACACAAATGATCAGTCACATTTGCCAACCGCCATGGAGACACTTCTATCTCGGCCTCACTATAGAATATAGTACTGAATATAGACCTGAAAGCGGCAATCATCAAACAGTGCTAAACAGTTCGGCTCTCTGTGACAACTATTAGGGGATTCAGAAACCGTCGCCGGTGGCTTAAATGAAAGGCTGTTGAACAAACATTTGCTTCATTTTGATATAAAGGTCATATGCGATATGCTTGTTCCGATTCTCCTCAAACGTATCAGATCTATGTTAAATTAAAGCCTTATCAAAGTTGTCATCTTGCATGTACCATCTCTTGGGGAGGAGAAGCCTGGCATTTATAATACCTACCGCACAAGGTCATAAACTCCCACTCTCATTTGGACACAGACGTGGATGCTGTTGCTGATAATGACAAATGATTACGAGCTGCAGTGTTTCACCAGAGGGATCCCTGGCTGTGACCAACGACTTCATAGCATATTTCCCTGATAGGGATCAGTGGGGGTCTACTACACAATCTGCTCTCATTAGTGGTTGCCGAAACAATAACGTGCGCCGCAACAAAGAGCCCTCAGGCCAGGTGCCTGCGCCGCCACCACGTGCTGCGTCACTGCCAGGAAGTGTGTCATCATCATCACAGTGGTTGCCATGGTAGGTGAGGCATCTTGTGGTTAGGCACTTTAAATTCGCCTGCCCTATGCTTGTGTATGTGTGTGTTGTTGTTTTTTTCATTGGTCGGACTCATTTCCTTTACGAGCAGCAACGCTTCGGAGAATATCCCCTCACATGAGCTCTGGGTCCGTTTGTATGTTTTGTCCAAGCTGTAAGCGATGGAGCAGCATGAATGTAGCCTATATCTCGTTGTCAAGTTAGCAATGAATCATGTAAATATAAATATAAACATAAATTGTGACAAATGGCCCATCCGCCGACCGAGAGTCTAAAGTGTCCAATTAGCGAGAGTAAGAGTATTGATTTCCTACCAATCTAAAATTGAGAAAATCAAATATTAGCATTTTGGAAGTACATTTGATCAGTGATTCAAACAGCACAAAAACATGTATGCATTAGTCTGTGTGTGATTTGTCCTACAAAGAAGGGTATGAATCCTGCTGCCTTGTCCTCAGCCACCATCTTCTCCAGTGTCTCTGCTCTGACAGAGAGGTTGTCATTTGTAGGGACCATCTTCATCACCACTCCGCCAATGAGAGCAGCTCGCTCCACTGATGAGTGGGCCTGAGGAAAAAAGTGAAGACCAGTGATTCTAGGTTTAAGCAATAAGCCATGTGAGGCTGTGGTTGGGGCGCCAAACGCCTAGCTGTTCTAAAATCACTTTAAATCACTTATTGCTTTTATAAAACGGTTACTAAAACAGTTACTACAGTAAGATTTCACAAAATAAACACACAGCAACATCAAATGCGATCAAAACAAATCATCATTCTTCCACCAAGCAATATAGTTCCTCAAGACGGCAAAATGGTTGCCAAGCAACACAGGCTACCGTTCAGGCTTTAACATATAGGCGCATTAACACTAAAAATGAATTGTTATGCGGTCACAGGTGTGTGTTTATGGCATATTTTATAACAGCTTCGAGCCAATCAAAATCAAGGACGGGAACTATCCGTTTTATAAAACACCATCTCTGTCTGTAAAGGTCTGTATGGCCCCCAGGCAATGCTCTAATCCAATCACAGAGCTGGTCTTGTATTAAACCTGATTAGATCCAGCCAGTGACCCGTTGTCTCTTTTTAACCCTGACCTGCTCTCTGACTATTACTAAAAGAAGGCTGCAGTTCACAGTGGACTACACCGTGCGTCATTTGTGGTCATGTTGGAAAAGGAACTATTTGCTTGCTCCACACAAATATACATTTGAAAATGTGAGAATCTACATATACTAGGCTACTAGCTACCTTATGTGGACTGTCTTAATTAATAAGAACAAAATAAGGATGAATGAGTTAATGTAGGACAAAGTAGACATAAATGAAGTTTCAGTCTCTCGTACTGAAACCGACACTTCCAAAGACGCTTAGACTCGAAATAAAAAACAACAGCTTACTTCTTCTGAGGTGTACGCAATCAGTTTGGAAAAAATGTCTGCATCTGATCGTTGAGGATCGGTTTCTTGGACACATTTCACCATTTTGCAGCGAGCAGCAAGCAACGCCATCAGAGTTGCTTCACTAGCTGTACCCTAGAAGAAAAATAAATGATACATGTGTGAAGCCAAAAAGAATATATACATCTTTTTACTAGCTACGATTAAAAAAATGGTGGACATAATATGGCTTCATTCAGTAGTTACATTAACAGTAAGAGACATCTGAGACATCTTAGCTTATTTTGGTAATGCTCTGGTAGGTTTATGATCAAATTAATGTGTGAGCCATTTAAAACATAATAAAATGTATTGCAATGACTGCTACATAGACCCACTGGCCAAATGTGTTGAATCGTTCCTAGAAGGCTCAACTACACCTTTAACATGATGACATATTAGGGCTATTGAAGTTGAATTATCTGTGTCATGCATGTGGTTAACCTGTGGGTAAATCACAGTTCTGTCATGTTTGTTATGTTAATTTTAATACATATACATTAAAATAAGCATCATCATCGTCATCAGTTTAATGATAAAAAGATCATAAACATAAACAAAACATTTGATAAAAAAATACTGTTAAGGTTGAGGTTCAGATTGTTTGCTGTAGCAAATGCTCATCGCCGAGTGCCCACCTCCACACACCCACAAAACCACTGGGAAGACACCAGCCACGCCACACACAAATATAGGGGAAATAGTTTGATGCAAAATGTTAGCTATCTATATCTAAAGAACTATGAGTAGAAGAAAGGGAATGTCTTGAAATCTATAAACCAATAAAGAATTAAAATCAGACCAGATAAGTCTAAGAGGCTTTAATTTGTGTCTGTGACCAAAACTCACAGGAAACATGAAGCATGACTTCCAAGCTGTCAGGATAAATTACCATTGATGGATCAATGATAAAATCCAATATTTGCTTAGGCATCCACCCACTGGCTCGGAAACAATGTTATCAAATGAGCTCTAGACAATTGAAGCACACAAAGACACACTTTACTTATACATAAAAACACCTCCTCGTATGTGTTTCATCATTTACATGGAATGGGTGACATCTTCAAGCCGACACACTACACCTTTGATTTCAGAGGAAAGTCAGAGTTGCTAGTGTGGCAGGCATGTGCTAGCTAAGCTAAGCTTTCTGCGATAACTAATAACTACATAAAAACGACTTTTGGCGGTTCAGCGTAGATTAACAGCCTCTGTTGTGAGGCGCCAGTGTACTATGGACTGGCACAACAACACGCACTGCTGGTACAACACTCATTAGCACTGCTGCAATGAGGCCCATTTGTTGCCATAGCGATCTGCACTTAAAAAAGAAAGGCAACATCAGAAAGGTGACGTGGGGGGGGATGGTTGACACACACATAAGCACATTCATACATAAACACACACACACACACACGCACACTTCCGGGCTGGGTGAGTGCAAAGTGTGTGCGCGCACGGCTGCAATAATATGGCATGAAATGATCTGTCATCAGGGTGCACTCTCACGCCCCACCACTTACAAACAAGCACCTACATACACAGCGCGAAGCTGTGAGGCACAGCTGTCCTTTCCAGTGTTTGTGTTAATGCGACGTTCATTCTTAGCCCCTTCACAACACAAAACAATCCCTGTGGCGTAGGAACCAGCCCACATCTGTGGCTGACATATTAAAAGACAATTTCCTGCCAATTTCCTACCATTTTTCACGAAGCGAAAGAAAGGACGAATCAATAACAGACTGATATTTCGTATGAATGCTCACGTTGTTTAAAAATAGCAGAACAACCTTCACATTGCCTCGATGTCCAATTGAGCTTGGATAATACATTCTGCCTGTTAGGTTGGAGATTTCACTTCCTGTCCGGGTAATGTTGGGCTAGGCTAAGTTCTTCGTCTTGCAGGAGTACAGCAGTTGTAATACATTAGAGTACACAGGTGAGCATTAACATTTAACATTGATTTGGTCTTTAATAGTGATATTATATTGTTTTGCTCTCAATTAAAATGTTTTGGAGGTTAAGGCCATCATTCTGAATCTGAACCATTACACCAAGCAAACAAAGAGTAAAGTATGGAGTATGGACTAAATGTAAAAATAATTATTGGTACCATAGAAATTTCGAAGAATAGCCTAAGCTGCATGTGTGCAAACATAAACTGGTTTGTCCTGCATGGGCCAGTGCATCCCTCTTACCTTTTAAAAATTATACAAATGTCACACAGAGAAAATAATCTTGTGATGATGACTGACCTGAATGACTCCTCCTCCCTGACCGTCTGTCCCAGCAAGGAAGGTTTCTGGTAGTTGGAGCATCTTGCCCAGCCAGTCTAACATCACTGTTTCCAACTCGGTACAGGCTGGACTCGCAGCCTAAACAACAAAAAATAATAACATAAAAAATATTGTCTGTATGTCTGTCTTTGATTACAGGTGCTGTATGTAATATTTAAGAGCAATTATTTGAGTGTAATCTGTTAGAAATGGCATAGCCGGTTGTAAGTGAGTGAGTGAAATGTTTCTGTTGAAATCTGTTTTGAGTTGATATGAAACAATTTCGATTTTAGACCGTTTCTGACCAATCAGGGCATCTCTTCCCTGATTTGTTCAGGGAATCCATCTTGCTTGTCAATCACATTCGCGCACAGGTGACCTTATCTCAATAGCAGAGAAATGTAGAGACGGAGGAAACCTTTTAATTGGGGTTGTTCATTTTTACAATCTCACTCTCTTTTCTCTTTTCCACTTTACAACTCCCAAATCTTACCTACAGCATTTTTAAGCATTTGAATCTGCCTTACCCATGTGAATCCAACGCATCCTAGGCCACTAGAGAGCATGTCCCCCAAAAAGGCTGGGTAAGAAGAGGCACTTGGGAAATATGCATGGAAGTGTGGGCTGTGCCAGTGGGTAATCTGGGAAAAGAACAGACATCAAGAGAATGAGCAACAACAAAAGATGGCGTCATTCTTCGAGTGTGTGGCGTTGGTGTTTTTGTGACAGCAGGATGCATTCACCTGCTCCACTGATCCAAGAGTTTGCATCTTGTTTTTGTTTTGCCTGTTTCGTTTTTTGTGATTTCCAACTGAAACTATGCTCTTGAATATAGACTACGGCAGAGCGCACATCGTTCTCATTCGATTTGTCAATTGTCATATTCCCAGCGGAAGACATTACTGTATTTAGAGAAATGTGGTCTACATGCCCTGTTTGATGGACTTCTGTTCCATCTTATTACATCTACTTTCCTGTGTGTGTGCGTGTGGGTGTGGGTGTAAGAGCCAAAGGCAACCTGCTTCTTGTATGAAGCGCACACTTAATTTGTTTCCCAGTACAACATAGAAACATTTTGTAACAACAATCATGATATGGCAAGGGATACAAGTTCTCATGGAGGTTTAGTACATTATATTAGTATATTATTTGTAAGTATGTCGCCAGATCTTAAATGCTAGATTCAGTTTTACTCTCATTTGGAGAGCTCTATTCAGAATTTAAATGGAATTGCTTAATGATAAATGGTATTTTACTGTATAACTAGGAATGATTGTGCCACAATAAAATGTAAAAGTGAAAATTATAACAGAAAAGGCTCAAATGAAAAATTGAAAATGGAAAGAGAAAAAAATTTATAAATAAATATTAAATATATAATCAATATTAAAAAGAAAACTTAAAATGAAAATAAAAATAGAAAGCTTTTTCTATTTGGCCTGTATTTTCTCTTTAAGCTTTTAATTTTCACTTTTCACTTTTTGAACCGCAGCAAAAAAAAAATACAATACAATAAATGTAATGTGTGGACTCACTCCAGGCATAATGACCCTGTCGACGTCCCTGAGGATGTCCTCGTAGCTCTCAGGCTCCAGCGGGGCCTCGGAGGGGATCATGGGCCGCAGGTACCCGGGCTCCACGTCTGGGTACACTCGCCTGTGCTCAATGTTCTCCAGGTAGTCGGCCACGAAGTCCACCATCTCCTTTCCCCGGCGACGATACTCTGCTGTGTCCATGGTAACTCCGGAGGTAGCACACAGTTTTTAAATGAGTGGTTTGGTAGTGTTGGTTTAATTAAAAAAATGCAAAAATAAAAAATAATCAAAAATGTAGTGTTATATTTTGATATAGCTTATATTGTTGAGCGTCTGGAACATCTTCCTCTCGGATAGATGATATGCTAAACAAGAGAAACACAGGCTCCTTTTATCAGGAGCAGCAGCTTTATCGCCGCCCTCCAGTCAACCTATGAATGGAGAGCTTCAGCTTATTATACCGTTTACATATCATAGGCCTACTCTCATAGGCAACCCTTTCAATACTAGGCTATATAGGCAAAGAAAAACAGAAGCAAAAGTTAAACTTTTCATACATAATAATGATCATACCTCAGTTTTATATTTGTTGTGTGCGTAGTGAACTACATGTTCTTAATTACTTGTCACAACTTTTCCACAAGTTCACTCCTTTTGACAGATATAAACTCTATTTATGCTCTTTGTCTTTGACATTTGAGTATGAATAAACACAGGTGTGTGTAAGCACAGGTGTGTGCAGGTGTCTGGTACCTTAAAGGTTAGTAAACAAACATGTGCTTGTCTGAGGTAAATATACATTAGACCAAAAACTATTCTAGTATTCCTCTAATTTTTTAGTATTTTCTTTTCATCAAGACCCCTAAGATTGAGTAGGAGTTTTTATGAAGAATAAGTCTGGTGGCTTCATATTTTCCCTGTTAGACATCAAACATAGTAGATATAATAGTCATCCACTCAGTTGGGTCCTGGAATGAGGAATCGAAAATAGAGGTTAATTCATGTAGTTCCTCTATGATAGCCATCAGTGCCATTTGATACATCCTTCCATCCCGGCTTTCTGAATAAGTAATTTTACTATTGGGGCTACACAACAAGCAACAAAATTATTATAAAATAATTATTATTAAAAGAGCAACGAAAACCATTCCTGATTTGGCAAACCATGATCCCCATTTCCCAAACATTTCATCCATCCACTCCATTCACCACTGTCAATGATTGCGGACAGTAGGGAGATGGTATTGATTATCAATGATAACATGTTGGAGTTCTAAAGTTTTATTTTGCGTTTGTGCCGTTTTCTGAATGACACAGAAAAAATCACTTTCGTGCTCTGAAGGGTGTGGGTCTAGGCTAATTGGGCCCATTGACGTTCCTCGCGCTTAGCCTCAGGATCAGTGGTGTTACACTTATCTTCGACACCCAGTCCCCCACGTTCAGGTTTTGTCGTTCTGGTTTGGGGGTCACAGCTTCTCAGACCTGCTGGAAGATGGCCAGATGGAAACCAGAGAGATGCTTTGCGAGAGAGTTGATTAGTTTATGCTGACACTGCTCTAGGGATGTTCCTTTGTGCGGACTCCTGAGGTACGTTGGCATCTGGTGTGGTGTCAAATGTGTCATGCGGTAACACTGGCTTCTCATCTGCATCAGTGGGGGGGGAAGTGCCTCTATCCAGTTTAGACTGGTGTGGTCACAAGTCTTCGCTTTTATTGAACCATATTAGCTCTTTCTACCATGCCTTGTGACCTTTGTGATGTTTGCAGTGGTAAAGTACTCAAACACTGTACTTAAGTCAAAGTACAAATAAATACTATACTCTAATAAAGGTTGAAGTACCACATTAACCTTTCTACTTGAGTAAAAGTAAGAAAGTGCTTGCTTTAAAATATACTTAAAGTATTAAAAGTAAAGTACTTGTCGAATGTATTCCCTAATGCAACGGTGTATAATATGGCATTTAGTGTGCCTACTGTAGCCTATGTATATTTTGTGAATGCAAAAATAGTATAGGTTGTGCCATTTTAAATAAGAATGCTGCAGATGATGCCACTGATATTGTAGCAAACAATCTCATCAATTATTTGAAAGGTTATTGTCCTCATTGTGTTTGGCCTCTGTGACAGTTCACACTTGGACTTATGATTCTGTCTCAGGTCACCCTTTTTAGGGTGACCTGTATAGTGAAATGCCATTAAGCAAAATAACACCAAAGACTGATTATACCTTTAAAAAGGTTTTATTGAACTGCAACAGTCATCTACTGCAAAACCACTGTACTTGCAGTAAACACATACAAGTTGTTGTGAAAAGCAGTTTCTCTCGAAACCCTTACTCACGCGTGTTCTTTAATGAAGCGATAGAAGAAGTTGTTCAGCATTAATA
>JAOPJH010000009.1:13315085-13325960 GCA_027122575.1 Merluccius polylepis | reverse complement strand
CCCCCCCCCCCCCCCCCCCCCCCCCCCCCCCCCCCCCCCCCCCCCCCCCCCCCCCCCCCCCCCCCCCCCCACACGGCGCTGTCTCTCGAGACACAAACAGGTCTGTGTCCGGTCTGCTAAATCTCAGATTTCTGCCATGACCTGAGGATTGAGGTACGGCCCTGGGACATCTGGGGCCAGATTCACAACAGTATTGTAAGGTTATTCTTAAGACGTATCTGAAGTAAATCTACGAAGTTCCTAAGAAGTTCTGAACTGTAATTCCTCCATAGTCTCCTAAGAACCGTTCATTTCATTCAGTAACTTATTTTATTATTATTTACTTCATTTATTTCTTAAGAAGTTATTTCCATTCTTAGGAACTTTTTTTTAACGTTGAGAATAAAATCACGAAGAAATTTAAGATCTTAGTTTTCAAATCGCATCCCATTAATCTTGTAATGCATTTAAAGCATTTTTAAGATACCTTTTGGTGAATAACATGCCCATCTTATGAAAAAAAAAACGCAGTTACAAAGATTTTACTTCTTAAGATACGTCCCACGCACCGTGTGTGTGTGTGTGTGTCCGTCTCCCCCTACCTTTGTGGTTGAAGAGGCCCTCCATCTCCATGGAGGAGCGGGAGTGGGCGATGCAGAGCATGGCACAGGGCACCAGGCCCTCCTGTGCTGGGGAGCGGTCGGTGGTTCGCACCAGGCACCAGTCTGGCTTGTCATGGCACCGCTCCAGCACCTCCACCGTCTGGCCGCGCCGCACTGTCAGCTCGCTGCCGACGCCATGGCCGCCGCCGTGGACGCCGCCGTGGCCGGCCAGGAAGTCATGGATGACCACGGTGAGCTCGCAGCCGCCGGACAGCTGGAGGGGTTGAGAGCGGGGGGGGAGAGTTTTTTGTGAATTGTTATATTGCACTGCATTCCCCATTCAGATTTCATTATTCAATTGTGTGTGTTATTTGTGTACATTTGCAATCACCGTCAACAGAAACAGCACATGGGACTATTGTGGCACAACACATTTTTGTAAATAACATTAACATACAATTGATAAAAAATTAAGCTAAAAATTAAGTCTCTGACAAGGAAGTGCAGCCATGGTGAAAAAACGACCTGGAAAAGTGTCTCACAATAAAGGACATGAATACTTCACAGAATATATTTAATTTGGATTTAAGACGCGGAACCAGAAACTGTTCAGAAATCTCTCTCTCTCTCTCTCTCAAAATTACAAAAATGACACGTCAGGTTCAATGTCATTTCATGTGAAAAAAAGGCACAAAAAAAAAGCCAAAGTCAAGTCCAATGGTCATTACAAAAAGTAAGACTTTCTCAAAATGCATGCATCATTCTTCTCCACTTTTAACCTATCCATAGCCAAACATTTTCCTATGTTAAATGTTTGGCTCCGCAAATAAACCAGAACGCAAAGGAGAATATAATATCCACTACCACGCTGTGAACTACTACTAGCTCAATCTGATAACATTACAGGGTCAGAGAACTGCATGTGGCTTTAGACTTGTGTACAATCCATCACCCGGAAACCAGCCACGGTGACTCACTCCCACACAGCGAAACACACTCCTTGTCAATGGAAGACAGACGGCTCTACGCTGCCGAGGAACGACAGATTGGCGTGGAGGACTGGCTAGTTTGTCGTTTCTATGACAATGGGAGTGAGATCAATGGGATGGACGCTCGTCACGTCACGCTGCCACATGTGGTCTAACTGCCGCCCCCCCATCTTTCCTCCTTCAAAGTGTCAGAGATGATGCAATCGCTTCCGGCTGTTAGTCTCTCTCTCTCTCTCTCCCCCTCTCCCTCTCTCTCTCTCTCTCTCCCTCTCTCTCCCTCTCTCTCTCTCCCTCTCTCTCCCTCTCCCTCTCTCTCCTTCTTCCCCGCCTCCTCCTCGCTACTGCAGGTGACACGCTCTTAATGATAAGTGCTTTTGTAATAAGAGCTTGTGAGTTTGTACAGCACTTAGCAGCCTTGATGTCATCGGTGTACTTTGTGTAGATGCTCAGCTTTGGTTGACGATCCACCAAGCATTAATGAATGAATGTGTCAATGAATGGTCAAATACACTAATACTTTCACAAAAAAAATGTCTTACTCTTTAACTAAATAATAATAGTCATAATAATCCTCATAATCATCTTCCCATGTCAACTGCTGTCATCTTGTAGATAAAAATCATGTTTTTAGAGAGCTTTTATTCGAAAAACTAAACAACGGCAGAATTAATAACTTTAACTATGTATAATAACATATAGTTAAATAATAACACATAACGAGACATGAGAGAGAAAGAGAGAGCGAGAGGGAGAGCGAGAGAGACAGATACAGAGACAGAGAGAGAGTTGGAGAGCGAGACGGAGACAATGTATAAAGCGTCATTATGTATGATTACATACCCTTTGGTAGTATGGTGATGCCAGTGAGCCGAGGAGATGAGCAACAGGACTAAAGCTCTTCTCCTCTGGTCTCTGCTCTGTCCTGCACTCCCTCATTCTGACTAACGTCTAAAGACCGGTGCCGAGGAGACGTCTACCCGGCAACAACAACAAGTTGAATCAAACAATCTGCAGCTCATGAAATAGGCTTAATATATTAAAAAAATAAAAAAATAAAAATAAAAGACAGCTGATACTATGATACTAAAATGGACCAATTCACAGGCCGGTGTTCGTAGTCCACATCCAAGTAATAGACTCCTCCTCCTCCTCATCAAGTAGGTACAAAGTACAAAGCGAAAAAAGGATGAAATGAAAATAAAAATTAGAAATCATTCAAGAATTAAAAGCTTTCTCTTGCATGGATATCCTGCTGTGTAGCTAGCAGACTTGTCTCTCTTTCTCCCTCTCTCTCTCTCTCTCTCTCTCTCTCTCTCTCTCTCTCCCTCTCTCCCCCTCTCTCTCCCTCTCTCTCTCTCTCCCTCTCTCTCCCTCTCTCTCTCTCTCCCTCTCATGTAGAGGGGCAGACGGTGTGCATCCTGTGTGTGAGATAGTGTGGGAGGCTGCCGCCTCTGACACACACACGTCAGTCACCAAGCCAGGAAATACACAGGAACACACACGCACACACACACCCACATACTCAGATGCACACACAGACGCACACATTCTCTTACACACACACACACACCCACACACTCAGATGCACACACAGACGCACACATTCTCTTACACACACACACACACACACACACACACCTGTGTGTGTGTGTGAAGACATTAAATGGCCCTCATGCACACCATCAGACGTGCACGGCCAACAGGAGCACTCAGCCAGAGTGCAACACGCATTCACTCTGGCTGTTCACTTTTCATCCACCACTCACGTGTCCAGAGCTAAACAAACACGTGTCCAATCTGTCAAGGGGGATTCATGGCTATTCAAAGCAAGGGCACAATAAGGATAATAAATCAGTTCAACAATGACTTCCACTCCTGCAGGTGTGAATAATGGCTCAGTAGCAAAGGGTGTGTGTGTGTGTTTGTAACATGAAAGCTAACAAGTTGAACCCAGACTATTTAGCCGTCTGTGTTTGCCTCTCTTTTCACACTAACCAGTTACTAAAAGAGCTGATTTAAAAAAAGCCATTTGTTCCAAATCTGAGCTGTGTTTAGAGAAGACAAGCGAAAGGTTATTCATGAAGGAACGAAATTCATCGTCGCTCCTGCATCATGTAGGGGGGTGGACCTTCTGTGCTGTTAGGGCCATCTATATCTATCTATATATATATATATATACTTTCTCACACACACACACGCACACACACACGCACACCCACACGCACACACACACACAGTGTGGATGAGCGAGAATTGACACAGCAACACCAACACACACCGACGGTTACACGGATTTGTAGCAGCCAATCGCAGCTCTTTCTGTTCACCTGCCAGTCAGAGACTGGGAAAAACCACCGCAACGTTGATCCATGTGAGGGAGAAGAGAAGCAGTCTTCCCCACAGCCATGAGTTTTTTTGTTTTTTTTGTGGTAACAGTGACAAAAACGATGGGACATATTTCTGATGAACAGAAATATGACGACTGTAATCGACTGTGTGTGTGTGTGAGTGTGTGTTGCCTGTGTCCTACCTTGTCACTGTCCAGGGTGTTCTGGGAGGTGCGTGAGGCGATGGAGATTGTGTCTGGCTGGCTGCTGGCATCGCCCTGGCTGTCCAGATCCTCTCCATCCCTGCTGGCAAACAAGAGTCAGGCAGTCAGTCAGCAGTCAGTCAAGGCACAGCAATTGAGTCGTCATCATAATCATCATCAGTTTTTGTTTATGTGCAAAGTTTGAAAAAGAACAAAGATACACATACATGTGAGCATTATCCTTTCTAATATGTATATAATATGTAAACTATCTTCTACTTTCATTAGACCCCATCCTCTTCTTTTGTATACTATAATGAAAACATAAGAACATCTGCAATGTGCAGTGCCAAGGGGGGGGGGGGGGGGGATTAATTTTCTAAAGCAATCACTTACATAATTATGTTTTAGGCTTAAAGGACAATACCAGTTGGTGGGGGGGGGGGGGGGGTACACGTACCGCCTGCCTTTGTGTTTGGCCGTGGTGGCTTTCGGGATGTGAATGGGCTCCTTCAGTGCCCCCCGCAGGTGAATGGTTCGCTCCTGGATCACCTCCCGGATGTGCTTGATCCAGTCCTGCTTGTTCTCGATGCTCGACGCCTGTGGGCGACGACAGATGACATTATGACTGGCCTTGTATCAGAATCTCTCGAGTCTTATTCGGTCTCCTGCCTGCGTTTCCTGTCTCCTGCCTGTCTCTGATCCAAGTGGCTGTGCTACAACGCTCTTACTGTGAAAGGAACAGCTGTGAAGGGGAATCGATGGACACACTCCAGGGCGTTTCCTTTAAACTGCAACTGTCTGTTAGTCCGTTTGTGCCGTTGGCTCCTTCCTCACCATGCGGTTCTGCTCGCCATCTATATTTTTATTGCTGAAGCCGAGCATGAAATGAGTCAGCTCACTTCATCTGTTGGCATCTCATACCTTAGCTTAGACCATATGAGACTATATCTGTGACGATACAAAAATAGCAAAGTAAACAAACAAAGCAAACACCTCAACTGGCATAGAACGAGGGAACCGTTGTAAACGAAATGAACGGGAAAAAAAATGTACTATGGGCCGTCTTCGTGTTTATACGACTGAGGCAATATGCAAGTTATGTCATTAGCATAAGAATGGATTCCCATGTCTTCCGCCGCTTCTTGCATAGCAACCAGTGCAACTAAGGCAGTGGTGTTACACAACAGGCAAATTAGGATAGCCATCGCAGCTTATATAAGAATGCCAGTTAGAGGGCAGAAAGGGCATATGAATGCTTATTTTTTTATTAAGCAAACAACACATACATACACACACCCACACACACACTGAAACACAGATTAAAACATAACACACAAATATATGTGCGCGCGCGTGTGTGTACATGAGCCATGTGGGCTATTGATGAGTTTGGTTTTCCGTGACCCTGCGATGGCTATGCCAAGATTGCGTGGTGAACGAAGTAGCAAGAACACAAGTTGGAGTTTCTAGGAGACGATGTGGAGGTGTTCGAGGGGGGGGGGGGCAGCTTTCTCTAGACAATGCGGCAGTACTGAGAGTTTTCACTTTGAACACGGCTGAAAACGAAGCTATTTCTCTGCAGCAAACTAACATGAACTAAAAACTACGTAACTTAGCAACCCAGAAAATGACATGGCGATCATGCGAGTCACGGCCGTTGTTTAGGTTCATGAATGGCAGCCCAGATTCATGAATTAAACCTCGATGACACTCTCCTACCGTAAAGAAATCCCCAAAAACCCAGAGCAAAAAGAGATGAAACACATAACGCACAATAAGAGTGCCAAGCTGAAAGGCAAGATGTGTTAGTGTATTCAACACACACAATGGTGAGGTCAAATTGTAGTTTTCCTGTGTTTGTCACAAAAGCTCTGCCATTTTAACTTTGAATACCTGCGATCTAAAGTAAGACCATTGCATTTTTCCCTTAAATACCTTTTTGTGCTTGCTATGCATGTGTTTACATGTTGTCATGTCATTCAAATGGAGCAATAGCATCGTCACCAACTAAATCACTGATTCTCAACTGGTGGGTCGCGACCCATAAGTGGGTCCCGAGGCATTTTGAGTCGGTCGCAGAGCATATGCCAAACCTTAATCGTTAGAAAGAAGACCATGAATTAACTAATGTATCAATATTAATTCATGTTTCAACGGCTTACTATTTCATTTAGTTTAGCCCCAATTGTTGCAGCTTTTTCCTCGCTCCATGTTTTTAACAGTAGATGAAGGCATTGTTGATTACTACAATATCAGTAAATACATGTTTTGTATTTTTGACACATGTGGGTCCTGAGGTGAAAACAGTTCTAAATTACGTCAGCTGTGTCGTCAGCGACCGTACCTTGAGGACGATCTTGTTGTCGGAGGTGGGGGTCCGTCCCACCCAGAGAGCAAACTTGCAGGGGTCCCCTTCAACGTGTTCGGTCACTCCAAGCTCTGAGGTCTGGGCCGGGGATACAGATTAGAAACAGGTTCTCTGTGTAGCCGTAGCGCAGCCGTAGCATTGCCGTAGCATTGCTGTAGCATTGCCGTAGCATAGCTGTAGTCTAGTGCACTACTACCGCTCTAGAACCCTGCTCTACCCACAACCCAAAGGCTACTTCCCCTGTTGACATTTTGACACGTACTTCTAGGCTTTTTTCACTGCAAGTTCATTGTGTGTGCATGGGCAAATAGCAAATTCATGATTTGATGTGGAATGCCAAACTTTGATGTGGAACGCCAAACTATGAAAAAAGGTCAAACTACCAAAAAAAAGTACAATTTACAGTGACATTCAAAGGTCACTGTAAATGGTACTTTTTACAGGGACCGGTTTTACAGTTACAAGTGCCATTTATCATTTGCCTTATATATAAGGTCACTGAAAATAGTACTTTTTTTTAACGTGTAACTATCCAAGAGATTTCCAAGAGAGTTTTTAACGTACAAACATCTTGCTCTTGTAGAGGTATTTGCTGTGTCCGTTGGAGTCCTTGACCTCCTTGCTGAAGACCAGGGACATCTCGAAGAGGAAGAGGTGGCGCTCCCGGCCCTTGCGAATCAGGGTCTTGGGGTCCCACACCTGGAAGGACTCCTGCAGGATCAGCTCCCCCAGGGAGTCGATGTTCCCGTCAAAGCCTGCCGTGGGACAGTGCACAGCCAGAAAACACACACACACACACACACACACACACACACAAATCAATGTTCATCCTATTCACACTTTGACATCAGGGGAGGCATCCTCATCGAGGATCGCTACGTTCCGTCCTGCTGGCTGCGGGACTACAATTCAAGATGTTCCTATGAACAAACTACAATCCCAAGGAGCAGCCAGACAGGAAGGAAGAGTCTAATTTGGGTCCAAGTTGCCTGGATAAAGAGGCCATGCTTGGGGTGAGAGAGAAGGCACTTAGGGAATGTTTGGTCTGAAGGAAGCCACCATGCGTGGCTTATAATTAAAAGCTTTTGTTGATTAAATAGGCAGTGTATTCTTACACTGCATTTTGAGTTGAACTTTAGACTGAGTAGAGTACTCAGTCACTGATAATGTCACAACACAAATTAAATAAAATACTTTGTATATTTTTATAATTATAATTAAAGACAGAACATCGATGTGAAGGTGAGGTAGAAACCAACTTGGGCTTAATTAAAACCACACCTAAATAGACATTTGGATGGAAATGAAACTAAGGTAAGATGAAATTAAGAATAAACTAAACTAAGATGAAAGTAAATATATAAATAACTGATGATTAATGATGATTTTCCATATCATGAAGTACTGTTAGGGATTTACGCATAAACACATCCATACAAGCTTTATAACCATAATAAGCATTAATTAATTAATGTATGCATGAATGTCAGAACAAAAAATATTATCATTATATAATTTACAATCTTCTGAACAAGGCTTTAAGTTTCTTTTCAAACTTCTTAAAATGTTGGATTGTTGGAATGTAAATCATTGCGTTGAGATTTCACTGAAAACTGACCATTTGACCAATTTTGACCATTTTATCCAAATGTTTTTTTGCAAAAACGTGTGTCTGTGTCGGGTTTGTGATGGCGATGACAACCACAGTCGTGTGAATGGTTGCGTGGGTGGTGTGGACAGGTGTTTGGGCTCCACGGTTAAGGGGAGTGTATGCGTTTGTTGTTATGCACATCCATAGTAAGGAGGTGGTGGTGAACCAGCAGCACCCACCGTCTAGCATGGAGAGGTGCATGGCATCGTTGGCCCTCTTGGGGACGCTGAGCATCACTTCCAGGCCATCCTTGATCTCACCCTTTCCCTCCTCACAGCAGGTCAAGAGCTCCTACAAAAAACACACAAACAAGCATACATATTTTTTGTACAAATGTAAGTGGAGTGCTGGCGAATTAATCAAGTATGTTGGTTTTCAGTACATTCAAATGTCCTTGTCATTCAGATTCGCGCCGTGCATCAAACAAAATGGCCGACAGAAACCCCATTGGGATCAGACGTGTGGTCGTTGGTTCCATTTTGTTTTGCTTCACTGTATTTCCGACGGTGTGTTGTTGTTGTTCTTGTTGGAGGCCATACCTTGAGTAGCAGCTGGTACTTGGTGATCCTCTGCACTGGTTTGATGAGGTAAGAGGAGATGGAGTTCGCAAGCCGATGCCTCTGCTGGATCTCCTGTACGCATCACCCACCCAAAATAGAAAAGACGGGAAAGAAGAACAATTTCAACAAAAAAATATGAAATCATATATTCATTGATTCATTCATTTATATTAATAATAACGATTGAATTTCTAAAGCGCTTTTCAAGACACCCAAAGCGCTTTACATATTGTGCGTGTGAATGTGTATGGGGAGGGGGGAGGGGTTATGACGCCTCATCCACCACCAATACAAAAAGATGCCATTCATGCTGTCATGCATTGCATAACTCCAGCGCGATGGCATTTACAACGCTATGATTAATGTGTCAGCTATGCAACGGAAGCCTTCCATAGAAAGACTGCTTAAGTGCTTTATGTGTCAACCTTGGTACGCGTCTTAATACGCGTCTCGATTTAGCTCATCGCATGTGTCCGACGTCAGCCTCCTTACTTTAGTCCAGTCTATTAGTCACTTACGTCAAAGTAGGGTCCGGCATGTTCCAGGATGAGCTGCGTGGAGTCTGGCTTGTTTTTACAGTAGTTGACGTACATCTGGAACTTATCCGCCTGGTTAGGTGGTCAACATAAGAGAAAAATCATACGTTCAATAGACATGATAAATGCAGACGTTGACGGAAAGCAAAGACCAACTGATAATATCACAGTTCAGCATTCAGCATATATTCCCTGTCGAAGGAAAACTATGAGGGTTTGGGTTATGGATATTGTCTCTCTGTTACCCAGGTGACGAAGCAATGGCCCACATCTTCTGGGAGCTGTTCATATTTCTCCAATTCCTTCAGGAAGATACTGCAGAAAAGAAAAGGTAAAAATAATACATTTGGTCGATCGGTATTCCTCCTGTAAATGTATGAGGCCAAAATTGAACAGATTTGTGGCGAGCTACGAGCTGAGGAGGACTATTAGGATTTACTTTCAAAGCAGTTATTTTAGTTTACTGGTATTCGGCAGTGCAATCGAGTTATTTCATACAGTTCTACTCAAGTCTAGAGTTAAATGCTAATTCTAATTTTTATTATGTTACATTTGACAGTGACTTATGTGGCTCACGACTAATGTGCCTTACGCCAAACATTGGGCATTTAGAAGGAGTAAAAACTAAGTTAACGGTAAAAGACACTTCAAACATTCAAACTGATCATGCGGGACTTAATGCCGACAGGTCTTTAGTTCAGCGGCCATTTCTACTGACTTGTGGTGGAACTCGTAGAGGTCCTGCATGTTGCCGAAGATGATGTGCTCCTTGTTGATGATCCCTGGTGGGATCTCCTCCACGCCACTGGTCATCTCCCACAGGTACGTCTGGCCAGGAGGAAATAAAGGACAACTGTCAGCATACAAGGGGCAGACATTTTTGTCGTCCTTTGGACTAAAATTGACCGGCAACATTTTTTTTTTCTAAATTGACGATTGAGTGATAATTAGAAAGATAAAGTATTTGATTTACTTATATAGCTATATTGATTATTATCCATTATGAATATGTTTTTTTTGAGTAGGGTGGTTAAGTCGTTGAGTTGATGGGGATTGTTTTGTTTTTGCCTGGTGTGTGTGTTTGTATTTGTGTGTTTGTGGGTGAGTTTGGCGCAATTCTGCTCACATCCATACACTCCCGTAGGTCTCTGACGTAGGCCTTCTCTGTTTGGATCAGCTCTGCCATTATGAACCTGAAAAGACATCCACATTGTTAGAGGACACAATGGCAAAGCCTTCCCTCGCAAACAAAATCCATATTCTGACAAAAACGTGTCGCAGTCGATTTGGGTTATTACCAGAAAACAGAACAAAGATTACAGCAACAAACCGAGTGAATTTCCGAGTGTTTACTTTCCGTTTAAGGCCGGGTATCTACAGAGTAAGCCTCAACTTTGAAGGATAAACAACTTGGGAAGGGCATTGCAATGGCACAGTATTCTCCAGAGGTAACTCAACCTGCTTAGGATTTTCTTTACAAAGCAACGCAGAAAAAAGATGAAGAGAAGAAGATAATGGATGGTGGGGGGGGGGGGGGGGGCGTTAGCAGGGATCATGGGCCGAGAAGCGGTCCCACACGCACACACAAACACAGTTCAGCTTCCTTTCAACCACAATATCAAGCCCACCCCGGGTGGGCTGTGTTTTGTAAATGGCG
>JAOPJH010000009.1:13221201-13233494 GCA_027122575.1 Merluccius polylepis | reverse complement strand
CCCGCCCCCCCCCCCCCCCCCCCGCCCCCGCCGCCCGGGGGGCCGGCGCCCCGCCGAATTACTGCGGGCCTGTAGACTACCAATAGACAACAGAGTCTGATGGTGTTTGATTATATTTTTTCTTCTTGTCCTTCACTTCGACCTCGATAGATGGATGAATCAATGGATTACTCAATTAATGGATGAATAGAGGGATGGATGCATCAATGGATGAATTATTATGTATGAATTATTCATTAATTATTTTGATCTTCATTATAAACACGAATTAGCATTAGCTATGTCTGCGTGTGCCTTTGACAGTTAGGAATATTAATACATCTCGAGAAGCAAACTTCCTATGACCTTTGCATGGTCTTTACTGCTTATGTAAAATGTTGTGATGGAAAAATGGGAAAATGATCAGAATGGTGATTTATCAAAACAGATTAAAAACTAGTGCGATATAATAAAAATGTTTTGAGATCCTGGTAGACATTTGTACCTGGGCTCTGATTGGTGGTATGGTGGGATTATCAGGTCATGTGATGATATCATACCCAGCTGCAATAGGCTAATGTCCCTCAGGGCCTAGTCCACACGTACCGGGGTATTTTAAAACATAGCTTTTCCTATGCGTTTTGGTGTCACAAAAACTGACTGTGGCAGTTTTACCACTGCCGCACACCACCTAAGTGGCTTTTGCTGGGGCCCTCTGACAGGACACAGGTAGATGTTGTAGAGTGCATTTATTGGAGATGGCAAGATGGTATTTGCCGAGCAGATTTAACATGCTGCCATGACAGTGGCTCTCTCCTGAGTATCTCTGCGTTCCAAATCGCATACTTTTTTCTTTGTATTTTTAGTGCGTACTGCAGCTGCCCTTCCAAAGTATGTAGTGTTGCATACAGTAATTGGGACATACTACAGGTGATTTCACTGATTAGCACACCTGCAACAAGAGGCATCTGTGCTCTCTCGGAGGCTCAGTCGATCTGACGTATCTTCCGCTGCGCAGAGGATTGTGGGTCAGAATAGCCACAAAAGCACGCTGGCTTGCATCCTGCAAAATGCGACCGGATGTAGTAGGACATCCTGGTATTTTTGGCATACTGCATTTGACATACTATGTATTGGGACATACTAAATATGGCATACTAAGTAGTATGGTAGTATGGGTATTGGAACGCAGCAGGTGTTTGGTAGATGCTATAGCTCAGTGGTTCCCAACCATTGACTTAAGTTGTACCACTAAATTGTCATTAAGACCTTTCACAGACCAAAACATAGATAAATACACATGCAGTGGCTAAGTGCCAGCATCCCCTTTACACACAATTATGACTGCAAGAAGGCCATGGCCAATGGGAAACAGTGGAAAGAAAACATTTGAAGTTTTAATAAAGCTTCAAGTGTTAATAAAGCTTATGCTCCCAGTGTGTTTATTTAGCAAACACAAATTAACACAAAACATTGGAAAACATTACAATGGAAAACATATGATGAAATTGCACAAAGCGACAAAGCGACACTATTTTTGAAATAATAACAAGCCATAATACTAAGACTGAACTGAAATATGATATCGTTATTGTCAATTATCTATATTATTTTTTCAACGTATATAGAAATGTGTATGTAAAGAAATTATATCTGTAAATGTGTCTATTTCAACAATAAAATCCCACATACCACCTGCAGTATCCTCATGTACCACCAGTGGTACGCATACCACAGGTTGAAAAACACTGCTGTAGCTCACTGCTATTTCTTTACGCTGATTCTAGTCATTAAGATGAAAGTCAACGTTAATAAAAAAAAAGAGTTATGTTAAATTGAAAAAAAAAAGAAAAAAGAAATGCATAATGTCTTCATTTCAATATGTTTTGCAATGTTTGCAGAAATCATATTTTACATAATAGGATCATTTGCATACTAATAGCTGTAATGATTAGGTGCTATTACTGTTGTTTACTGCTTTGTTTTAGACCCCGTCATACCCCATCATCTACTTTCATATCTATATCTAAATTTGATCAATATGTTATCGCAGACGGTGCTTTCTAAACCCATGGGGTGATTTGAATAGATTACCTGTCCAACGTGCATTTTACATGTACACAAATACAAACAGGCATCGTGGCATTTCTTTGCATTTGGTGTGACAGCTCGTTTGTGTCTGCGCTGAATAGCTCATGGGCAGCAGAGGCAACCATTCATAAATCATTACAAGCCAACGTGACAGAATCGCTGTCATCAACAGGAATAGTAATGTAGATGATCACACTTTCCCTCACTGCTGACAAAGCACCGCATCGTACCAGGACCCCCGCCCCCCCACCACCCCCCCCCCCTTCAAATGACATTATATGTCCAATACCTTTTTAAAACCGTTAAACTAGACCAGATTTGGTAATGTGTCCAGGTACATTGAGCAGCTGAATTGACATGTGCAATGACATCCTGAGAGTTTTCCAATATGCATATCCATCATATTAACAGTCTGAAGCATTGAAGGAGTTGCTGACAAAATAAGGAAAATAAGGAAAACAGCTACCAAGAGCTTTTTAGGCCGAGGAGGCAGCCAACGAATTGAGGAAGGTGTATTCATCATGTCATCGCCCCCCCGATAGGACCTGTGTGTCAAAGGTGCCCAGAGTCTTCACACCAAGAGCTCATTGGTGGAGGAGGCAGCCAATGAGCTCATCAATATGCTGCTGGAGTTCGACAACGGCCACAGAGAGGGATTGGTAGAGGGGGCTCCACACGGCAGTCGCACCGAGACCAAAGCCATCGATCACATTGACACCGACGGTAAACTTCATATAGGAGAACGTATAGACAGAGAGTGTGATCATCCCCCGCGAAGTTCACAGTGACCAATAGGACCTGTAGGGGGCGCCAGAGAGGCAGAATGCATGATGGGAGAAAGAAATGCTAATGCACCGACACAATGGCCCAATCAAATGGAAAAATGTTCAGACTCTCAAGTTTAATTGAGTTAATTTGATAGTGTAGCCTAGTCGTACAGAACGTCTTAATATGTGTGAGGTGTACGTGCACAGACACATAAAAGGAGATCAGTCATTCAACATGCACAGGCATAACCATATGCACACACAGACACACACACACACACACACACACACACACAGGCACACGCACATAGACCAAAGATGGATATTTTTACAATTTTAGACTAGGATTTTAACTTTCGTGGATCCAAAATGACCAATAGTCTAAAATCTTGAGCACACAACACACACAACATTTTTAGAACCACATGTTGTTACAATATTTCTTTAGTAAACATCATACATATATCATCTAGGTCTGGTTGCACTGTCATTGGTTTTTAATTCGTTTTCCATAGATTACATTTCTCTTCAAGCATTCCAGCAAAGAAATATGCATCCATTCCATTCATCATTTATTGACATAATGTATACATTTTCCCCACATCGTTTTCTTTTTCTCCTCATCTCCCAGGTGAGGAGGACGGCCGGTTGGACGCCCGCCTGTTCTCCAGGAACACCCTGGCCCCTCCGGCCCCCGGGGTCCCCTCCCCGGCCTCGCCCCTGGTCCGAGGGAGGAGGAAGAAGAGGGACCTGCTGGAGGTGATGGAGGAGGAGGCCCAGGAGCTGCTCGCCCACTTCAACCACCGCAACGTGGACGCCCTGCTGCGGCTGACGCGCAACACGCTGGAGGCGCTGCGCCGCCGCATCCACGCCTCCTCGCTCACACACTTCCTGGGTGAGGCGTGAACACATACAAGCGGGCTCTGGCTCTCAGGGTGTTTTCATCTAGATTGCTTTGTTTTGGAAATCTTGAACTCAGATTTCAGAGAACAGGGAGGAAGATGCCCTTGTTGTAATTGTCAGACTCCAAAAACTAACTAAGTCTTATTTGTTTTAACATTTGCACTATAGCTAGTAGTATGGGATGCACTATAGACACCATATGGGGAACAGAATCAAACCTATAGTCTAATCTATAGTGTCTAAGTGTAAAGCCTCGTTTCCACCAAGCAGTCCGGTTCAGTTCAGTTTGTTACACATTAGAGTTATTTTTGCATTTCCATTGGTAAAAGTTGTGGATGGTACGACTAGAACCACTCCATTCTGTCTTGATGACACGAGACTTGAGAGACTTAAATATCCCATTGATTGCGATGGAGACTACCGGAATAAGCACCCAACGACGGAGCCAAATTCTTTTTATTCTTTTTATTAAATGTTCCTCGTCTGCGCTCTGTAGCATTTTCCAAACTCTCTTGTTTATTCTGGCAGTATTTTAGCCCTGCTGCCTTCAGACTTTTATTAAACAAAGCTTGTCTCCCTGTTGTAATAAACCACACACACAGAAGAAAGATGGCATCGAAGCATTCCCTTTCCTCCACTGTGTCGTTGTGTTCCTGCGTTTACTCTGGCACGTTGAATATGATGTCACGATAGTTACATGGCTATGAACCCTGCCTACATTTTAGGGTAGCTGTTTGCAGTGGAAACGCAAAGCAGATCTAGGGTGAGATACAGGTTGGCACGGGTTAGGTAAGGGCTTCAACGGTACTATAGTGTGTTTTGTGGAAACGAGGCCTAACGGTAAACCCACAATTTCCCACGATGGCCCTCGTAGCCGAGGACGACCCTCCCAGCCGCAGCATCAGGACCGGTGGCCAGGCCATCTTCCGCACCAACGTCATCCTCTCCATCCCCAACGTTGCCATGGTGCCGGCACTGGATGAGGTACAGCAGGCCCTGAACCGGGCCGTGGAGTGTGTGGTCAGCGCCAGCAAAGGAGTGGGCCAGTGGAGCAAGGAGCGGATCTCCAAGGTGAGCGCTGAGATCAACCCCCCCCCCCCTTCTTGACATTGTGATATATCATTATCTTTATCAGTGTCATTAGCGGTATCATGTCATTATTATAAGATTAGGTTTTACACACACTAAAGCATAAATAAATAACAATAATAACTATTATATTAATAATTACATAATGAATATGTTATGCCACGTCCTGCTACACGGTCCAACACCCCTATCTAGTGGCCGCTTGTCACCACTGGTCATCATTCCCCCAACACACCTGTCGGCAATCTGCAATCTCCAGTCCCTACTTAAGCCGGGAATCTCCAGGCAGCCGGCGCCGGTTCGTGCTCTAGTCTACCCTACCAGTTCTCAGTGATCCAGTCTGCCTACCTCTTGCCAAAACCTCGCCTGTCCGACAACCCACCTGTTGCCGAACCCCGCCTGCCTGACTACCTGCCTGTTGCCGAACCCCGCCTGCCTGACTACCTGCCTGTTGCCGAACCCTGTTGCCGACCCTTCGCCTGTCTGACTGCCCGCCTGTTGCCGACCCATCGCCTGTCCGACTGCCCGCCTGTTGCCTAGCCTGGCTTGTTGTTATTCCCTTTGTCCAAATAAATCCCACTGTCTTTCATCCCATCTCCGCCTCCCTGTGTTCAGCGTTTGGGTCCACTCGTTCTGTACCTTAACAAATAAAATATAAAGAAAGAAGCCTTAGCAATAAGGCGCATTAAAATGTGCCTTTGAACTTGTCCATTTTCCTGTTTCCTCTTTGGCGGGCTCAACTGAAGAAAAAAAGTGGTGTACGACACGGCGCGACTGGGCTTAAATCGTCGCGCGCCGGCCAGATCTACGTCATTTTGACGTCACCAGGTCGCGAATGGCAGGTATACATGAGCCTTGAGTGTTGGCAACCACATCTAATCGAATTGCTAGGTAACCTAGCCTAGGTTGCTGACATTAGCTATGAGCAACATCACTGAAATTAGACCTATAAAACACGGACTTACCAGAAAGGGATGCACAGGCGACATCTCTCTGTTTCCTCTTCTTTCGTTTTACAGCGCCAGATTTATGTGGTCTCTTACTTGCCATTATGCCTCAGCCTCAACATTCAGATTAATAAAGCAGGCTAAATAAGCAGGCTAAATATGACCACTTCAGGCAAAAGGCTACAGAGCGAACTCCAATGCGAAAAGACGAGAGTCACGAGAACTTTGAAGGCTGTACCATTTCAGGGAAGCGGGGGGAACTATTTTTATATATTAGGTAAAAACATCTAATTTGCCCGAATTGAGGGTACACAATTGATAAACAACAACAGAGAGCATGTTAACAACTCATTTATATATTTTTTGCAATATAAAAATGTAGGTACTTGGGGCTCTGCGTACTCTGCGTATGGGGAGCGGCGGCCCTGCCTATTGGTCTATTCTGTGGGTCTGTCCTAAGGGTCTGTCCTATTGTCCTGTCCTATTGTCCTGTAGTGACATCTACCATTCATGAGGAATTACAATGCAGGGTGTGGGGCTCAGGAGGCATCAGGCCGAGACTGATTGCATGAATATTGTGGCCCATCATCAAGGACATCAGCCGGGGCATGTGGAGAAAAGGCAATTCAAACCGCTGTGTTCAAACACGTCTCGGCATCACCTTTGATACTTTGCTAAAAGGTTAAAATGTCCCCGATAACATGTCTTGACATCTTTTTTAATGCGGCCATCTGAACCGCGTGCCTGTGTGTGTGTTTGTGTGTGTGTGTTTGTGTGTGTGCAGTTGTACATGGTAAAGGCCAACTGTGACTGAAAAAACGATGTGTGTGTGTGTGTGTGTGTATAGCTGTGTTGGAATGAACAAATGAGAGGAGGAACAAAAGGAGAAAGGGTATAGCGGCGACTGAAAACCCTTCAGGAGATGCTTGTTACTCAACCTTTCCTTACTTTCACTTTCACTTTCTGAACTAATATATATATATATATATATATATAATATTTAAATTAAAATGATGATATCTTGCCACTATTTATACAATGTTTAAAAGACCACTGCATCAATGACCAGTTCTAAACTGAACAGCCAGTTAAGCTGGAAATTACCACATAGAACGTACAACCTCTAACCCTTGGGATCTAAATAAAAGATAAATTCTACGCTGTGACATTTTTAAACCGCAGCGTGCAACATTGTTAGTCATTGCGATTGAAAAAGGCCAGCACTAATAATAACAACAAAAACAAATATATATATATATATATATATATTTATTTATTCCGTAAGAAAGGTTGAGTGTTCGTTGCCATCGTCAGCTCTTTTGCCAGGCCGACTCCCACAGAATAACTCTGCAGGGTCTGCTGAATAATATATAACCGTGTTGACCTTTTGTCATGAGATACCCTTTTCAGAGGCATCAATTACAGTACATCAATATTCACCGTATCCGTCTCTCATGAAACCTTGGCTCTGTGATCCTTTGGTTGGGTCTGCATTGATATACACTTCCCCCAACCCCTCCCTTCCCACCCCCTGCGCATGAGTGACACATGACTTTTTAAACCAGTTAGGTGACCCTGTCCCCAAAGAAACACTCGCTGACAGTTGGGTCAATTTAAATTCAATGGCGGTGCCATTGGCAATCCTTAGCATTCTCGAAGGGCACCATTATAGTCCGGCGCTTTCGAAGGTTGCTCACGTCATTGTTTTTAAACTCAGATTACAGGGAAGAAAACAACGTCGTTGACATTGACAGAATATTGCCGAAACAGTACAGTGTAAAAAAGATACCACCGTTCACGCTATAGCACAATATAGAAACGTACCAAAAAGCACCCGTGTGCTTATGACTACAGAAACTCCAAGGGTGTTTTTCCAAGGACAATTACTCGTTTTCTGTCATCCTGGAGCAGATATTGACCCCATATTATAGCAGCACAGTGAATCAGTTTTATTAGATTACCACCCAACCTTGACCCCCAGTCCCACACACACACACACACACACACACACACATGCACACACAAATGAACGCACACGCACAAACACACACACATACACCGAACACACCCACATGCACACACGCACACACACACGCACACACACACACACACACACACACACACACACACACACACACACACATGCACATGCACACATACACACCCACATGCACACACCTGCACACGCACAACTTACCCACAATCCTCTCTGTGGAGGGGACTATTTCATGGTGGGAACTCATTTCCCACTAAACTGCTTGAACCTGACCCCTGCACTTGGCTAATGCATTAGCTCCTTCCGGACGTGTCCAAGGGTGATTACGCTGGCCTACGCTGGCTTTAGTTAAAGACACAATGTACGACTTCCATAACACGATGTGTCTCCAAGCAACACCGGGTGGTGATTAAGGAGGCCTGGGACAAAAGGAGGAAATGGAGGAAGTACAGGAGAAATGTCGCGTGGTCCTTTCGGGCTTGGCTTAAGGGGAATGTGTAGAAGTGACGCTGGCTCGCTGTGTGTTAGCACAGCGAGCCAGGAGGAAGGGCAACATGTGACAATATTACCGGTTGGGATGATATAAGCACATGGTGTTGCCGTTTTGCGCGAAAAGCAATGGATAAATAAAGTTTGATTGAAATGCAGACGAGCTGACACCTTCAACATATCGGCTGTAGAGGTGGCTATTGTTGTCGTTGGTTAGATTGGACATGTATTGGCTATTTTGCCATCATTTGTTATATACGTGAGTGAGCTAACATGATACTACAAAATACATTTTGACCAAGAGCTTAAAATAATGATTATGTGTAAGTAAACATAAGTGTATAACCATGAGATGTGTTAGCTTTTGATTTGACAATTTTAGTAAGTAGTAATATATGTATAATATATTAATGTGATGAACTAGAACTATGACCTTACAAATGTCTATCACAAGTTTCCAGGGTCTTAAATGTGCTTGGTTAGTCTGACAAGCAGCCAAGAACAAATAAATTATTCATTTCAGAATGATCTCAACGCCCGAATGTTTGCACTTCAAAAGCTATACGCAGCACAAATGTACTATTCCTCCTTGATAAATGACTAAAATGATTAATTCTGAAAAATCATGATAGATTCATTTTCTATCGATTGACTTATTGACTAATCAACTCAGCACTATTGCAAACGCCCGCAACTAATGTTGTTCCCAGGCTTTCTCATCTTACGACGGCGAATGCCTGGAAATGGATGCTTTGAATGTGTGGATAGTGGGAGAGAGAGGGAGAGGGACTTCTTCCATATTTCGTTTCCTTGTCGTTGTTGTTCTTCTCCTCGCTCCCGGGGGCCGTTAACTAACGTACACGGCTCACACAAAGTAAGAGATTGGAAAATTGCGTTGCGTCTGTAGTAGGAGGGACCAGAGCTGGACCAAGATGCTATCCGACTCAGCATCCTCTCCTGGACTAACAGGGCACTCTCTGCTTGTTTGCTGGTTTATTAAATATCCGTGACACCTTATTATCCCAAATTCTAAAAGGCGGCATGTTTCCCCTCCAATTTGTTATGTAAAAAATAACCAAAACAGCATAATTGTTTTCTCTTCTCCTTTTCACCGCTTTTCTTCTCCCATCCCACGCGATTATTTAATGAAACAAAAGAGAAATTTATTATTTTACTGTTTCTCCATTTTAATTTACATGTGTGGGGGGGGGCTCAGCTAATCCTCAATTAAAGAATAAATACAATGGTGTCCCCAAACATGTAAAGGTCCTCACGTTATAAGACACAAGATAAGCCCCCCCGCACCCCCCTCCATCCGTCTGTCCCAGCTCATCAGCCAATCGGCAGTCGGCGACGGGGGGGGGGAAGGCTGTTACGGCAAGCCAGTTTTTTTCTGGCTCTGGGGTTCCTCCGAGTCAGAGTAGAACAGGGTGGGGTGGGGTGTCTTTAGATTGGCTTAGGTTGGGGGTTACCTCGCTGTTGATTGGTTAGTGTGCAACCCTGGGGCACCCCAGGTCAAAGACAGAGGTCACACTAGGAGGAAAGATGAGCTGTATATATACTCAAGGTTACATTCATGCTATTTCACCTTGCATTTTGCCTTGAAAAGAGCAAAATGCACATACAGTCGTGGCTATAGGGTGTTGGACTCCCAGCTGAAAGGTACCAGGTTCCATCCCTAATGTTCACGGTCTAACCTGTAGGCATCACCTTGAGCAAGATGTCTCACCTGCTCCCGTAATGACAGCAACGCTTCAGCAGCAACTTCCCATTGTATGTCTAAAACTAAAACTAACTTAGTAGTAGTGCTATTTGCAATGGCTCTTCGAGACATGCACTGTCTAGATTGATTTCCCCTCTAGTGCAACTGAACAAACGCCCTGATCCCCTGAACACTTTACATAAACTTAACAATTTCTAAAAGAAGGTCAGGGAAGATGTGGATCCTCCCTGCCACCCCGGTGCTGAGGGGCGTCTGCCCGGAGGAATGGCAGGGGACCGGCGGGGCTTATCTCTGCCTTTGATTCGTCACGGCCAGCCTCCGTCCAAAAGACAGATCAGATCTGCGCATGCTAAGTGATGCAATCAATGGGATGTCAAAGACAGAACAGCAGGGGAATCGTTAAGCAGATTCTTTCAATTCCATTCAGAAGTGCCATGTTTGATGGGAAGTTGTTGTGCAGTTTTGGGGTGTTTTAAAAAATGGAAATTGCAATTGGTAAAAAATGCTTAGTGATCCAGAAAGAGTATTCATTTCAAACTGGCCCAAACTTCTCGTTCTTGTTGAGTGTTTGAGGTCTGTTGTTGCTAATGTTTTATTGTTTGTTTCTTTGTACTGCTTTATGGTCTTATTTTTTTAAACAATTTTACTCTTGTGAAGCACTATGTGACCTTGCTCTGGGAAAAGTGCTTTACTAAATAAACCTGCCGTGCTTACTTACTTATTGAGTGTCAATATAGACTTAGGGTTAACTGAGCCACAGAACAGGTCGTCCTTTTCTATGGAGTATTGAACTCCCAGCATGTGGTGGGATTTGGACGCAGACACAGGACAGTTGTCATTTAGATTTCTAGCAGATGTGATGCCTATCGTTTTTACAATTCTAGTCCATGAAAAAGGTATAAGTCAAGATATACAGAGCTGTCCGTGGTGCTGAACATATATGTGTTGGGCTACGTGGACAGTAGGGGTGTGCAGCGATGCCATTGTCTGTATCTGTATATGTTTGACCATCAATATTATATCTATCTAGATATGTATTCGGATAAATATCAGAAGTGGGTGGGACTTAAAACAGAAGTGGTGACATATAGAGGAAATATAATGTGTATATAAGTGTTCACCCCCTCCCTCTGTCCATGTCTTTTTTATTTTCACCAGACAGGGGAGCTGTCTGTGGAGCTGAAAATATTCATTGCTATTTGACGATGGGTTGCTATTTCTTTACTCATTGCGACACTGTGACTATCATTCGAACTGTGATACCGTTGCTGTCGTTGAACACTGCGGGGAGCTGTCTGTTGAGCTGAACCCATCGCTGTTGGGATCGGTAGAAACTAGGTGAGGGAGCTGTCCGTGGGGCTGAACATTTGCACCACAGGGTGATTTCAAATTGAGTCATAGCATGACACTTTGCATTCAAAATTCTTCTAGTGATATTTTGAATTTAACTTCAACTTAATTGTATTTTTACACATGTATCATGCAAAAATACAAGTCATGAAAAAGAGGCCATTTCCTGAAACAGCTTAATATTTCTTCTTACTTCCTGCATCGTCAGCAGCCATGACACCCATTTCTCCTTGTTGTATTTCAGGTTAAGATGATTCAATATGATGCGATGGACACACAGAAAGGCAGACTAGAGGTTAATCATGTCCCCTTCTCTACTCAATAGCTGAAGGGCACAGCTGTCCTATCTGGCTCACACCTTATCGTCATCCTCACACAGATGTAGAGATTTATACTACAAAAATAATAGGAATACAGTCGCCAACCTTTCTTCTTTTTTGATCCCCAGTTGAACTGGCTCCCTGGCTACATTGCATACAATTCAGCATATAATACAGCAAGAGACAGTAATAGATTGGGCTAATGTAATTTGTGCATTTCTTTTTTTTTAAATAATTGTACACATATAGGAATTGTATGAAACAGGTTGTGTGAAAAATAATTGAACAGAAGTGACTACAAGCTCAACCATGTCACGCTACAAAAGTGGAATGCACAGGATTTGTTAAACAACCGCAGGCAAACTCACACACAGATACAGACACACACACACACACACACACACACACACACACACACAAGTGGCTTTGCTGCCGATTAGGTGCATGGCACGGAAAACACCGAGTTGAGCTCCTTTGGTTCGTTCCAACCGGCTTCCCCATTGATTTCTAATGAATGCATGAATCAATGGTAGAGCATTAGCATTACACAGGGACATGCTTTGGTTTTCTCTCTCTCTCTCTCTCTCTCTCTCTCTCTCTCTCTCTCTCTCTCTCTCTCTCTCTCTCTCTCTCTCTCTC
>JAOPJH010000009.1:13167034-13178991 GCA_027122575.1 Merluccius polylepis | reverse complement strand
AGAGAGAGAGAGAGAGAGAGAGAGAGAGAGAGAGAGAGAGAGAGAGAGAGAGAGAGAGAGAGAGTGTGTGTGTGTGTTTTTTTAATCGATTTAATTTAACTTGTCAGTAAAACTACAGTAACAGCCATGGAGCAGATGTGGAGGCTATCAGAAGTCTGCTCTGATGATGGTTTTAAATTGTACTGGGGCTTTTGTGCTTGTTGTGGGTAATGGCCAGTGTTTTCATGGCGGCTGAACAGGTGTGGGAGCACGGTGAGCTGGATAATGAGCCTGTGTGAGTGAGCATGGCCAATATGTCCGGTGTCCCCCTTAGAAGACCCATCAGTCTCTGGAGGACCCCAGAGAGACCACCACAAACCACATGAACATCTGGACCCGGGTTGGTGTATTGCTGGCAGGCTAGTGTGAGAGTGTGCGTGTGTGTGTGTGTATACATCCGCTGTCTGTTTGACTTGCCACTTGGCAGGGGAAGAACAGTGGGTGGAAACTGTGAAGTGTGTGCAGGGAGGGAAGTGTTACCGTGGTGTAGAAGCTGTACTCGCTCATATACTCAAGGATAACTGGGAGGAGGGAGGTTTCCTTCCTTTTCTCTTAGAGTAGCTCTGTTTCCACACTTATTGTGATTCGTTCATTGTCCAGTAATGCAAGAATACAAATTCATGAAACGTAATTCTGATGGCTCCATTTCGATGTTGTATGTATGCTTTAACAGGTGTGAACCTAATCAGAGCCATCGTTCTGGGTATTATCCCCAGATTCAGTAATTTTTTTGCGGGATTCATCATTAATTGATATTTGCTTTGCAAGATGGGTTGGGTGATTTTCCGATAGAACGGTATATCACTGTATAAAATTACATGTCCATATCAATACCATCTCAAAATATGTCATAAGTGATTGTTTAATTTTTTAAACTGCCATTGATCTGAGGTCGTGCTTTAACATCAGCCAATCAGTGGGATGTGCTTGAGCACGAGGCACGAGCCTATGATAGCGAAGGCGCTAAAATGGCAGCTAGCGCTATGACTGTGAGTGAGCTAGTAAAAAAAAAATTGCACCTGCCCGTGAACGACTAAAATCCGATTGCAGACATTCAGAGTAGAATAAGATTAAGGTTGGAAAGGTTGCGTGGGTCGGAGAATAAAGGCAGAATTTATGAATGACCTTTAGCATACATTGAATTTGATTTGTTAACTTTGAATCCTCAATTGAATGCCAGATGCCTCAATTATTTCTTCTCCCACATTAGCCCTACCTTTATGGTTCTATGGTCATATGTGCACAAAACTTTTATTGATGACAGCAAGGTATAAAGTACTGGCAAATTTTTAAAAAGCAGGTAAGATGAGCGAGAATGAGTAAGGTAAAATACATGTCTCAAACATGTCTCAGGCATACATGCAGAATATGGAGATAAAACATGAAATACGATGCTATTGCTGTCCTCAAGCTGGCTGGCAACATCGCTTCATTTCTAGGTGAAACTGCTTGTCAAAATCACCTTGTTTGAGGAACCGATAGCCAGATACAACGCTGATTTAATAATTTGTTTCGGCTTATAGGCCTATTAAGCCTATAAACACAAAGTTATGAATAGCAAGCTTATGAAGGTCATAATTCATCGCAAGTCTAGTACTCAAACATGCCTAGTAGCCTTATACTGGATTTGTTAATGGGTTATGTATAAAACAAGCATGGGAAAAAAGTGATTTACAGACGATTGCCTTCACCCTGTGGCAGAAAAGAGCGTAGCAGCTCTCGCTTAATTATACAAGGTTTCTGTTTTCTAATGGTTGAACCATAAGCTGTGATGTTTTGGTGAGAGGTTTTAATGGTTTTTAAAAATGGATATCGCCCAACCCTATGCAAGACCATCGGATTATGCAAACAATAAAGGGGTAGTTTTGGAAGGCAGCTGTCCTCATTTCTCAGTAAGCCACTCGTTCCTTCCATTGTGATGTTGGCATTTCTGTACGTGAACGCTGCTCTGCTCCACCACTCCAGTAATGTTATCTCAATGTGCAGGATCAAATAACACACACAAACGAGGAGCTGTTGGACAACCATGGATAAAAGAATTGGACGGGCACCATCCTGAGTACAATGGGATGAACTGTCCTCTCTGTAGAGCTCAGTAATTGCTTTTGTTTGCAGGCGTCTTGTTTTGCTGATAGTTGGGGGGGTGGGGGGGATCCTGGGTCTTGTCCCGTCTCTATCAAGAGTGTTGTCGAGTGACTCATACACACATTATTATACAATACCCATCTATTCTAACAGCAATAATCAGCTACAACACCAGATACGGTAAGGCTGTCCCAAAAAACAGCTGCAGTCACCAGAGATACAACAATGGAATAGATGGGAAAGGTATGGGTAAAGCCTAATTTACACTCCTGCGTAAAGTGCTCTACGTCGGTTACGGAAAGCCCTCTACATCTCCGGCTGCATGAAATATTTTTAAAGTATCCGTCACTCCGTCAACGGACAACAGAGACGGCAAGGGCTGCGATTGGTCCTCTAAAAACTCCATCACCCGCTTCACAAAGACAATCGGTGACATGTTAAGGAAAGAGGCTGACGAGGACCAGGATGACGCGATGCACATATACACTATTATATTATATTATAATTATATGCTCTATGGACGCATAAAACTCAGAATGCCAACCCGACCTACTTGAACCTAGAACTTAAAAGAGACGGTGGCAAATTGCACTATATGGTTGTAAATCGTTTGTTTTTAGCAATTACGTTTTTTACTTTTAAAGCATTTCAATTTATCCCCTTTTAACTATCCCTCTTAATTATTGATCCCTTTTGTACTTGTTTGCTTGTGTGAAATGTTGTGTGTTTACTTTGCACCTTGTTTGTTTTGCGGGCAGGAAATTCCATTGCATATCCGGCACGACGACGGAGAACTATGAGGGCTCGAGGGGTGGTTACGCAGTTAGATAGCGCAATACGCAGTCGTAGAAGTATAACCACCGCTTAAGAGAGTCAACGGGAAAGAAAAGTAGAGCTCAGGATTCCCTGCCTTCGGTTTAACTGGACTGACGGTGGACTGGGGATTTAAATCCCCAGTGCTTTTCACACATGTAGCAGAAAGCTGCTACATGAAATCACCTCCATTATTTGCTCTCGTTATTTACACTCTGTGTAAGGTGCAAAAAGACTTGTTGCTCGACAGGTGCATCAATATGAGTTTTCCTGTAGCACAAGGCAGGAGAAACCGCATTGTGAAGCCACAGAGGTCTAACATAGCGGCACACAGTTATATGGCTGCACACAGTTATTATTGTGTGCTCACCCCACACCCTGGGTGTTGAGAATGTTACTACTCGTCAGTGTAAAGATTGAGTAGTGATATAAGTGCAGTGAAAAATGAGTGGACTTTGAGTGGACTGAAATTACAGTAAATTATGTCATGTATTGTGTATGTGTGTATTTTTGGTGATAACTTCTCAGCCCTGTGTATGTCATTTCCAATATCAATATGACACTCATATGGTATTGATAAGTATTTAAAAAAGATAAAGATAAAGAATAAATCACAAGATAAATCAACTTCCATTGGCCCCAATATGTCACAGTGGCTCGCAGAGTGACCAATCAAAGTCAGCCAACTGAAACGACCACATTAGCGTCAACCGATACATCATCAGCCCAATAATACCAATAATTCTAACTTTGCGCTATAATCTCTAATAATATGTTCTGAATTATATTAACAAAACCTAGAGACACTGTCCCCATTACAAATCTATAAAAATAAGGGGAAAATTACATTTAAATGGCCAGGATATTGAGAATGAATATGCACTGTGTGGCTTGCTGACCGAATCACCCAATCACTTCAAGGCATGGGAGAAAAAAAGGCTACAAAACAGGCTACATGGGATAACAAAGAGCATAACTTATGAGTCATGTGACGAGGGGCTAATTAAGCTCGTCCCTGTGCTGGGTGATGGTGGGTGCATAAAGAGAACGAATGGCGGTGCTCTAGTTTCATTTTCTTGGAGCGCCACTGGGAGCCAGCTGAGCAGGCGGCGGGTCACCCCTGGCCATCTGTGGTCCCCGACACTCTCCAAGAACTCACACACACTGGGTGAAGAAAGGCAACTCACACACACAAGGACACCTTACTGTAGTGCGCGTGTGCTGTTTTTTGATGAAACACACATTTCTCACGTTTTGAGTTTAGTTGAGTTTTGTCTTTAAAAATCAGGAGTGGCACAAGGACACTGATGAAAGAAAAGTGATTGAGTTTGAAGGTGTTCTTCATCTTCTTATCCAAGGCCCGAGTGGAGGCAGAGTATCTTAGTGGGATGACTAATTCATGTATGTTTCATCAGAGGACTGAATGTAGCCTATTTTTCAGCTTCACAAATGAACTGACAACTGAATCTTCTGAAGGCGACAGCCTCGCAAAGTGTTTTTTTTCTTTCAAAAAGGTACATCTGTATGTGTATATATACACAGTATATACATTAGCAAACAGACAAGAATATAGCCAAAGGGAGAGCCAAACACATCCCTCGATGACTCGATACTGACTGCCATGGATGTTTTTAGATACAATTTGGCAATTTTATGCATTATTGCCGTGGAGACTATAACGGCACATATTCAGTGCAAAATTGCTGTGCTGATCTAAAAACAATCAAATAAAAACGTTCCCTCTGCCTGCATGCCTCTCTCATCCATATTACATTTCTCTCTTGCGCTTTTCCAAAGTTTGCGTTTGTAGTGGCTTCTCTTTCATTCTGTCTGAATATGTCTCGCATCATTTCGGCATCATTTTCACAAGTGGCACAGCTAAAAGAGATGAGCTGTCACCCACACTTGCATGCCGCTTGTACTGTATTGAAATGTGTTGTCAGAGCCAGTAGTCATACTGTATTTCACAATTATATTTCACAACAGCATTGCTATTTTAAGCCACACACTTGCACGATGGCGAAAAATATGAAAAGATGTCTTGTCATATTCAAAGTTACCGGTTTAACAGCCGTGTGATCAATAAACCTCCATCTATTTTAATGCCTTATTTCCTACATGTGAACGGCTACCAAGACAAGCACAGATAGATGACTCAGATCCTTGCCACTAAACTCCCAATGGAACCTTCTTTTCCAACGCAGCGTGCAGAGGAGCCATAAATCAGAGCAACCCAGTTAGTTATGACTGGTCGCCTCTCGCCCCAATTTCTCTCTGGTGTCCACAGCAGCAGCACCAGCACCAGCACCGTGATTAATGTAAGCTACCAAAAGACCGCTTTTGCAACAACAAGCACCTCATATAAACGGCCTACTTATTCCATGAAATATTAAAACTAATAGCAGGGGGATTATGATATGATTTACAGGTACAATCAACGTCTCTCTTCCGCCTCCCTTTCCATCATCATTCCTTCTTCTCAGGGGGCTTTATTTGTTAACAAGGTGCGAAAAACAACAGCTGATGTTGGGAATAACAAGAATGAACGGGTTATATGGCCATCGTAAAAACTATCTAATGTTGCTTATTTACAGCATAGTATGAAATTACAACAATATCATTGCTTTTCAGTGCTTTCGAAAATCTACTGTTTTTGTAAAAAGCCCCTTGTGAATAGAAGGCAATCTCATGTTGTGTAATAAGATTTTATGTAATTTGTATTTTTTTTGTACTTTTTTGTGTGATTGTTTCTCGTCAATGACGTTAACTCTACATTTCCATCAGTCCTTGAATAACTGCTAGTTCCTTGTGTGCCAGTGTGTGTGAGCATTTGTGTGTGTCCGTGCCTGCCAGTGAAGTCACCACTCACCTACAGCCAGCAGGGGCTGGTAGTGGTTGATGTTCTTGGTGGTAAGCGGAGGGCACATGCGGATGGCGAAGGGGGGCAGTGGCAGCCCGGAGAGCAGGCCTGTCAACAGGAACTTCAGCTGCACTTCCTGCTGGCTGGATGATGGGGGCGGAGCCTCTCCAGCTATCAGTGTCTGACCTGGAGTAAAAAAACAAAATTACTTCCTTAAATGCAAAGCAGGCACCTCACCTCACCCTACACTACGCCAGCAAACACAATGTGAATTCAAGTAATTCATTAGACTTACCTAACCACCACTTAACCATATCTTCACTAATTATACACAGTCGGTTTTTGTCGTTGTCGTCGTTGTTGTTCTTTAATTAAATGTGCCCATAGCTAGCAAAGAAAAGTCAATATTGCTATTTGTTTAATGAAAGCCTTAAATTGGCTTATCATTAAGTTGGACTGTCGCTCAGTTCTCTCAAGGTGTACAGTGATGAGCTAGTAGTATAAGAGCACAGAGCAACCAGGAGAAGTACAGACTTATCATAATTAAACCGACTGACTGTGTCCGTTTTTGTTTATTTTAATGGCAGAATGAATGTAGACTGCAATGCCACCCCCATTAACAACATACATCCCCAAGACCTTTAAGTGCCTATATAAACTGTTGTAATTACTAACAAAATTGAGTTTAATGCCTTTGCCCTCTAAAAAAATACCACTCAGATAATGACTTCACATTTCACATGTGCAATTATCAGCTTTTTTGTGTGTATTTTCTGTCATCTGGCTCAGAGCACTCTTCTGACTCGCAGGACCTTTTGAAGTTAGAATTGGAATTGCTCGGAATAATCCATTTGCGTTTCATTTCATGCAACATAATGGGACTGGTAGCGGTGGGCGTTTAGGTGTAATAGGATGAGAAGTGCAACGACTGTTTGCACTTCTCAAGGAGGGCGGAAAAACAAACAAGGCAGCATCGTTAGTCGATGAGCACTATACCGCGTGGTGGAATGCGTGATTTTTATTTGTTAATTTTCTCGAGGCTTGTGGGCGCAAGTGCATTGTGTATGTCCCAAAAAGAACAAAAATAGAAAATGGTTATACCATCAGTATACAGAAAATGCATTAATAATGTACTTCCTCCCTTGCAGTCGCTCAGGTTTCACTCTAACAAACAATGTTCTATGTAATGTTTGTCAACCCTTACGACGTATAATGTAGATAAAACACTACAACAAAGTCCCTGTTGACTAGGGCATTCATGACTGCTGCATTTTAGTATTTGACTAGTAGTCGACAAGTAATCCCCAAAAGTAGTCGAGTAGTCCATTAATCGCGGGAGGTATATCATATTTTTCAAAAAGGTCTCAAATACAACCATTAAACTGCCTCTTTTCCACCGCATGGTATGGTATCGGTTCAACTCTACATGGTTGGATTAATTAATTTTAATAAAGGTTTATAATATGTATTCAGCAGCTTCAATCAGCAGTTTCAATGTTTAACGGTGTTAAACCAACATATACCAAAAAGCTCAATCTACTAATAATAACAGGTTGGTAATTTAATAAACATGAATAGAACAGGTATGCATTTTCCTTTTATGGCAATCCGTCATCCACAATAGCGCCTGTGTAATTTATTTTTGGGTGAATAGCGCTAGTCCTGCTCCCATTTAGGCTGCACTGAAACTCTGCCGTAACAAAGTCGGACTCGGACCAATGAGTGGATCCAATGTCCTACATGATATTGTAGTTTTATTATTAAAATAAAACAACAATAATAACAAATTGAACCGCTTAAAAATGAAAAGGAAAAAACGATTAGTTGATATAAACACGATTCTGCAGCAGTGGTCTCCATCGGCTCCCATTCAGTCAGGGTTTATATAGGCGGGACCGACCTGGGAGTAGGTGAAACAGAGTCCGCGATTGGCCCTGAGAGGCTGTTTACAAATAAGCCATGATCTGATTGGACTAAACCCCCAACAAGGTTGTCTGAGCTGAGTCTTTTCTTTCTCTAAATACCTTGAAGGAGCTATAGACGATATTTTGAACGTATGGATGGCTCTGTAAAGATATAGTGGCGTAATGGCATCCTGACACTCTGTGTGTGACACACTGTGTGGTCCAATCCAAGCTTCTCTTTTCTTTGTTTTTGTAGCCGGGCTGTGCGTTCATGATAGCGCACGGACAGTGTTAGAGTTCATGTTAGTCCCTCCCTGTGAAACCGTTGCCCCTCCCTGCATTTAAAAAGAGAGTGAAGTCGCACACAGTGTTGTAAACAACGTGATGGTAGAGTTAATTTCGACTCGTTCAGCTGAAGGCGACCATCCTGAACGTCCTCCACCGAACAAACCGCATTCTTTGGCTAAAAAGGCCTCCGACAAAGAGAGAGAGAAGACCAGAGTTGACATTGGTCTGGCTTTTCCAAGATGGAGATATGTACATCCTCTTGCTTGCCTACTGTTCTTACGTGTCGTCACTTGACATTATTCACAAAAGGTATCTTTATGTTGTTGGGTCTTCAAATGCAGCGCTGTGTCCCACAGAGACTTGCAGACAACACGAAGGGAGGAGGGAAGGGGGAAAGAACGGCAAGTTAGGGGGGAGGAGTTAAGAAGGTAAAGAACACGCCCACTTGTTTTGTTTCTAGTGGCTAAATAGCATCTATAGCTCCTTTAAATTCTGTTTATTTAACATGGCATAACGTAGAAAATGATTGTTCAAACAAATCTATGTTCAACAACAAAAATTGTACGTTTAGTTTACAGCGATGCACAGTGTCGACTAGTGGATTTGATAGTCGACTAGTCGACTATTCTGTGAAACCCCTACGGTTGACTGTAGACACTTGATGGAAAATAGTAGAATAGTATGGAATAAAGCTTTTGTAGGTTGCTTGTACAAAGGGGAACGCAAATGAGCCAAGATGTTAAGGCTACCAAGCAGTGTTTCCATGGCCGTATTTCTGATCATCTCACGCAATGTTACAGTGGAGGGCAAACAGGGCCCCAGCCTGACAGGAAAAAAACTTAATCAATAAAGGGGAATTCATGTGCAATATTCAGCAGCATGGGGGAGATAGGATACCACCTGAAGCATTGGCCATATCTAACTCGAAGAGGGAGAGATAGAGATAGAGATAGAGATAGAGAGAGCAATAACCGAGAGAGATCAAGAAGTGATAAGACATCAAGAGCTAGAGATAGAGAGGATTTCCGATCCTCAGTACACACAAGTTCATAGCTCCCTAGACTTGCCCTGAATAATAGGGTGAAATAATAGGATAAAAAAAGATCAAAAGCCTAAAATAATAACCTCATCTCATTGTCATTCGGGGTTTCCGTTATATACATCTTTCAGTGCCAGCCCACCACTGCAAAATTCATGCTGCCGCTGCTTCAGAATATCATGAAATGTCATGAAGTTGCAATTACACGACTCTGCAGAGCTGTCTGCTCCACTGAACTCAAACGGGATGAGTAACTGGAACAGTAAAAGGACGTCAATCACTCGCGAAGTCATGACAACCAAATAAACAACAGCGTGAGTAGGCCTACAGCATTTTCTCCTCAGGCAGAGTGACAAACAGGGCAGAGGATTACGTTAGCGGAGAACAAGAAAAAAGGTAGATTTAACAGTTTGAATAAAGATTTGCAATGTTTTCTCTATTGATGTCCACGGGTGGTTAACTAATTGTTATTAATTAATTAATATTAACTAGGTGGTTAGCTAGGTACCATTAACGTTAGCGAACTCAGTGAGTCATAATACCAGTAACGTTACTTCAAAGAACGTCAAAATAATGTTTATATAAGCTATGTATTAAAATATTCCTGATTGCATTTTCAGATGAGTTTGTTAAAATATTTCTCTAAGAAGAAAAGATGCCTGATGTTGATTAGGAAGATAGTCGGGTAACATTACTTTAGCTAGGGAGGGGCTGAAGGTTCTTAGCTATGTCCCAAAGTTTTGAAGGAAAAGATTATTAAATATTTTACATTAGTGGTGGCTACTACAATATCTTAATGTTCTTACTGGTTGTGTGACGTGAGAGAATTATCTGACATTATTCATTCTCAAATGTAAACGTGTTAGACAAGTAGACAGGCAGGAGTAGGCGAGGAGAGCAGAGTGCAGCAGGAGAGAGGGCAGAAAGAAATGAGAGCGGACAGGAGTGGAGTGGAGTGGAGGAGAGGAGAGGAGAGGAGAGAAAACGAAGACTAAAAACAGGCTGTCAGGGTGGGACCAAAAATGGGTAGACAAGACAAGGTTCCATCCATGGCTTTACCACACTTATCAGGGTGAGTATTCAGCATTGCACCATACCGTGCAATACAGTGTATTTCATGGGTCAAAGAGGCATCATGTGTCAATTGCAGTCAGGTGTCATTGCATTTCATATTTTTAAATGACCTATTGATATTCATTCCGGCACACACACACCACCAAGGTACAACAAAACCCTTTCCCTCCGCTGCTGAAAAACATCCAAATGGAAACACTGCACTTTATATACGCATCAATTTACTGATGGCCTGCTATATTTTCACTCAGGTGTAAATGAAAATGCGAAATAGGCACGTTTCCATCAACAGGTTTGGAGCAAATTGTTAGCTCAATAACTATGACACCTGTATATATTTAAGTCTTTACTGAAACTTCAGCTTGACAGCGATAACAACAGCAGTCTCTTACTAAGAACCAACTCCTTCACGCATGTGCAGTGAGTAACATAGCAAACACACATGCGCAGTGAGTAACATAGCAAACTTAACACAAATAACTTTGTTGACGTATAGGCTACGTTACGCATGCCGCGTTATGGAAATATCCTGGAAGATGCTGACGTCGCCGAGAGCGGAAACAGCTGATCAGTCATGCGAGTTAAATGTTTGCTATGTCAGAACATATTTGGCAAATATGTTTCCATCTCCCATTTAGCGCATTAACTCTATGGAAAAAGGCAAAAACCACCTGACGTAAGCATAAAAACTTTTTTGCCATTTCCATCAACCTTTTCTAATGCGATACTTCAAAATTAGCATAAAAATAAGTTGATGGAAACACGGCTACAGAGAGAGAGAGAGAGAGAGAGAGAGAGAGAGAGAGAGAGAGAGAGAGAGAGAGAGAGAGAGAGAGAGAGAGAGAGAGGCACAGAACTATTTGACGGTTGAGTGGGGGGCTTGTGCAAGTTTAGCCTAGGAACCAGATGCATCTGCAAGGTCATGTTTTATTTGCTCTGGCAGATAGGTCTGGCCCCTCTCCCGTTCAGACAGATTTCTAGTCGACCTTGCCCGGGTCAATCACAACCGTTTATCTAAAATGGTGCAGGTTTGATAAGATGACTGATGAGCGCCATTGAGGCATTTTCATAAGCAACCAATTATTGTGACAGTAATAAATGAACTGGACGGTATATTTTCTCTAAAAGAAGAACAACCAACTGCACTTAAAGCTTTTGTTGATAAGAAAAATGTGTTTGCCGTACTTCCAACAGGATTTGGTAAAAGTCAAATTTACGTCACACGTTTTAGTGCTCTGTTGAAGGTCTACCCAATTCCCTCCAGAGTCATTTTGGTCTGGGCCCGTTGAAATCAAAAATGAACTGAGAGGTTCCAGACTAATACACATTTGCGAATTGGTGCAAGGCTAGTGCAAGGCACATAACGATGAAAGATTCTGGTCTGTATAGACAGGAGACATAATAACATATATAGAGCACACTGGAGCAGCAGAGTAGATTAGTTAGTTTGTGTGTTAATGTGCACACATGCGCATTTATCCCACACAAACACACAGAGAGGATGTTTGGTCAGACTAATGTCTTGTGCTCAGTCTGACCATATACTTCGTACCATATACTATGTCTGAATGCTCTTTTACAGATGAACAAGAGGTGAAGGTAATTAGGTGCAATTCATACAATAAGGTCCAATGCATTAACAATACACAACAATGCTTTTCAATGCTTTACTAAAAAAGACATTTATATATATGTATTTATTATTTATTTTTAGTTAATTGTATTTTGATTAAAAGCAAAACATTGTGATTCTAAGTTTTAAAGGGGGATAAACATGCGAGAAAAGAAAATCTAAATAGTTCATATGTGCGTAACTCTGTACTGATGATTTTCTCAAAAAGAATAGTGTAAAAAG
>JAOPJH010000009.1:13152198-13162458 GCA_027122575.1 Merluccius polylepis | reverse complement strand
GAGAGCATAAATTCGTTTGAATGCAAAATCAAATTTGACCACTAGATGGGAGTAAAAATTACACACTGTACCTTTAAAGATACGATTTGAAAGTCTCTCTTTGTGCTGTCATAATAATGAATAAATAAAAATGTCCCCCCGGAAAATAATTCAGAAAATTGACAATTGAAATGCAATGTTAAGTGTTAAAGTGGTACGTCTCGTCCCAACAAATGTGTGTTCCATTAAACGCTGTGTGTCTTTGTATGGTTTGCTGTTTCATTATCAGACACTTCAAATCCAAAGCGATTAAATCCCACGCGACGTTCAGAGGACTCGTGTGAGGTGGAGGTTAGGCATCCGTCTTGCTTCGAGGTGGAAACCCTGTAGCTTTCCTAACTTCTCCTTCTCCATCTTCTCCCACCGCCCCCCCGCCCCCCTCTCCCCCCCCCCCTTGCAGGTGAAGGTGGGGGACAAGGAGGTGGACGTGATGCGGGGCTTCCGGCTGTATATGACCACCAAGCTGCCCAACCCGGCCTACACGCCGGAGATCAGCGCCCGCACCACCATCATCGACTTCACCGTCACCATGCGGGGCCTGGAGGAGCAGCTGCTGGGCCGCGTCATCCTCACCGAGAAGCAGGTAGCATTGGATGGATGAAACGCTGAGCCTTCGGCCGGGATGGGGAAACGCTGCCAGTATAATCGGTGGACGGTGCTCCACTGTGCTGTGTTGCGAAGAAGAAGAAGCTTTTTTTTATCATTGCACATGTGCCAGTAGTACACAACAAAATGAGATCTCTGCATTTGACCCATCACTTGCTGCAGCGCAAAGAGCAGTGGGCAGCCACAGTGCAATGTGTATGTCTTATGGTGTGGGAGGAAACCCATCTGAACACGCAGAAAGGTCCCCCCCCCTGGGGTTTGAACCCAGGACCACAGTGCTAACCACACAGTGCCCCTGTGCCACTCAAATAATAGACACTAAGCCACTGATAAAACACTAAGCCTTCGCCTGGGAAATGCTGCCATAATAATCAGCGGAAGGTGCTCCGCTGCCCGTGTTGTGGCGTAACAGTCCGATGCACCGCCCAAGCTAAAAGAAATCCCCAAGCTTAAATTCTCGATTGGAAACGCTAGCGTTCACCCATTCGTTTTCTTCACTTTTCCAACTAGTCAGAACCAGGGTCCGTGAGCGTGCCCCGCGGAGCACCGATTACAGCAAGTTGACTGATTTCAGTGGAGTCCTAGTGTCATACGCTCTCCTGAGAAATGGGTCGTGTTGGAGAAAAACACCAGAAAAACAAAATGTACTCCGTACGACAAATGGCTAGCATTAAAGGGAAAAACACCAAGACGAATATACTTGGTTGGGCTGTTGATTCTCCCTCGAGACAATAAGGGAGTCGGTGGTTCACAAAGAGAATGGTGACACACCGCCCATGACAACAAGTGTTGTACTACACATGGGTGAAATTTAGACCTGCACTTGGCAAGAAGTGAAGAAAGCACCCCTGTTGACTTGATATTGCTTTTGAATATTAATAGGATTTTTTTCATCACCAGGCTGTTTTCACACGTGTGAACTAAAGAGTGACACCGTCTCCATGTTTAGACATGGATGTTAAAAGAGCTCATAACCATCTCTCAAAGCATGATGAATTATGATGTATGACTAGGCATTAAATTGAAATGATGATTCATGTAAACATAGAAATGTTTACATGAATGGTTTGTGTGGTTTGAAACGGTTAAGATTACGTATTACGTCCGACATGGATTTGAAGTCTGACATAGAACTAGATGGCTTGCGGCAAAAGCACAAAAGCCACTCAGTAATTCCTCCTCATCCAATCAACATTTCTGTTGATTGAGAGACTTGTCGAGGCTGATTATTCAACATAGGGAAATCATTTGCGACTGATTGAACCTATCATGGCGCATTTGAAGATACATTTGTATATATGGGGTTGGGGGGTGTCTCTAAGACGTACATTCAGTATTGTATGTGTGTTTGTATTTGTACGAGTTCCCCAAAGATAGGTGAAGCGTGTTGGCAGCCATCAGACGTGTGTTTAAGGCGGCTGACGGCCAACACCTCTGTGCTGTTATTGTGCTAAATAAAACATGATATAGTTAACCATGACAGCTAATCGACAAACGTCAAACTTGGGTCACTGGTCTCAGAGCATATACACACACACGCACACGCGCACTCACATGCACACTCACGCGCACACACAAACACTGCGTCATCTGAAGTATTTAAGCGAGAGGTCACATTGCAGTTCATCTGCGCCATGGGCTGCTGGAGATGTTGTAACAAGAGGTGTGAAAGGTCTGTAGGAGAAATAAGTAATTGGTGTGTGTGTGTGTGTGTGTCCAAGGCAGGCCATCGTTTATACATAAGCAGTGACTCATTGGTGTATGACGTGTATTATTTGTGATTATTAATGATATGTAAAGTAGATTCTCAGGGAATAATACAGATTTTGCAAGTGCAACCAGTTCATCCGAAATGCTTCTTTTTTTTTTTTTTACAAACGTTTAATGTTTAGTCATGTAAATGTTAATACTTTAATCTAATTATAATGTCAAAAACCAAACGTAATGCACTAATTGAATTATAGAAATAAATGTGGGCGTTATCAACCATGCTCCCTATTGCGATTCTCTTCACCGCTGGATGTCGAGATTAACACCACACGCGCCTCTTCTCCTGTTCCAGCGCGCGTTCGCTAATCAAACACTTTTGTCTCGCCGGCGCTGCACAACAGACCGCGCGTTGGCCCCTCCGAGCAGGTCGTCCACGTGACTGGCGACGTTAAACTCAGGGCTTTTGTTAACCGCCGCTGGCCATCACTCGAAACAACGGGAGCGGGAGAGACAAGTGGTAGAGACCGGCCGCTGTCGTAGCCGTGTTTACTGCTGTTCTCATCAGGCAATGAGTCATCCATTGTTGTCGTGCAGAGCCGCTGTCCACAAGGGTATTCAGAAAGTGAATGGGAGGGGGGGGAAAAAAGAATAATAAAGGTTCAAATAAAATAAAAATCACTGAGAGTGAACTGAGAACAAAACTAGGCCGAGTTTTATTCAGGGTCGGTGTGTGGGTGCAGGTGCACAGCCCCTTGAACCTCCGTGGTTTTCCCAGGAAAAGACAGCAGAAACGGCGTCAATTACGACCACGTGTCGCCCTTTGTCACGTGGATTAATCCACTGGTTTTCGCTTCGGGCGGTAAATCCGTCATGAATCAATCTTTGTTATGTTCAGCTGTTGTTCCTTTACTTCAGTAAATTAATCACAGTCAGAATGATCTTTGTTGTCATTCATCTCGGGTACAATGACATTTCGCATGGCTTCTCCCGATAAGATTCCCCGTGAGATAAGACAAAATAGATAAATAAAAGCAATACCAAAAAAAAACCCCAGCAGTTACAGCATAATGTTTAAAAAAAAATGGGGTTGTGCGAGTACAACTTGAAAGGCACTAGTTAAATCACATTTACATATTTAGAGAGGTTTTATGTTAATAAATACTAAATAGATGCAAAGTAAATGCTTAATCTTTGTGTTTACACAGTGTCTCTGTTGTAGCAATGATTCTTTCTATTTTTTTATGTAAAAACTGAAGAAGTGCTCACGGCAGGCTTGTTGTCTTGTGTGTTACCCCAGGAGCTGGAGAAGGAGAGGACAGACCTTCTGGAGGACGTGACGTCCAATAAGAGGAAGATGAAGGAACTGGAGGATAATCTGCTCTACAGGCTGACTAGCACACAGGCAAGGCATCAGAACTGTCTCACAACAAGGTGTTGTTAAAGGTCTGAGAGTTGCAATGGGAGCGAGAGCAGAAAAGAGCAGAAGAGGCAAGATGACCCAAAAAAGCGTCCCCTCCCTTGCTGCGCCCTCCGTCCCTATGCTTTTCCGCCATTGAGATACGCTGCATTTCCCGCACTTGTGATTGACAGGCAAGATGGATTCCCCCAACCAATCACGGAAAAGAGCGGTCTGAAATCTAAATGGTCTCGTACAGAGGCAGGCGCAGTCAACTCAAAACGGATATTTTCCCAGCGCGTGTCACTCACTTACCGCTGACGGATGGCTATGCCATTTTTAACAGATTACACTGAGAAAATAGCTCTCAAGTCTTAGCTACGGCAATTTTAACAGCACTAATAATACCACAGTGCTTTCTGTTCATTTCAACTGTTATTTTCAACTGTTCATTTCAACTGGTTTGCAGGTGTTATAATACTTGCCAAACTGTTTCATCTTTTATAAACATGCTTTACGCTTTGAAAGAATACCCATAGAATAGAAGATTCCAGTCCTACAGCAGGTTCATTCAGTGAGAGTTTGAATGGCGTGGGTAATAGCTCCTTTTCACAGAGGCAATTTCACTGTGGGGCTTTCAGCCTCGCTAGGGTCTTAAAATCCCCCCTGATGTCAATGTTCCTATCAGCTAACTCGGTCTCGTGTAAATACACGTCACCCTAGGGATCGCTGGTGGACGACGAGACTCTCATCGTCGTCCTCGGCAGCACCAAGCGCACGGCCGAGGAGGTGACCCAGAAACTGCAGATCGCCGCCGAGACCGAGATACAGATCAACGCTGCTCGGGAGGAGTATCGACCCGGTAGGACCTTCAACACTATTAAGCGTTCGGCATATTATACGTACGCTTTCCCGCAAGCAATGGCGAGAAGTCGCTCGTAAAAGTCGTCAGAAACAAAACGACACGATTGCAGAGAAAACAAACAAATGCTCATACCTACCTCTTCTTTTTCGGCACTTCTTGCACCCCCAAGATTTTGTAACTTGCAGAAATCTCTGTAGATGATGGCAGTGTGAACATTGTGTGCAATTAGTCAGAAAAGCAAGGTGGGGGTGATTTATTTTGATCTGATTTCCCTGTCTCCATGGAGACCCCACTGGCTGCTAATGGAACATTCAGTGACCGAACTGAAAGCCCTTCGAGTACAAAACAAGTTCTGCAGAGGACCGCTTCAGTCTCGGCCAGCCGAAATCAACTGCAGTATGCTGTCCGCTTTACTGTTGCTAGTCACTCTCGAGACGGACAAGGCGCACGCTAGCCTACATGTATATACTTTAAGTCACCGGATCCTGAAATCCAGAAACGGATCCCAGGTTTCTCGACCAATCACGACACAGTGTTAAGCTATATCTAAATCTGGATTGGATTGGTTCTGGATTTTCATGATCCGGTACTGCTACTGCTGCTACTGTGAACAACAATAAGAATATGTAGACATTTTCATTATGGATTTACATTAATGCACCCCCCTCTGAAATGCCGGTGCTTAGCAACAAGACCTGACTTGTTCCTACGACAGTTTTAAGACTACCTGTGTCACAGCCTACTGCCAAATATATATTCTGATGTCTTTTATTCTGCACTGACTGATTGGTGAATATTCAAATTCATTATAAAGGGGTAGTAGTTTCGAGTAGTTTTAAAAATAATAATAATGTAATCATGTTAACAAGGGCCTTTCACACTCAGGAAATCATAATAAATATGTGAAATTTTAAATCTTGTTCCCCAGCCCAAACACCATTGGTTTATTAAGTTTGTATTAAGTTTTGTCAAATGCATATCCATTGGGATTAATAAGTGTGTGTGTGTGTGTGTGCGTGTGTGTGTGCGTGTGTGCGTGCATGCTTGCATGTTTGCGTGTGTGTCTCTCCAGTGGCCACCAGGGGCAGCATCCTGTACTTCCTGATCACAGAGATGAGTGTGGTGAACGTCATGTACCAGACCTCCCTCAGACAGTTCCTGGGACTCTTTGACATTTCCCTGGCCCGGTGAGAGCTACTTATTAGCAGTTATGGTAACACTTTACAATAAGGTATGCAAAAACGTGTGTAGTTACTGAGGAACGAATGAGTAACGAATGATGAACAACCAGGGCCCTAACTGGGGCCCCAACGGGGTCCTAACAGGGCCCTAAGTGACAGTTATTCAGTAACTACTGAGGAGTTACTGGTAAACAGGGGACTACTGTATTTGTTACTGAGTAACTGTCACTGTTACTGAGTAACTGTCACTGTCATGGCTCATAAATGTCACTTAGGCCCTAAGTGACAGTTACTACTCACAGTAGTCCCCTAGTCTGTTTACCAGTAACTCCTCAGTAGTTACTGAGTAACTGCCACTTAGGGCCCTGTTAGGGCCCCAGTTAGGGCCCTGGTCGTTCATCATTCGTTACTCATTTGTTCCTCAGTAACTACCCACGTTTTGCGTACCTTATTGTAAAGTGTTACCATATTTTGTATTAGTGCTTAGTCTTTTGTCATTGAGCAGACACTTTTTTTTAATCCAAATCGACTGACACTGTCTTCAGATACACGTCATTAATGAGCAGGCATCTTGCTCCTTGTGAACGCTTGCTTAACCGTAAACCTGATATTTGACGTTTTTTGACATTATCCAGCATTGTTGGATCCAAAGCCACAGACTCCTATTTTTTTATGGGGTTAAGTGCAGCTTCTCTCCAAATAGCGAATGTTCATGACAGGCATGAAAAGCCAACCTCATACAACTGCAGAAAATGTGATTGGTTAAGGATCGGGGACCACGGGTCGTGGGAGAACCACGAGAAATGTTGTTTAGGTCAAAGTTCAAATCCGGGATGACACATCCTGAGCCATGGGTAGGACATGTAAAAGCAGCAGCAGCACAGCAAACACTCTGTAAGACACTAAAATAACCTAAATACCTGATTGACGTCTGACGAGCCTGTGCCATGTGTGTGTGTGTGTGTGGGGGGCGTGGCCAAGGCATGTGCTGTGGGCGTGGCCTGTTGGAGAAGCAGACACAGCTGGAAGAGATGAGCGCGATTAGCAGTTAGCAGTATAGGCTGTTTGCGTGGCCTTTACGGTGTGGCTCGTCTGTGTGCACGACAAGGAAGAGGCGTGTGATTGTTGTAAGTTCGGTTTTGTGCGTTGATTTTTAGCGTTTACTTAATGCAAATCATTAAATTGACTTGTTTTCTTTGAGCAAATCCTTTGTGCCTTTTCCTTCGTCTCCTAACAGGTGTGTGTGTGTGTGTGTGAGATATCAACGACTGCGTTGAGCACACTGTAACACGATGAAAGGTTTGACGGCGTCTCGTTACTGCTGAACCTGCTGCAGGTGTGGGCGGGTTTAAACTCTGCTATTTTCGCAGGTTGGCGTCAAGCTGTCACGGTGTCTGAAGCGGCTTCACCGCCGTTCACTCGGCCTGCTTTTCATAAAGTCAGTTTTTAGGTCTCGCATTTAACCGGTTGTGCTCCTGGTAAAAAAAAAAAAAAAACGTTGATTCTCGGTGGTTTATGCGGGGGAGAGTACTGTGCAGATATATTGCTAGCACAACTAAACTGGCGGTTTATCTTGGCTTCCTCATAGAAGTGGCCTCAAAGTGGCTTGTGTCTTTATGTATTTGTCTGTATTGTGTTTTTTTTTTTTTTTCTTTAGCAGCAACATATTTGCAGTTTAGCAGAATCAAAAGGCACAAATGGATAAGATAAAGTCTGGCGAAAAGAAACCGAAGCAATCTGGAGATGGAAGTGTTGCATTATGCCTCAGTCTGCATTTTCAGATCCAGCGAGATGCCGCGAAAAAGAAATGAAGGGCGATTTATTGACACGGTGGGCGGTATGTCTTCGCTGCTCTGGAGGATTTCTGTCTTTTGTCACTTTACATTTTTGTCATCTGTTTTGTGTAAAAACGTGTATGGCTGCAAACTTTAAAAGCTTCTGACGGCAAGCTTTTTAAATGTATTACAATTAAAACTTAATGTCTTACTTAGTTACTCAGAAAATGACTCATTGTGCTTTTTTTACTATGCTTTACATTAAACCTGTTATCTGTCCTACTAGTTTAGCCCAATTAGCCCATTATATACGTTAAATGAACAGAATTATTGTCACTTATCACACCTAGCATTTAGCTAATCACAATTAACATATTTTAAGGCGTAATTTGCATGAACTGCTATCCTTTAGTATATTACCATAATTGGGTTTAACAAAGATGGTTGAATCGTTCAAGAAAATGTACAATCTGATTAGCAGAAGTGTAATGTGTCAATCTGGATGTGACACATTTTTGCCGGGAATAAAACGTGAATCTTAACATAATTACTTTAAATTAGCTCAAGTTTTCCGTTTAAAGAAGTACCAATATATTATCCTATTGCCATTTCAGTCCTCATTTCAAACTTATCAAAGTTAAACTGTACACCTATTTCAATTCCCGGACTATGCTGTATTGAGACAATTTTAGTGTTGATTTATAGGAGCACATTAAATGATTGATTAGAGTTTATATGTACGCAATGGGACTCTGATCAACTCTTTAGGCTAGGTGACAGCAGCAACATGTCACATGACGTTGCCATCCAGTAATACGTTTATTACTGGAAAAATGTCTGTGAAAATCTTGTTTAACGGCGACAAATAGGGTCTATGTGGGGTGGCACTCCATGTGATGGCATGGTGCTTATATTAGTGGATGTTCAGATGTAATATGAATGAGCTGTGGGGCCGTAGGGGTGAAGATCTGTGTGTGTGTGTGTGTGTGTGTGTGTGTGTGTGAGAGAGACATCTGGTGCTCTTTATTATTCAGTACAGGTTGAGTTGTCTCAATGTAAACATCTTTCACGCAGTGATGCAACCTCCAGCATCCTCTTACATCCTGTGTGGGTATGTGTTTGTGCGTATACGGCTGTATGAGTGTTGGGGGGGCATTTCTGTGTGTAGGGGACGTGTCTTAGTGTGTATGTGTGTGTGTGTCTGGGGGGGGGGAGGGGTCTGTGTACATGTGTTGGGAGCATTTCTTAGTGTGTGTGTGTGTGGGGACATGTCTTGGTTTGTGTGAGTCGGTGTGTCTATCAGCATGTGTGTATGGCTAGTCTGGCTTACCGGATGTAGGTTGTTGGTATAAGCCCGCCCCCGTGTTTGTCTTGTTTTACTAATAAAAGTCGTGTCGCGTAGTTGACACGCGTCTTTTGGCGTCGTGTTTTTCCGGGGATTTAGCCAAAGTGTGGAGATAGGGGCTGGCTATGCGAGACTCGTGCGCGGCTTACCGTGCATGCCAGTCGTTTTGAAACCACAAGGATCATTAGGGGTTCACTTTGACATTTTGTCAAAATGTAACCCACTAACGCGTGTTAATCCTGGCTGAAGTGAAATCCACACACCGTTGGCGTCCGTCACGCGACCCTCGGCCAATGAGCAAGCCGCAAGATATTCTGGCCAACGCTACGAAATGCCAAGCGTGATGCCCTTGAAAACACAGTAAAAAAAAGAGGAAATAAATGAATACATAAATCAATGGCATTAATAATTAATTGGAGGAAAAGTGTATTCTCTCGTAGGTATGTAGTAAATTATCCTTAAAGAGAAACAACAATAATAACAGACGAGACGTAGTTGCTCTTGAAAGATCTGGCTTCCTCTTCACATAAATCACATTAATGCCCAACAGGAAACTATGCATAATTTAATAACTTGTTGTTTGAATTGGTTTGGCTGCCGGATGGGAGAGTGTGTGTGTGTGTGTGTGTGTGTGTGTGTGTATGTGCCCGGGGGGGGGGGAGCTCTCACATAGATGTGGTGCGTGTGTGTGTGTGTGTGTGTGTGTGTTGGACGCCTCCAAATGAGAAGTTTGTTGCACTACCCAATAATGTCACGCTTTAAAATTAGCTAATGGTGAGCTGTTCGGATATCACAGACCATCAAATAATATGATGTGCATGAATGTCTATGGGACCTAGAAAAATATACACACACACACACACACACACACACACACACACACACACACACACACACACACACACACACACACAGGCACGTGACTAAAGTGACACGGTGAAGGACGTTGTTGGAGTTCGTGTAAGACATCGGTGGTAGACAAACGCATGATGTAGGGCGTACTTTAGGGTTTAAGGGTGTGAGACTTCGTACGGAGACGGTGGGTAGTCCGACTGGAAGATGTTAAACGGGTCATCGTGCCAAAAAAACAGGACAATCAAATCCAGGGTGATCAGGGATGCAGACAAAAGGGGGGAGATCTGTTTATCCGCCCCGTTCACGCACATGCCACACACGGGCGCACGTCTATCAACCCGCTTGTCACCATACGCGTCTCCTCACCTCGAGTCTATTTAAGTGGCTAAATGAAAAGGGAGGGGGAAAAAAAACAAAAATGGTCTGCCTCACCCCTCCCTCTCTCCCTCCCTCCCTCCCTCCATCCATCCCTCTCTCCCTCCCTCCAT
>JAOPJH010000009.1:13055919-13067127 GCA_027122575.1 Merluccius polylepis | reverse complement strand
CCCCCCCCCCCCCCCCCCCCCCCCCCCCCCCCCCCCCCCCCCCCCCCCCCCCCCCCCCCCCCCCCCCCCCCCGAAGGCAAAAAGAAAGCTGAAATGTAACATGATTCTGAATATCATTGACTGCAGTAAAAAAATAAAGTCAAATAGTGAATTAAACCTACACCAAAAGCCATTTGTGAAAATGGAAGACAAAGCTAAAACATAATAAAATAAAAAGGCAGTGCGTACAGAAATAAATACAGTTCTGACTAAATATATACGGAATTAGTGGACTAAACTGAACAAAAAAAAAAAAAGGTCAGTTTTAAGGGAGGAGTAAATGCATTGCTTTAACAGAAGTCAACTGGGAAACGGGATATAAGGCCTAAGACACTTTGCAGGTAATAAGTAGCACCAAAAACTCCTGAAATGAAAACGGACAACGAATGACAAACTAAAATAACTCGCATAGATGCTTTTCCCTCAGTCAGCAGCTCCCACAAAAAAGGTCCCGAGGACAGAAGAACACAAGCTCAAAAAGGAATGTCACAACAACAGGTACAAAAAAATAAATGTATATGTGAAAGGGTTGTGTTGGAGCAGGGGTACTTGGGACAGGTAGTTGGCAATGAGTTCAAGTGATGGTAGTGCGATGGCAAACCGGACATGGGTGTAAAAAGTTGGCATGGTAATGTGGCTTTTTTGGCACATGAGATTCCTGTTGCTTTGCGCCAGCACTCCTTCTGCTCCGAGGCTGGGCATGCGTCCCTTCAAGGCCCACTATATCCATCTATTGCACTGATCATGGCCCATAAAATAACTCAAAATGTGAAATAAATAAAATAAAATCAGGTCATTATTGCACAAACAAAAATAAAGGCAATATACTGTAAGGTAAGGTGGCAATGTCTACAGTACAAAAAGCATAATATTGATAGTGCCAAAAAAACCAAAGAATTCCTCAGTGATACAGAACATTGCACCATAAACTGGTGCTTACACGAGTCTGACACAACACACAAAAAAAAGACTGAAAGCAACATAAAAAAATAAAAGCTGTACATTCAAACAAGTCATCACAGTTTAAGCACTTCAGAGGTCGTCCATTTTGTGCCGCTATGCCAGAAAACGCCAAGTCAGCATTGTGCTGCATAGGTAAGAAGGTAGTGCTTTGATCGGGTCGAAAATACTACGAAATCTTCACTTGTATAGTCCAGCTTCAATGGGTTTTCAATCCACATCACGGCAGATTTCTGAGCTTATTTCAGGAGACCCGACATACTTGACACTAGAACAGCGCAAAAAAACAAAAAAAAACGCCAGTGAAGCTCCTCCTGTTCAGAAACGCAACGGCAGAGTTTGACTTGCGTTTTGAACACCGCGGAAGCATCTCGAATGCCTACAGGAACCGTTCAGTCCGTCTTGCAGAAGAACTCGCGAGGAGAACCCGATCCATATTTTTTGCCCCCAAACACGACGAGCCCCCTCGAGGTTCAGCCGTTTAGAAAGGCAAATTTCCCTTTTCGTTAGCGAGTGGACAGTGACGCGTGTAGCAAGGCTCAAGTTCGGAGACAGAGCGCTGCCAATGCCGATCACATCGCCGACGTTGTAGCTTTTGTTTAGAAGTCCTTGCTGGTGTACATTGGGACCAAAATAAAAAAACAAACAAGTGGGTTCTGCATAATCTTATCGATTTACACCGAACGACGACGGCGAACAAGCCCTGGTAAGACTTCAAGAAAAGGCCACCACACCATGAGTGTTGGCGTCCAGGCTTGACTCCCAGCGTCAGGACTTGCCGTCGTCGAGTTCCCACTGACCGACCTTTCAGGCTAAAAAGAAATGATCTTCGAGACAAGTGAGACTCAAGGAGGTGTAACGCGCCATTAAAAAAAAAAGAAAAAAAGAAAAAAAAGGCTCTCCGCAATAAGACTGTAGTTGGACTGGACTTCACAGACCGACGAGATGGAGCCTGCCGCGGAAAATAAATGTGACAAAAAACAGACATGCCGCACGCCTCGGCCTTTCATCTGCTTTGGTTCGCGGGGGGTAGCAGGCTGAACCTCTTTCCCTTCCTCCAGGGCTGCTGGGCGTACTGCTGCTGGTGGTGGTGGCCCTTGAAGACGCCCGCCACCCCGCCGTGAGTTTGGGACATGAAGCAGTGCGTGAAGTGGGTTGGGGCGTAACGCTGACACTGGACCACGGTGCCTTGGAGCGGCTCGCCGACGCCTTGCGGGTGGACGACGTAGCCCTGAGGTGCCGGCTGCGTCTGCGATGGGTGGAGCTGGTGGAGGGGGCTGGGCAGTGGGCTGGGGGAGTCCACCGGCGGGGGGGCTTGCGTAGGGGGGTGGTGGTGATGATGATGATGATGCGCCGCCGGCATATGGCGGACATTGTTGATGGTCGGTGGGTTCTCGTGGTAGAACCGACCGTCAACGATGGAGGGGTAGGCAATGTTGCCACCGGGTAAGGAAATGTGGACCTGGAAATGTGGACACCAGAATTGCAATTTGGAGTGATTTTCAAATGGTTGCACATGGAAAAAAGGCAGGAATTGGGGAAATTAAGCCAACATGCCCTTAATGACATTTATTTTCTTCACATGTTCCATGAAATAACATTTCTTACTTTCAAGTCAATTGAGAATGAAGATTCTCACAAGGGCATCAAGTTAACTAGTGTGGGCAAACAAATAAATACATCAAGTAAGTCTCCATAATAGGGCTGGGACATTGTGACGTCACATCGCAATGGCTGCCGCTATTTTGGGAGCATAGGAGCATTGTAATGTTAGTCATTATGTTGGTAGTAATGTTTTTGTGGTTATCGTTTAGTAATTAATCGTGAAATGATTTGTCATAATGGGGACATTGTTGCGTTTCAAACAGTGGCAAAACAACATTTTAATTAGCCTAGGTTACGGTATATTCACTGTGACTTAGGATTTTGCAGTACAACTCTAGAGAGGTAGTGGACATGGGGAACCAACCTGTGGCGCCGTGGGGAGGAAGCCAGCTGGATGCTTGGAGTGGAGGTCGGCAGGCAGCTGTACCACAGAGGACACGGAGGTGAGCGTGAGGAGCTGGATAGCAGAGACACTGCTGGGGGGAGAGTCTGACTCCTGTGGGGAGAGGAAGTGCCAGAGGAACAGGAAGTGGAATTAAGTAAAAAATTCAAAAGGAAAAAAATGAACAACTCTGGGTCATTTAATACTGTACTAAAGACGGTTTTACTGGCGGTTTCCCTATATTTTGCAGCCAACTAAAACATTAGCACATAAAATAACTAGATCAAATGGAGGCCTGTGAGTGGATTAGGATAACTGGTGATGTAAAAACTGCAGTAAAAACAAAAAGGAGCTTGGGTTGTAAATGGCCACGGCCCATTGAACACAACCTGTATAAAATTGTGTTTCATTTAACAGTTCAAATGGCAGACAATGACTCCCTAATCGTGGCTGTGAAGAAACAGCGCCACGAATGAACTGGATAACACTTCCAACTGGAGTCGTGAAACCATATCCCTAAAATGAACAATTCCTACTAGCAATTTTACGCCAGAAGGCACACACGCGGTTACTCTGCGTCTCGAAAGATCGGGAGCAAACATCTGTGGTCCTTACTATGTCACTTCCGGAAAAGGAGGAGAGTGAGCAGGCGGAGGAAGACGAGGAGGAAGAATGGTGCTGGGGACTGGGCAGGGAGACTGGGGAGGGCGAGGGGGAGTCGGAGCTGGTGGGGGATGAAGAGTCCCGCTGGTCATCCATGGATCCCAACATTAACCGGGCAAGGTCCTGTTCGCAGCTCTCGATACCTACAGAATACATGTATAGATAATGTTTAATTTAAAGAGTCACTTATTGTCCATTAAGTTGTGTTGGGGTTTCATTTTGCGCTTGCATGACGCATTAAAAATTCCTTCCTAAACCTTTAGACAATGTTCGGTACAAGAAAATGAACTGGTTAATATAAACTCTTTTAAAATATATCAATCAAATATATATATATATATACACACACATACATACATATGTTTTGAAAGCAGAATCATATCATTCAGTAATTATGGAAAATCTAATCTAATCTAGAAGCACATTCAAATGTTTGGATTTGCAAATCATGAAAACACAAATGCCATAAGCTGCAATGAATCTGCAACAATTTAGGTAGAAACAAAGGGTTTCCATGGTTACAAAAGCATAGGAACCAATTAATCCCATGCGTTATATCATCTTTGATTACAGGTTGAATGTGACAACCCAAACCAATATACATTACCATGGCTTTCCACTTTAGCATACTGCTTGGCACCCCATTTCTTGATGGTCCAGTCCCGGTAGTCCAACACCTCTGGGCTGACCTTGATGATGCGCCCCAAGGTGCTGCAAGCACAGAAAAGGACATCGGATCGGTCATTGACCAGGAGAACTTCAGCAAGAGGACCTAACCTTGCACGTAGGGGTGGGTGATATGGCCAAAGTCTTCTATCCCGAAATAGGTCATTTTATATCTCGATAACAATAGAGATAGAGCTAACGATAATGTATGTTTTCTGATAATTCAATTAATAAAGTCTATATAAAAGTGTACCATTGTATACTCGTATGTGAATTAAATACTAGACACATTAAAGTGAGTATTTTCTCAATTAAGAACTAAAGAGCAAAATTAACTTCAAGTGCTTCAAGTGAAACAATAGAGAAAATATAAACATAGGGCTAAGCCTACTATATGAAAATGTTAAATATCAAGAGTAAAGCTAAAACAGTTTCAAGTATAGCAGCACGGCCACTTGGGAGACTAGAAGGACACCAACCTGTCGTACTCCTTGTTGGGGTAGGCCCGGGCCAGGGGAGACACGCCGTGACTCAACACCATGTAGGCAAAGTCGAACACCTGCTTGACCTGGAGGATGCTGTAAGAACTACGGCCCACGTCGTTATCTGCCGAGTAAGGGATAAAAATATACAGCGTGCCGGTCATTATTGCGAAATAAACCCAGACAGGGTGATTCAGGACCTCGATGCAAAATCAATAATTTGACACAATTTCAAACAACCAAAAATGATTTAATTGATTGAAAACAAAATGTTTATTACTTCCGCTAAAGACAATAAAAATCTGTCTGTATTCAGAAATAAGACGAAAGCCATAAAAATCAGCTGAATGAACAAGCACAGTTGAATGAACAAGCACAGTTAAATGAACAAGCACAAGCAAAACACCTGAAACCAGGCATACTTGGATATACTACCACTGCCCCTCGACGATACACTCAACCAATTCATCTTTTATCCAGCCACCGAGTAATCACCTTGTTGGCACAATTCCACTAGAGCTGCAGCTAACGATTACTTTCATAGGTCGATAAATATTTTAAAAAGAAAATCGATCATTTAGTCTACGAATAATAACAAATGCCATTACAAAAGTTAGACAAAAAGTCCAAAGTGATGTCTTAAATTTGCTTCCTTCATCTGACATGCAGCCAAGAAAAACTAAAGTATTCCTTTTATAATTATCTATGAACCAAACATTTGCTGCTTGATGTGTCAGAAATTCAAATGTTTGGCATTTTTAGTTGAGAAATTACCTAATAATTTAAAACCAATTCTGAAAATCTGATTCGTTTAATCAATCGACTAAATCGCTGCAGCCCCAAATTGCACAGCCGTATTGTGAACTACGCAAAAGCATGAAATTAATTGACATGATTCGCCTCATCATTTCAACATGTCCCTTTTCCCCCGATCTCACCTGGTTGCACCGGGTCCTCTATGCAGAGCATGGAGGGTCTGTTGCCGTTGCCCATGGACTGGGTCAGCTCCTCCTTGGACAGGTAAGTGCCACCATTCTTCACGCGGATGGCCGTCTTCAGGTAGTTGAAGTCACGGCCGTACAACTCAAAGAACTCGATCAGCAGGATGCCCAAGTTGATATTGGCGCGGCGCGTGTCGATGCGTGGGTGCAACTGTGATAGAAACGCGCGACACAGAACATTGACATTCCGAATAACATTTAAATTACCTATTATTTTAAGTAAGAAGTGTACCATTTGTTTCTTTTTCGCTCTGGGCATTTCCAAGTCGATAACCAAACCAATTACCCCTTTCATGTATTCCATCAGTCAAAATGTTATTTAAACGGTTGCATCCCTCAGTCCCCAAGATTTCTTAAATTTATATTGATGAATACATTGAATGCAGTATTCTGAATACAATTCAATATTAAAAGGCGTTAGTTCTGTCCTCTGCATCTTCTTCTGATAACTTGCTATACGCGATGCAGTCGACTACATGTTTCTATACCTGAAGGAAGCTGATGGCCATCAGTATGAGGCTATAAGAGCTGATGCCTCCGGTGAACACTTCGTTCAGCTCCCTCTGGAGCAGGAACTGCTTCAGCACAAAGATCAAGGGTGGGAGGACAGTGTACCGCTGTAGGAAAAAGCAGAAAACAGGCAAAATTATGAACAACAAAGAGAGATACGCGCCCCCTTGTTCAAGAGCCAAGTTGGACACCAATGGGAAAACAAAATGGCCACGTATGCGGTTTACATGTATTGTATGAAAGGGCTTACTTTGAGGTAGCTCTTGATGAGCTGCGCGGCCCTGACTGCAGTCTCCACGTTGAAGCTGATGTCCACCTTCACCTCCGTCTCCTGATCCGTCAGCTTGATGATTGGTACCTGACAGCGAGGCCAAGAGACATTAAAGAAATAAAACCCTATTAAAATAGCTGACCAGCTTCTAGGTGTGGAAGTGTCAATGTCCATATCCCAAGCAAATCATAATTACAGACCAGAGGTCTGCCAAAGACTTAAGGTACAGTAGCAGAGGAGTGTTTTAAAAGGGCCATTTAAAATACCCTAAATGTGTACCAAGAAAACATGTCATCCTGTAGCGAAAGGTAGCACTGAGAGCAGCGTTTTGACTCGCATTCAAAGTCAATGTTATAAGAACTAGCAGTGCGACAGAACCAACATAATCCTAACAAGCTTCTCGGGCAAAATGGGAAAAAAAAACAAAAAAAACGGTTTGAAATATGTTGGACGTGACGATGTCCAACAACCATGCAGGAACTTTCTGACTTGTGTATACATGAGTCACATTGCCTTCGCTGACTTCAGAGTCAGTTACCCCTCAGGAGCAGCGACCGCCGTACCCACAATTGACACAAACGTTGGCCGTACACACTGTGGTCCTCTACCATTTCTTTTACTGACAAAGTGACGCTGTTTCAACCCCCGCAAAAATGTGTGCCGTAAACTGCTGAAGTACTAGTCTATAGGGTGTCACTCTTGACAGAGGGAGGTTGTCTGAGGGAGCCCATAGTTCACATTTACAGTAATAAGCTGCTCATGCGGTTTCCATTTTAATTGGTCAAAGTTTAATCTGGAAAATTGCTCTGGCTCTACTGTTCCAAAACAGTCCCCAGCTCCCATTCATCCATATAGGAGGTTGTATACAGTTTGCAAATACAGCATACATACATGCATACAACATGCAAAAACATGAATTACAAAAAAATAAAATTAAAAAAAGAGCATGACTAACCGTAGCTTTGTCCAAGACCTTGATGGGGTGCGGTCCGGCAATGTTGTGTTTTCTGAGGGCCTGTTCAAGCTCCTGGAGTGGGGGAGTGTCCCACTTTCCAAAGACCACCAAGTCTATGTCACTGGAAACAGAAAAAACATTAAAGCTATAGATACTCACAGGCAGACCGGTTTGCCCTGTTCCATTTACAATTTGGTTGATACAGGGACGTCAAAGGTTTAGACACATAATTGTGCAAATGGCTAACAATCCACACCCGTTCTACTATCAACCAAATAACCTTCCTTGAACACAACCTGTCAATTCAGACCAATTCCAAAAAATGATGGTTTGATAGAGAACTGGTGGACACGACTACAAAACTTACCTTGTTGGTAGGTAGAGTCCAGTGCTAAAGCTGCCAAATATCTCCACCTATAATGTAAACATAATACATATTGTTAGTTTAACTGAAGCTACACAATTTACTTCCAGTATGGCGTATGGAAACCTGGAAGTCTACCAAAGAATGCAAGTATATAGATGGTTCAAATAGTAAAAGTATTCAGTGCAGAATGCACTAAAAATCGGTAAACAAGAAAATATTCAAAATAAAAAAAGGATAAAATAAAAAAAGGACTGTCCTATAACAAGTACACACTTAGTTCCCATGCAAGTTCCCATGGGGTGTTTACATGGGGTCTGCAGTGTTTGGTTCTTTAATGTAAACCAGGCTTAATGCGTGGACAGCCAAGCAGATGGATGAACAGGACAGTGGCCTGTAATGTACACACAACTCACACCACTGACCCACACAACAGAACAGAATGGGGTCAGAAAGTGGCCGTTCCAATAACCGATGGAGGGAAGCTTAACATAAAGACATAATTCAGACACAAAATACGTTTCTGAATATAACAATTATTAAAACAAAGACAACTAGCGTTCCAATCTTTAAACAAGCATGTAGGAAAGAGAGAATCTCAAATCCACTGACACCGACACTGTAAACCCTGTTACTACAGGACTAGGGATCATTGACTGGTGTGCCTTGGTGTGTAGAGTTACACAGAAACAAAAAAGGGACTGGCTGTAACCTAAATGCTTCAAGGGGTCATTGCTTGCCTTGACGTACAACATACACTATTCAATGATCCTGAGGCAAGAGAGAATGCCAGAGGTCAGATGTGAATGTGAAGATTTTATTGTGCAGTAAAGTGCTGAACTGTACATGGAGCAGTGTGATCATCAGGGTGACTTGGGGAAATTGCAATAGTCAAAGCAGTGTCAAGAAAACCCAAGATTTCCATGAAAGGCAGAAACCAGGCTCTCTTAGAATTAGGCTATACCAACATACATTATTGCAATGCTCAGTCTTCAAATGTTAGCCTTGGCTCTCCTGTTTAAAATGCCGAGCTATAGCCAGTCACGTCCTTAAAATGACTGGAGGGTACAGTTTGGGCACGTCTCCCACCAAGGCTAACTTCCAAACAGTCAGAGACCGACTGGCTAGCTTGACCCAAGGACTTGGCCTTGCTATGCATTTTGCCGATCATGCACTACTGTGCATACATTGCTACTATGCAAAGTCCCTTTAACCAGCGATGACTCAATGATTGGGCCGTCGTTTCATTCAGAATAAAAGCGCCTAAAGCACAGCACTAGCCGTCTGACGTGGACTTGAAGAGGAGCCAAGCTCTCCGGTCGGACGGCTGCCTAATGACACTCACTCGGGACGTGGGCCACAAGTCCTTGATGACTCCTTCGATTCGGTTCACCACATTCCTTCTCATCGCCTCTTCCTCCGGGCGGGGTGACATGAAGTTGAAGAAGTCCACTATCTCCTCGTGAAGACTGAAAGAGCAAAAGGGATGAGACCACTCGTTATCCACAATGTTAAACATGCGTTCGGGAAAAATATTAAAAAAATTAAAACGGTAGTACAACTCAGGAAACACATTCAGAACATCCGCCTAGTCGGTATCCCATATCCGGATTACACATACATACATCAGTGAGATCAATAATGGAACATGCCCCCACCGTGCATAAGCTACATAAGCTTTACACGTGAGGCCATACCAACCCTACAACTAGGATCTTTGACAGCCATTTGAGACACACACACACACCCCCACACCCACACCCACACACACACACACACCCATACCCATTGACACCAGGGGTGTACCGCCTGGTCTTCCACAGGCTGCAGGAGTCCGTGTAGTTCCCATTGCAGCTGCTGGCCAGGAAATGGTTGAGTCCATGAAACGTGTTGGCCCGGTTCAGATGCCTCCTGCGCCCGGCTTGCTGTTGGTGTTGGTGGTGCTGCTGCTTATTGGCCTGGTGGTTTTTAACACCCGTGGGGGTGTGGCTGCCGGACAGATGCATGCTGCGACGATGATGATGAGGAGGATGCTGCTGCTGCTGCACATTGTTAAAAGGCGGAGGAGGAAGATGATGCTGATGCTGCTGCCTTAGGTTGTTCACGTTGAACTCGTGCTCGCCGCCGTAGTGTAAAAACCGGTTCACCTCCTCCGCCAAGTTGAGATTGTCGATGTGATGATGCAGAGAGGAGCCGTTGGAGGAGGAAGAGGAGGAGGGCGGAGGAGGCGGCGGCGAGGAGGAAGAGGAGGAGGAGGACCCCTCGGCCTCGGAGTCCAGTGAGGAGGAGGACGGCGACAGGGAGCCCTTCTTGCCGATACTAACGTTGCTACTACTACTACCACTACCACCATTACTACCCCTCGTCGTCGTCGTCGTCGTCCTCCGGCTCCTCTCCCCCTCGCCGCCCCGCTTCGCCGCTTTCCCGGTCGGCGGAGCAGGAGGAGCTGGTGGTGGTGGAGGAGGAGGTGGTGGTGGGGCCACGTTTTTACAAAACTCACTGTTCGAGGCCAACGGCGTCCGGTAGTAGTCGCGGTGCGGGTGGCCGTTGGAAACGGAGCCGTTGGAGCCGTTGGAGTTGGCCCGGAATCCCCGAGACGTCTCCCAGATCTGCATCCACAGGGAGGACCCGGCGGGTCCCTTCTGGTCCGGCTGGATCCAGGCGGTCCTGGGGTCCATGGCGCGCCTGGGCGCAGAGCACACACACGGCGGATAACGCACAGCCGACGGACAGGACAAGACAGGACAGGACAGGACAGACGGACAAAACCCAATTTTTTTTTTCTTCCCCCAACTGGGAAAAAAAAAAAAAAAAACGGACGCGGCTCGCGCTCACTTGTCCTCGTCGAAACGCCGCATGGTCCAGCGATAGTCCCGGGGTCGGGGTCCGGGGTTCCGAGGTCCGGGTGAGTCCGGGTTCGGGGTGTGAGGTGATCGCAGGGCTCGCCTCCTCTCAGCTCCGCTCCCCTTCGCCTTTTTTGCCCCGTAAAGCAATATGGCGCATCCAGCAGCACGGACGGCGCTACTGCGCATGCCCCAAACGTCCGCGGGATTTAAACCTTTGAACACACCCCCCTTTTTTTTCCAGGACGTGGAGCGCACCACGCGCCGCTCGCCATTGGTCCGCCGTCGGCGCGCGCGCGCGCTGGGGGACGACGTCCGCGCGTGCGCGTCAAGAGGAGGAGACCTCCTTGACGGAGGAGTCTTCTTCTCTTCGCCGCTGGGATGATGGGTGGTTGTTGGGTGGGGGGGGGGGGGGGGGGGCGGGGGGGGCGGGGGGGCGGGGGGGGGGGGGGGGGGGGGGGGCGGGG
>JAOPJH010000009.1:13028385-13041130 GCA_027122575.1 Merluccius polylepis | reverse complement strand
TGTGTGTGTGTGTGTGTGAGAGAGAGAGAGAGAGAGAGAGAGAGAGAGAGAGAGAGAGAGAGAGAGAGAGAGAGAGAATGTATGCCAGGGTAAGGGTGTGTTTTTGTTCCCAGGCAAAAATCTGCTTTGGAAATCAATGAACACACACACACACACACACACACACACACTCACTCCCACAGCTGAGACACACATACACACAGCCCCAAATCCCCCCCCACACACACACACACTCACACACTCACACAGTAACACGGTGCCCACAGCTGACGAGTCGTAAATCAGCACTCGGGAGCTGAGTGACAGGAGGAAGGAAAGGCCCTTCTTCTCTCCCACCTCACCCTCCATATACCCTCCTCTCTTTTCACATTTCTTTTCCATGACAGCACCGTAGCACACAGACGGCCCTCCCTCCTTCCGTCTCTATCATCTGCCCTTTCTTCTCCCCTCTATCCTCCGCCCCCCCCCCTCCCGCCTCACCCCCATGCTCCTCCCGCCGTGGGCCAGGAGGAGGGAGGGCTTTGATCCACAGGAGAAGAGAGCACAGAGGATGGTTGCCACGGGCATCTGCCCAGGCCGGGTCTGGTACGTCTAAATGGAGAGTCCAGACACACTCATGTCATCGGTGTTGACAGGGCTGACTTGTTACATTGCCCATGGGTGTCAGCCAGGGTGCTGACTTGCACACCTTCGCCGCCCCCACTCTCCCAAAGCCTATATACTCACTGTTGCCACCCACTGGGTGGTATTCAGATGAATGTATTCAGATTGTATTACACTTGTGGGTACCTTTCCCTTTGTCGGGCGCTATTGTTTTATTATGGGTTTTATGCATCTCAGACATGGGAGGCAACCTTAGTTTTGGTCACGGCTTTACGGTCGAGGGACAAGAAAGAAGTAGAGAGAGGAGTCAGAGAGGAGTCAGAGAGTCATCAGTTTTAAGATGTACACATTCATTGTAATTAACAAATGTATTCAACACCTCGCCCTTAAAGAACAGGGCAGGTGTATCTTCTAGGCTTAAGCGACAATGTTTTTTCGACTCACTCACAAATATTATCGTCCGTCTAAGCAATCCTACCTCTGGTGGCGTAGACCTCCGCTGTTGCCCGTTAGGACAATGCACAAAAGCTGTCCTGTTCCTGGGCAGCAGGAAGTGGCGCTCGAGGCGACCGAGAGAACTTTTCAACCATCAACTTCGTGGTTGTTAGTGTTTGGTCATCCGTGTCAAAGAGGGCCCCATGGGCTTGGTGCGATGGTAGCATTAGGTAAGGGTCAGACTCCTTGACGTAAACAGGAACCTGTGTGTGAGTCGCTAAAAGGAGGGACATGCATTTGTGTGTACTGTGTTCTTTCATTTGCATGCTCATGTAAATCGACTTGCCTTGAAAGTCACATGCAGACGTCACATTTAGTTTCTTTTATGAGCAACTTTGCGATCATCACACTCATGTGAATGAGTTTTCACGTGATCGGATGTTAAATGTAACGGTAGAGGAGCACAGGGGTCCTCAGCCAACGTTTTGATTTGATGAAGATTTGATGAACGCTGTCCACACCTTGTCCACAACCACAATGCATCTCATACAAAAACGGTATTCTTTAATGGGTCAATTAATATGAACAAAAAAAAAAAAAGATTCCTCTGAACATACAAAATAAAATAAATGTTTTCAATAAAAAAAAAAAAGGTGCAAGTTGACGCATAACCTTGCAATATGCGATACAAAGGGTGACAAAGGGTAACGGGGGAAAGAGGGTTATGATACAATTAACAAAAAATGACACGACTGCTTACACATAGTTTTCCTGCAGTACTGTACTGTTACGTCAATAAATAATAACAACAAGCAATGCTGTACATGGGGGCGTCCAGGAAGTCCCTCGGTCCTTTTTGGAAAGTCTGAGTCTGAGTCAGTTCCAATCAGGACTGTAGACGGTGAGTCATTACGACACGATAGCACCATTAGGAGTATTGAGAGGCTCCAGTCCACGAAAACCCTCCGTTTCACGTGTGTAATACTTCTTTACATGCGATAACAACATGTGATACAGATCAACATACGTCGGCCCATCTGAGACCAACGCTGTATGTTTTGTAAGTACAGTATACTCGGATATTCTTATTCAATTGAAATGTGAGCATCTTCTTCCTCGAGCAAGCCTTGTATTTCTAGGGCCCAGTTCTTGGATTCAGTCCATTGTCTGGTCTCTAAGCTCACACAACACGTCGTAGACATCTCTCTGCACGGCGAAAAGCCTTTTTCAACACTTCCTTTGAGAAAAGTAAGCCCAGTTCTTTAAGTTGGCAGCGAACCCTCTTTGAGTAAATGACAGAATGTTTGGCACTCTTGGGTGGTATAGATCCTGCTCTCTGAAACAATATAAACAAGGGTGTGATTTAGCAGTTTTAGACATAATCACTCACAATGATTTTTTAATTAGAACGATTCATTCTTCCTCTTCTGATTCTCCCCTTTATTTCGGTTGCCCCTAACACATTCCTCTGTAGTGCTGTCAGCTTCAAGCTCTTGTATCCAGATGTCCGGCATCGCGAGGAGAAGAAAGGGCACCGTTACTCTTCTCCATTTCCGTTGAAATGTCTTCAGATTGGCGGTGCCTGCCACATGCTCTATGCAAGGAACAAAAACTAAACGACCAAGCATGGGCCTAGATCACAGTCTTGTGGTGCAGTCTATTAGTCTCGTCTGTCTGTCTGAGTGATCTTCTTCTTAGCTTATAGGTTTGAATGGGAACAGGACTTGCAGCACTGCTTGCCATAGAACTTGTGGTTACAGACGCCATGCTGGGGAACCAGGTAGCACCAGCTGAAGTGGTCCTTGCATGCCAGGTCTGCAGGGTGGGGGTGGAGGGGTAGAGAGTGATGGTGGGGGGAAGAAAAACATGAGGTTACTTCACTGGTCCGACCAAATAAGTGCAGAATGTAATAGCAATTGCATTTGAAACATTATATTCCCTTGTAGTCTTGGTTTTCCAGCCCAGGCTCTGTGCCATCACCCCCCCCCCCCTCTGCTGGATCCCAGAACAATAAAAAGGGGTCTCGATGCGACGTCGCTGAAGGCTGACAGTTTACCTTTCTTCTCAGGCTGGGGGCAGAAGCTGGTGTTGCAGGCCTGGGAGACGCTGGGCTTGGTGGGGGATGGACACCCAGAGGCAGGCTTCCCCAGGGCCAGACACTGAACCGCTCTGGTCTGGACGCCGCCACCGCACGACACCGTGCACTGCAGGGGAACCAAGAGAAATCAAGGGTTTCCATTGATGTTTTTTATGGCTTTGTCAGGTTTCATTTTCTAGTCGTCATGGGAAAATGATGATTCATTGCTGCTTCTTGCTTCATTTCAAGGTTTGACGTAATTAGAGGACTTGTATCCCTAACCCAGTGTCAGATTATTAGATGTATTTTATTAAACTGGCAATATCCATTTAGCGTGTGCTGAAAGAAAACACGAGTAATGATTACTCATCATAACAAATAATAATAATTCTAATTGAAAATGACAAGAGGACCGAATTCTTTTAAAATACCAAAATCCTTATTTCTCAGTAAGAAGTGTGTGCAGTCAGCTCCCATATTACTGCAAGGCACTTGCAGTAATATGGGAGTTACGTCTTGTAGCTTAGCCAGCACAATCTCTGCCTGACTTGGCTACTGCCTATTAGCTTATTTCAGCTAGTTTTGGGTCCCTATATACAGGAACATAATAAACGAGTAACACAACAGGTCTATAAGCCAGTAGATGATCTGACCTGGGCCCAAGGCGAGGAGTACCAGTCGGGTGGAGGCTGAGGCTGAGCCGGCGGCGGAGGGGCGGGAGGGTGGAGGCGCTGACGCGGGTTCCAGGGGTAGTGTCCCGGAGGGGTGGTCCGTGCGGGGGGGCAGTTGGCCAGGACGCAGGGTCTCTGCAGCTCCACCGACGGCTTGGGCACGTGGTGGCACTTCTTGGCCGCCAGCTCTCTGTACTTCCCTGCAGTGTCCTGGAATCAACAGGACAACCGGCAGCCATGATGTTATGACACCATGATTCCTCATTAAAAAAGTTAAACCTACCGTTCTACTGCAGCTAACTTTTCTCAAGAATAAAACGCGCTGTGGAGCGTGTGTGGTTGATAGCTGGTTTAAGCACCTGGCCCGACTCAGACTGATTTGACTATGGGGCTGGGTGAGGCTGCATACCTGTGGTGCATGAGCAATCAAAGCACACACACAGGATAAACCAGCCATCACCACACACACTCAAGGGAGAGAGCTCTGTCATGACAACATATTCCATCTGCTCTGGCTGTAAACATCTTGCCAACTCTCCAATACACTGGTTTTATACAACTACTGGTGTCCTATGTATCGGAGGAGCCCAGCAAAAGCCAGTTAGGTGGCATGTGGCAGGGGTCTACTGCTACACACACCCATCCACAACAAGTCAATCCATCCAGGGAATTTTCTCTATCAATCATTTTATTCTGGCCCACTTTTGCCCTCCCCCACCGTAGGAAAATCCCAAGCCACTAGAGGTTGCTAATGGGAAAACGTACAACTCGGGCCAAAAAAACAACAGATGAAATTTCATTCAAAACCTTCATCGCATGTGCAATGGCAGCAACCAAATGACAAATGACAACTGTCAATCAATTCAACCAATGTAATGTGTGCTTCCATACCTTCTCTGCGCACTTGATGAATCGCGTCTGAGAGCCACGACCACAGGTTACAGAGCACTGGCAGTGGTGGCGTCCAGAGGGAGACGAGAGGGAAAAGAAAGGGAGAAGGTAGGTAAGAAAAGAGGAGGCAGAAAAACAGAGAGGCAGAGATTGAGAGAGAGAATTTGATTAGATACAGTACATCCTCAAGGATTTTCAGAGCAATGTAACCCCATATTTGAGGCCTTTCAAGGTGCTGTAGGTAAGATTTAAGAGCTAATATTTGAGTCGGCTATCATTGTGTGAAATGCGCTGTGAGAATATCTGTTTCGACTCGACTGCGCCTGACTCTGTATGAGCCAATTGTATTTTTAGACCAATTTTAGATTTCTGACCATCTCTTCCCTGATTGGTTCGGAGAAGCCATCTTGCCCGTGAATCACAGGTGCTTGAAATGCAACACTTCTCAAAGACGAAGCAAGGCAGGGAGGGAGAAGAGACCTAGGATTTGTTTTGGTTGTTTTGGTTTCAAAATTGTACTCTCTTCCGCCGTCTCTGTTTACAACTCTCGAATCTCCCCTACGGCACCTTTAATTGCATTGTACACACAGCGTATCCCTGCGAGCTGTGTTCATAAATTACCTCTTGCCACGTGGACACAAACCACTGCACTTTGCGCTGTTTGGGGCAGCGCTTGATGAAACAGCTCTCCTGGCCACCGGGTTTGTGCACGGCGGCGCAGGCACTGTCCGGCAGGGTGTGTGTGTGCGAGCGGCTCGAGGGAGCCGAGCTGGTACACAGCACCGTCCTCTTCCTCAGGCCTTTGCCGCACAAACGGGAGCACTGCGGAGACAAGACAGAACAACGTGTGGATCGGTGAGATGGGTCCGATCGGCTCAACCGAATGCCTTTTAACAGCCGGGGGCGGCTATTTTGTCATTGTTGTCAATGGGAACCGTTTTGTTCTGTCACGAGTTTGAGAACAAAACAAAAATCATCATCATTGTTGGATGTAGATTTATTTGCCTTCTTGGTTTTGTTGTTGCACATTTACTGGGTCTGTCGATTGTATTGTTGGTTCTGTCTGCCATTATTGTTAATGTATTCACCTCAGCCATGTCTAGTTCCTGGATGTCTTATCGTACGGTGTTCAGAAGTGGTCTGATTCCTGACTCCTGAATATGCATCCAGACTTATGGGTCACAGAATGAAGGACGTCTACAGATTTTTTTCCCCGGAGAGTTCGCCTTTGGTTTGCCTTGTTGCTTTTCTTTTCTTCTTGAAAGTTAATTTAAGTTTCCTTAGAGACTTGTTGCTCATTGTAATCTGACATCAAGGCTTCAAAATCAAGGCTTTGGAAGGGTTTCACTGGATACAACATTCAAACGGACGCTCAACTTGAAGTGAACTGTAACATTTCTTTTTTAAACCTTTTTTTACTGAACAAGCTGTGCTTTGTACGCGTTTCCATAATATGGCCTACAATTATTGTGATACAGATATGACTCAGTGGTGAAAAACAATGAGGCGAAGCACACAGGCATAATGCACTCTCTAGGAACTGGTCAGAGGGTGAAACATGGGAAATCCCAATGGGCCCATTTGTAGTTTAAAGCCATTGAGATCATTTTCATAAAAATATGTTAAAGCCATCATGGCCGGTATTCAGAAAAACGACAACCCCTTCATCCACAGAAGGACGATTGTTTGTTTTCAAGACCCTTTCTGTTTTTACCTGCTGATATTGGATATGACCCTGGTCATTCGTATCGACGCTAGCACACACGCAAACATACATGCTCACCTGTGACCAGGGGCCGGGGCTCCAGACGGGCGGGCAGCTGTGCGCGTTGCAGGCCTGCCTCCTCACCGGGGACGGCTGGACACACTTGGGGTCGGCCAGGGTGTCCACGCTGCTCTGGCCGGTCCTCTGGACGCACTGGACCTGCCGCGTCTGCTCCCCTCCCCCGCAGCTCCGGCTGCACGCCCCCCACTCCCCGACTAACCAGCTGGAACAACACACACACACACACACACATGGGACGGCCCGGCGTGAGGCGGCCTGCTGAGTCAGCTCCTCAATCACTCAGAGTGGGGCGTCTGCAAGCCATCACTTCCCCCCGGGAACCTCCACCAAACGTCAACTCGACATCACTCGCCACTGAAGACTGTGTGTATTGAACACCCCCCCCACACACACACACACACCACCTCCACGCCCCTCATCCCTTCCCCACCACCACCACCATCCCTCCAGGCGTCTTGGTCACATCCTCCCTCCTCTAGTACTGTTATTGTAACACCTGTCCACCAGCCCCTTGTATTGATAATTACAGATTTGAATGGTGCGGGGGAACGGTCTGTTGAATCGCTATCGCGACAGTATTATACAAACCGGACGGTATATTTTCTCTAAAAGAAGAGCAAACAACTGCACTTAAAAGCTTTTGTTGATGAGACAGACGTGTTTGCCGTACTTACGACGGGATTTGGTAAACGTCTAATTTACGTCACGCGGTTCCAGGGGCATTTTGGTCTGCGCCCGTTGATAACAACCTTGGAAATCAAAATTGAACTGAGGGGTTCCAGACTAATACGCATTTGCGAATTGGAGTTTCTTTAATCATGCCAAAGACCAAAACGAATTTATTCATTTTTTTAATCTAATCTCTTTATCTAATCTCTTCAAGCCAGTGAAGCCTGTTAAAAAGGTATAGTACAGAATGACACGCACATTCTTGGTGCCAATAGGTGTGTAGGTGTTTGTACATAGCTGTACATAGTGGTAAATCATTTTGTAGATAATTGTGCATAGTTTGCACATAGTTAAGATAAGATAACAGGATCCCTTAAAGGCAGAAGAAACACACAACTCCACTTTGAAGTGGGTTGACCCTGAGTGCTTTCTAGAAACCACTCTCTTTTTAAATTAAAATTTAAACTTAAACAAAGTCTGTTTCCAAGCCGTGTCAAACGTTACCCAATCTACACCCGCTCAACCACTAACTCAAGAACAACCGCACATCAAACCCCACCAATATAAAGTCCCAATGTCAAGATGGTGTCCCAAGATGGTGCCGAGGTCTTTCTCTAGAAGTCGCTAAGTATTCACAGGTAATGGGGTGTGTGGTGATTCCTGCGATTTAGCGTGAAGCTTCTCTCTTACCTCCACATTTAAAGAGCGCATCCTCGGACACATCGTCCATATTCTCCCTCCTGGTGGACATACATTTGTTTTCCCCTCAAAGAGTCTGTTGTGTGTTATTGAAACGGCCCCTGACCTCTGAACCCAAGACCCACTGTTCTCTGTGCATACTTCAATCCCCCCCACCCACGGCCACAAATACGACCGCAATAAACCCCTATTAGGGCTGAGCTCACTCAGCCTCTTTAGATCTATCGCTGACAAAGATGGCCCTAAAACCATTCGATAAATAAATCCAGCTGAGCGCGCAGCAAAAAATACACAACATAAACTTTATTTAAACTTGAATTGGCCGGTTCTGAAATGTTGTGTTCCGAAGACGAGCTTTAAGCCTTGACTCTTGAGAATCTAAACAAACAGCATCATGGGAAAAAAAAAACATAATCTGCTCCCGGCCGTTTTTTTTTTAAAAGGCGAAAAAGGGCAAAGTAACAACAAGGGAAAGGCACAAGCAGCAGCCGCAACACTGCGTTTGGTTGCGTTTAGTTGCGTTTAAGAGGGAGCAGGATGTCCCTGCCAACGGTTAAAGGATTTCCCAAGTTCTGGGTTCTGTGAGAGGAGAATAACAGGGACTGGACGCTCATCAAAGGACGCTTAGAGGGAGGATGAGGGAGTGTCGGAGCACTAAGTAGAGATAATAAATTTGGTTGCCGTGTCTTTGCGTTTAGACATTTCGCCCGCTGACTCAAAAAGGGGGAACATTTTGGATTCATGGGGGCTCAAGGATATAAATCTTAATGCGTTGAATGAAAAACAACACGCATGTATCTTGGTGGCTAATTTTCTGATAATACACATGTGGTCACAAAAGACGTTGTAATTCTCGGGGTCGCTTGCGGTCCTTTGGGTGAGTGCACTTTTTTTGGCCTAAATATGGGAGGAATTTAGTTTTTTGGATTCTGTTTTTTTTTTTCTTCCATAAATATCGACATTATATATTGTAGCTGTAGTGTAATTATTTTATCCCGATATAAACTGGTAAAAATAGGAGTAAATGTGTTGGACTTGCTCTGATAGAATATCTTTGTGGTTCCTATTTCATTGGCTTCAAAGGTCCCTCTTATTTTAAGCCAATTACTTCACTTTGACGCTATATCCAATATCAAATAAAAACAGAAATCTTGCAATTATACGAGCCTCCACTAATATAAATAACAAACTAGTGTCTGGCTTGCAGTTGAGTAAGAGTTTATTTACGGGGCTGAAACCCCAGCGCTCAAACGGCTCGAGCTTCAGCTTCCCCTTCGACTTAGTATTCCTGAACAGCGTTCTGGCAATAAACCTCACGCACGGCTAAAACGGCCAAGTCCGAAAAACGTAGTAAAAAAACATAAAAAATTCAGCACAGTTTCTACCAAAGGTGCCGTTTCTTTGCCCCCCCCCCCAAAAACATCCTTGTCGAAAAGGAACGGCGCGTTTTTGACTGTCCTGTCCGCAAACCCTAGCCTCTCTGACTCTGTGTGCTCTAGCTCTACGCGTGGCCCCGGCGTTACCGCAGACGAAAACATAACACTGATTAAGGTCATATCGAGTGGGGGGCCCGGGGTCCTTGGGATCTCGTGGGTCTCTGAACTGTTGTTGGAGGGTGACCAAGCATCACGCTCTCTAGACAGCACCCAGAGGAGATCTGATGGCCCGCGGACCTGCGGGTCGTATCGGGTGGCCTCCACACACACACACACACACACACGCACACACACACACAGACACAAACACACACACACCGCCTGCCTGGCAGCGGATCTGTCTGGCTTACCCGGCGACTCATCAAGGGCATTAAATAGCCTCTGACTATTTAATGTGTCACTTTACGTGTGTGTGGGTGTGTGTGTGTGTGTTGGGAGAGAGGCGGGTGGTGAGAAGGGGTGGTTTTGAAGTTCACACCTATCTTTGTGAATGTCAGTGTGTGTGTGTGTGTGTGGGTGGGTGTCGCCGATGTACTTATGAGGGTATGCAGTGCGACGCGATGATATAAAATGATATCACCCCTCAAAATTTGAGCGGGCGTCATTTCCATGATGTAATGCTTTCTGCAGTCCGTCTCCCCGGGCTGCACACACAGCAAAATAAAAAGAACCGGACTAGAGCGGCCAGAATAGCTCGACATGCGAAGACTGAAAGGGGACCGACGGTCTGTCTGTCTGTCTGTGAGTGACTGGCCACAGCTAACTAGTCTGGCGGACGCTGCGCGGTCCCGCATTCTGCTCGGCTCAGCATATGTTTTACCTCAGCAGACGTGACGTGCGTGCGTGGCTTGTGCAGAAATGCACCGACTGCATTGGAAGAAGCGTCTGCTGCGCGTTTTGAAAAGGGAAAAAACAAACCCCCGAGTGAAAATAAAGAATAAAAAAAGGACAGACTGTATTTCTATATCGCCGTTGAGTGAAGCTGAATGTTGCTTCAGCAAAATGTCTTTTTGATTAAAGTAAACCTAAGACCAAACCCCCACCCTTTTTTTTTTTTTTTTTTGGAAACCCACAAACCACAAAAGTAAATGTCCACATTAATATGCTAACCAAAATCCTGGTGCAAAACCACAAATGTAACTTGTAGGCTCATCAAGGGGGATAATAATACATGAACGTCAACCTGTATTCATCCATTCCCCAACTGGCACGACTTGAAGTGCGTAGACATATTCACAGAAGGCTGAGCGCTAAATGAATGATGTGCATGTTAGCAATATCGTATCATTTGTGCCCTTTATAGTTCCTCCAACATAAAGTACTAATGAACTAAGTCCACAAAAGTGCAGTTTAATTGACGTCTCTGTTTGAAGAAAATGGAGATGCACAGATGCCCGGGCCAATGCTAAACTACACACACACACACACACACACACACACACACACACACACACACACGCATACACACAGGCGTGCGTGCTCACAGCATGCACAAACATACACATGGACACTCACACACACACACACACACACACATGCATTTGCTAAGCAGAAGATATTGGCAAGATGGAGTGATGAATGTACAGCCGTGTGTTATTGCTACATCTCCTACTTCAGTGCAAACAAAATTGTGTGATTGAGCTAATATGGAGATTAACTTACACACCTGCAGTAGGTGTGCAATGAGTAGGGAAGGGGGTGAGGATTTACATGTTTTAGACACTTTAGTCATCTGTGTGGTGTGCACATGTTTGTGTGTGTGTGTGTGTGTGTGTGTGTGTGTATGAAGGGTCACTTTACTGGAAACACCTGTGTACAGTGAGTGTTTTGGTTAACTTGGACGTCAAGATTAAGCTAATTTTTCACGTTCATAAAATATTCGTGATGTTTGTTCATACGTACGAAACTATACTTACTAACTATGCTAAATATAAAGTATAACAATCTCATTTGAAACCAAAAACATGTCTTGGGAAGTTGGAAACAAAAGGTCATGGTACAAGAATGACTTAACTGCAAGTGGGAAGAAAATATGGGTTTATAGTCTCTGGGGCCCTTCATTAAAGAAGCAAAACGAAACATTTATCTTCGTAATAAGTACATGATCTAATTTGACATGGTCCGTGTAACAGACCATGTCCAGCATAGTAACACAACACACGAATTTGATTCACATATTCACCGGATTGTCTCGAAGTATAATCTCATTTAAAAGACGAGAGAAAAATCAAATTACAGAGTTTTTGTTCAACCTCGGGTCAGCAATTATTAAGTTACATCTTGAGGGTCCATAGGATCATGTGACTCCGTCAGTGGGAACTGTCCCTTTTCTGTTCGAGCGCTGACATCAATAGTACTGGAAGGGCGTGCCATGTTCGTGCATCGGGTCCTGAATGTCATTGCCACACAACTTAAAGAAAAGTGGACGACATTGCTCATTTGCCAACTGCCATAGTTTCCACAGTTACCACAATTGTCACAACAATGTGTCAACAGTTCTTTTGCACATTTGTTTACATGTGCTTTAAAAACAAAGTTATACATTTGTAAAGTGTAAATACGATCTCAATGCTGCTGTATTAGCAAATGATCATCATCATTTTGTATGTGTCTTAACCTCGATGACTATAACTGCCTATAAATATGATTATTTCGAAGACTATTTCATTTCAGTTCAGAGGGATTATTCAGATGTAGGTTGTACAAGAGGGAAAAACAAAAAACACAGGTTTGCATGCTGCAGATACTGACATTCACCCTGCAGAGGAAACCCCCCCAAACTCATTTTTTTTCTTTTTACCATCTGTGAAAGACACTCAAATGTTGTCTTCCCCTAGCTACCAGCTAGTGTTTGCCACAAAAACATGAGATAAATGATGAGCTTTTCGGGGATTCTGTGTATTCTGTTTCACTATTAACGACATTGGCACCCTGTGGCACCCGAATTTACCCCGCCCACCACCCACTGCTGCTCAGAAAAGTTGCCACGTCGTGATTCCTTTTCCCATTAACACACATGCCTGTTAATGGCTGCATTAAGCCGTGAAACATTTTTCTCCTAAAGGAGAAACCATGCAATCATGGGGAAACACAACTTTCTGAGGTCAAATCGACATAAGAGGATCGTAAAAACAGGCTAACGTGGTGTAACGTCAAACAAAACTGACAAAAACAATTTTTAATCCCCTTAATAAATCCCCCCAAAAACCAACATTTGGTTTGATTTAGGGGGGGAATTCTCGCGCCGCTGACCTCGCCGTTCTCTGTCCTCAACTCCCATTGCATTCTCCGTGACGAGGGCACAGAGTATGTGAACTATCGGGAACGAAGGAATATCCTAGTAATGACTTGTGCAGGTGTTTCAGAGGCGCCACCTGTGGGAAAGCATGAGATCCAGTGGGAAGAGTGAGAATGTGAAAGGGGAGATTCAGAGGGAAAAATAAGAGAGACAGACAGGGAGAGCGAGAGAGAGCGAGTC
>JAOPJH010000009.1:12883047-12894997 GCA_027122575.1 Merluccius polylepis | reverse complement strand
TGTTGTACGTTCAGGTTGGAGGGTATTTAGTTTGACCACAGAGTTCACACTACTGTTTGGCCTACTGTTCACACCCGTCATATATATATATATATATATATATATATATATATATATACATATACAAACTTTAGATTCAATATATTTTAATTGCTATTTTTTTGTTTTGAGAGAGATTATTAAAATTATAAAATGAAATGCTCTTCTTCTTTTCCTTCCCATCAATCCTTTCAGTCCTTAAATTGGCAGAAGTTATTTTTGCACCGTAATGAAATACAAGGGTCTTTTCTTAAAGGGGCCAATAGATACGACAATAAGATCACAGTGGACAACCTTTGACCCAGGTTACCGTCCTTTTATCATCACACTCCGTCCCCCTTTTCTTCCCCTTTGACATCTACTGCCATGCCTGTCGGCCTCCCATTATTGTTTCACCAACGCCGGCACGCTAATGTCGAAAAGATTACGCTGATAATGGGTTGAAGTGAAAGAAGGAGAGAAAACAGAGATAAGGACAGAAAGAGAGGGAAAATGGGACGAGTATCAGGGGTTATTTTTACGAGAGAGGAAGTAAAAGTGCTAATTTCCTCCTGTGATGTACATCAAACCGTCGTTGCAGGAGTAATGGGCTTTTTATTCAACGGACAAACGTTGAGGACATTGAACCCCCCCCCCCCTTGTTTCAATCAATGGCTCTCCATTGTCTACCATGCAAGTCCATGTCGCTTGAGTTATCTCCTACAGCAACACACCACACTGCTGAGGAGATAAAGACATCTAGCCTATCACTGTGGCTCCAAAAAACAACTAACGTATTTTGCAATTGCTAGTACCTGGAGTTTTTCATTTGGGTTTCTAATGATTTTTAATGTGTGTCACAGGTAATTCATACATAATAACATAACAGTTCTAATAAGACCAGTTTAAACCCATAATGTCTTTTTTTTTGTTATTTGATGTTTTCAGATGTCAACAAAGGCAACCTGGAGAGCATCACTATAATGATTATTAATATTATTTTCTGCTCACTTTTTCTACAGAAATAAAAAGCAACCGCATGATAATTGTCGAATGATAAAATCTTCTGCGATAACCATGCCATTATATGTCGGTTAACTTACAGTGGATGTTACCTAGACACCTGCCTCTAGGTGTCTATTGGCCAGACGACGTTAAAGGTGCTGCACAATAAGCAAACAAAAACGGCAAGAAAAAGTCTTGCCTCTCAACTTCAGACCCATATTTTCACCTCTGATTTTCGCTGCAATAAACATTGACATTGAAAACAAGACACGGAAACATCCGACTATAAAGGAGACGGTATCTCGCGTGGTCCTTATGTTGGCCATGTACTTGAGCATAGAGGAGAAATATGGCACAATACGTTATTGTAGCCACCCCCAACCCCCTTCCAATCAGAGGGAAACAGGAATGTGTGTGTGTGTGTGTGTGTTTGTGAGTGTGTGTGTGGGGGGGGGGGGGTCTCCATCTTGGCCTTTGTGGTCCCAGGATATGGTGTAGGGGTCTCCTAAATGTAGCATGCTGTATTGATCCATATGATCCTTGTTTAAAAAAAAAAAAAAAAGAAAGAAAAACAGCCAGACTAGCACTTAGTCACAAGCCCAGCTGACTAAGGGCTACGGCCGCGATACCAAGATAATCAATTGTCTCTGTAAAGGCGAGCTTGTGTTTTTGCTTCTTTTGCAGTGGCTGATCTTGGTGAACTGTGTAAATCTATGGGGTGCGCTGTGGGATCCTACTCGCAGAGCATTCAAGCTCTACTGCATTATGGGAATTGACTTTTGAAAACAAAACAAAAAAAAGATTTTTGTCATGTCAGGTCGATGTACAGGGTTTTCGTAGTGTTATCAAATACAGGCAAATGTGCGTTTCTTATATAATGCTTTTTACAAGGATATGACTCGCGCACAAAACTAGAGCATCATTCCAACAACTGTTTTCAGAAGGGCAGCAGGACATTGTAAACTGCTAATGATTAATACCAAAGTTAGGCAGAGCTTATGAAATCAATTTAGCAACATCTTAATCTTTAACCAAAGGCATATGTGGCACACATTTTCTTTTAATGTACTTCTTTGGGTTCTCTTATAACACCTTTCTCCTCCAGTTATAGTCAAAGTATCCTAAAGGAAAACAAAATAATAGCGACGAATAATGACCTCCAAGCATTTTTGGTAATACTTTGATTCAATCGGTATTCCAACACTGGTTTCTCAAACATTTTCCTATTTAACTTGCATAAAATAAAATAAATACAGGATGAAATGAAATAAAACCGGATATTTACATCCGTCATTTTGAGTTGGAAAGAAGGTGTCTCTGTGATGTCTAATTTCACGTAACATGATCTGCATCTGCTGTTATGGTCAAAAAATAAGGGCCGGCGGGTGGGGGTGGAGGTGAAGGGTGGTGGAAAATGGGGTTGAGGGGCGAGCTTGGGGGGGGGGGGGGGGCGGGGGGCGCGGGGGCGGGGGGGGGGGGGGGTTGGGGGGTGGGGGGGGGGGGGGGGGGGGGGGCGGGGATGGGGGGGGGAAAATGGGGTTGTGGGGCGCGCGTTAAACACCCCCCCCCCCCCCCCCCCCGTATTTCTCCCTTTTTCTTTTTTTCCTTCCTTTTCTGAAAGCTAATATGTGACCCACTGATGAAAACTTCTTCCTTCAGAATTAAAGTTGAATGTCCAGCGTTATCTCTGTCTCTTCGCTCTCCGTAGGAATGCTCTCTTATCGCCCCGGAGGGAAGCGAGTGACAGATTGATGCGAGTTCTTGCCTGAGCCTCCCCACGTACCCTCTGTACGTATCCTGCGACGGACAGATACTGTTAGTGCGCCTCGCTATTTTATACTTAGACCCCTGAAAAGCTGTTGAGAGACGAGGGCAAGAGAAGAGATGGTCCCCTCGGCCATGGAGGGAGCGCTTGGGTGGGAGGGAGATTCAGTTTCAAGCGATGTTTGGCTGTTTGTCTACAGACCCCTGTATATACCCCACCCAGCCGACCCCTCGAACCATCTACAAAAATGCTCTTCTCAAACACACATGTAAAGTCTCTAAAACAGACTTATTATTTCGACAGAACAACTCTTGTCTTTATTCTGTCTTCCTAATATCGTCTTGTAAAGCACTTTGCAACCTGCTTTCGATTGGTGCTTTGTGAATGAAGTTGTTATATTATTGGTATTAATATCCTTATTAGTATAATTATTAGTATTAGTATTAATATATATATTGACTTAGACCAGACTATATATAGTCTCTATATAGTTCATTTCTAGTTCATATAATTCGACAAAAACCTTGTGCCATGTTGCACACTTTATTCATAGAGCAGATGAGAAAGGGTGAGAGTGAATGAAAGTCATTGTGTCTTCCAGTGGACACATATTTGCTCTCCTCAAATAACCTAGATGGCAGGAAGAGCGGCAGACAGCCACGTGTTCAACACATGTATCTACTCCGTGCTGCTAGCCAGGCACAGTGGGAGCTGCTAATCATTTAAACACGTCTTTAAAAACACATTGTGTCTTTTAAATGTGCGAAGAAGTGCTATGTCTGCCATAACGTCAATTTGCAGAATTTGATTATATAAAGTAATATGTGTTTAATTAGCTCGTATCTGCACCCTAAACAATGAGCTTCATCGTCGTTTAGTGTTTTATTATAATGTTTATTTATCAGTCTATCTCTGCTGACTACACTGGTTGAGAACATCCACGGCCAAACAAAATGTCTTGTCACTTAAACTAAGCAGAGCAGTCTGAATCTTTAATAATGCCCCTTTAACAAAACCCTCTTTGGAGGGCTGATTTTAACAGGATTAATGTACAAGACCAATATGTATTATTATCCTCACAATCTATCTCATAATATCCAATGTATTAAGGAGCCCCTTTTAAAGGTCCAAGTGTTACTGCATAAATTGGTTTATTCAGATCCCATAGGCAAGGAGAACTCAATAAGCGCCGTTGACTCAATTAAAGCGGCTATTGAAATGATTCCTCATCAGCTGGTTAGGCCATTAGAAACCCTCCAGACGCCCAGGCCGTCGTGTGATGCTACGAGAGTCAAGTGCAGTCACATTTATTTGTATACCTCATTATCACAAATGACTTTAAAAAAGCCTTGGTAGAGCCCATTCAATGGATATACTGTAACTAACCGGCCGAAAACATAAATATAAACATGATTAAAGATGCATTGCATCTTTTTTTCCTGGCGACGGTCCATCAGCATAGCAAGTTTGCTTATTAAAGCGCTTTGCTCATGGTGGTTTGTATTAACATATGAGAGATGTTTTTTTTGTTTTACTTTGGTAAGCGAGTTCATCGGTTGAACTTTAAGAGCAGCACATTGTGTTATCCGAGCCGCGGTGAAGTGCAAACGTCAGCTTGTACTCGGTAAGCACAGCACACCCTCATGATTTGGGGTGGGCTTTAAGTAGGATCGGCAAGAAGTCGAGACCGGCGCAGGCACCCGAGATATTTGAGAGAATCGCCGTTTAAAGCGGTGATCAAAACTCCCTGCGCCCCGACAGTATATCCTAAAATCGCACTTGCGGTGAGCTGAACTCTGACCTTTACACGAGTCTGAGCAGATCAGAACAGCAGAATCACATCTAAAGCCGAGGAGCCGAAGCCGAATCAATCCTGTGTCGCTATCGGATGGAGCGATCAGCCTCCTTCTGCATACCAAGACAGGGCTGGTACCTCGCCAAAGCATCTGCACCTGGACAGTGTTGTTCCACTCGTGGGCTTATCACCAGAGTCATATTTTATCATTCAACAGGTGCAGCCAGGACATGGTTTAAGGCAGAGAAAGGTCCCCCTCGTATCAGGGAAAAACATCTCGCCATCTGATTCCCGGGATTCAGAGAGGGAAATGACAGTATTTACACTCGCTGGGGAATGGATATTAATGGGGTCTCATACTTTGTTTTTTCTTTGCCAAGAATTGAGTCAAACCCAGAACCCTGTGTCATTCACAATGCAATAAATACAATCCTTGTCTTTTTTTCTGTGGGTTGTAGTTTATTTTACAAGGCATTGTATCATGTGAAAAAGTGAGGAAAACTGTTTACTTTACATGCTGGCAGTTATTTATCCCTTATCTGATAAACAAATGGTGACAAGCCATCGGCACGGCGAACAAAGAAAAGTGTTTTCTTTGTATTTGGAGGTGCGGTGGTTGGGGAGTACAGGGTGGGTGGGGTGTAGCGGGGTGATTAATGGTACGCCAAATTATTAAACATTTGGTGATAGCCGCAAAGTGAAAAGTTGAGGCGAGCTTGATAAGCAGGCTGCCAGGTCAGCAGCAGACTGCACAGCACTTTCTGGGTTTGATTTACACCTCGAACAACGGAGCCAAGAGATCAAGGAGGGAAGAAACCACGAGAGCTGGAAATCAAGAAACCCTGACAGAAAAAGGGAGACATATCACAATGTGGAAATACTGAGTAGACTTTCGTGACCTATAAGGAGAATGTATTATTTTGAAAATAAAAGGGAAATCTTTGAGGATGTTTGAAGTCCGGTCTTTGAGGATTAACCAACGGTTAAATCGAGAGAGGACGTTGATGTTGATATCTTCACTCTTGGAAATAGGATTTGAAGAACTTGATGATGTTCCAAGCATCCCAGCGTCTATAACTCCAACCTTCAGCCCCTGTTTGCCTCTCTCTCGCTCCCTTTGCTGCTAAACGTGCTGTGATAACTTTTCCTTTTTCCTTTTTTTTTAAAGGTAATCTCAGCTTTCCCCTTAACTGCTTTATGAGTTTGTCACTGTCAATAGAGCAGCCCCTCTCTCTCTCCCTCTCCAGACTAATAATCAATCTTGATCAGTCTCACCCCAGCACAGTACCTGTAACCTACATTCTGGTGACGATACAGAGATTCATGGAGCGCAAAAGACGAAGAGCGAGGGAGCGAGGGAGAGCGGTGAAATGCAAAAAAGGAAGATCCATCAGGTGATGTATTACCCTGTGGGTGTCGCAATTTGTTATATAAGCTTCATGTTAAGCTCAGCAGCAAGATTAAAGACCGCCGACTCTGTGTATCAGTCAGCCATCAACTGCCGGGTCAATTTGCTTTTAACCCTTGTTTTGTGGTTCATAACCCTCTTACAAATATGACACCGTCAATCAAAAAACGCCTAGTGTCTCCCGGACCCCCCTTCGGCTTGCCCGCATGAAGTCACCTTGTCAACAATTAATACATTAGACGCCAGCAGGGGTGCCGCACAATGTCATTGTGCGCTCCTTTTGAGAACGTTTCGCACACAGTGAATGTAGAGCTGAACAACAACAGTGAAGAAGCATAATACACAATACATAAAAAAATTAAATAATTAAAAGATGTAGAAATATGAATAGTGTACGTAGTATGTAGTTTATGAATGAGTGTGAATACCTCCATGCCAATAAATGTGAAATAGGTGGCACTATATTTCTAAAATATATACACATGCGCACACACACTTAAAAATACTAATATATATGCTTGTAAGTGTAGGTGTGCATTCATCACAGATTATTGGGGTGTTAATTAAATTGGGCGGTGGCGATCAGCCGTAAATCACATTACACCGTCATTTCTCTTTACAGCTCGGAGACAAAAGAGCCCACAGGCTGAGACTCGACAAGACGCCAAGGTGGGTGTTCTTGCAAGGCGGGCTGCTACGGTGCAGACGGAGGCTGAGAAATGCAGTAATGAGGATTAGGCTGTGCGTATCTTTAATTTGAAAAAAAAAAAAAAAAAAATCCTTCGGCTATCAATAACGACAAAGACTGCGCACACAATGGGAGCCGGCGCTACAATATTTGGGTGTTGTCGTCGGATATCTGCCGAAGCCTCCATTGTGGTTCTCTGTCTGGATCCGGCGAGCGTGGCGATAAACCCGGGTCTGCCCGTGTTTACTCTGGAGAAGGGGGGCGGCCCTGGGTTTGATAAGTGCTCTTATCGTGCTCATTGCCGCCGCCGCCGCCGTCGCTGCTTCACACAGCTAGTTAGCAATTGGCAGAGGGAAATAAGGGGCTGCCACTAGCACTGCTCAGCCCCCCTGAGGTGCCGGCAGCCTCGTTCCCGGAGTTAATGTCCGTCAACACCTCTCATTATTCAAATGAGATGAATGGGATATTGTCAGACAGCGAGAGACGAGTGGCAGTATTATTTTGACCTATTGTAAATGTCGCAACCTTGTGCCGCTGCCTTCCTTCACAGCGGCTCCGGCTGAAGGTGTGTTCGGCTTGCTGTAAATAATAAGGCCCTTGGTTGTCAGGTTGTTGTTTTTCTCATAAGCTTCCTCTCTAAATCAGCTAGGCTTGACCATATTGAGCATGGAGTGAACAAAAACGGCACCCAGATAATGTGCATAAAAATAGCCGATAGCAAAATAATTGCTGTAAAACTTGTGTAGCGCTGCTGTAAATCTGGTAGCTCTTCCTTCTGTCTGTTTTGTTGGGTCACAAGGACACCGTGGAAACAATGCTCCTGCTTTGCCCAAACACTGGATAATAACATCTGATAACCAAACATATATGACTACTGCACACTGGAAATGTTGCTAAAATAAAATAAAAAAGCACAAATCCTTTATACATTTCATTGTAAAGGCTAAATAGGGAGTACTATAGAGACTGCTAAGGCTCATGGGGATAGGGAGCTCTACAGAGACTTCATAGGGAATAGGGTGTACTATAGACACTGCTAAGGCTCATGGGGGATAGGGAGTACTATAGAGACTGCTAAGACTCATGGGGGATAGGGAGTACTATAGAGACTGCTAAGACTCATGGGGGATAGGGAGTACTATAAAGACTGCTGAGACTCATGGGGGATAGGGAGTACTGTAGACTGCTGAGGCTCATGGGGGATAGGGGAGCTCTACAGATTCTGCTAAGGCTCATGGGGGGGATAGGGAGCTCTACACAGACTGCTAAGGCTCATGGGGGGATAGGGAGTTCGACAGAGACTGCTAAGTGGATGGCTCAGCCCCTCCTTATTGAGAGGCCAAGTGTATTGTATCCCATAACCTTCCCTCGTTGCCACACAACGCAGGCAGTTGTGCCGGCTCCAGCTAGTATATGATGGAGCACCCTTCGCCTCCTGAGAAAGAATGTTTGCTTACCATTTCATCATCCCCTGGGGCCACAGGAAAATAAGCTCATCAGTTGTCATCGTGACAGGATAAAAATGGAGCCGTCATATTTCAGTAGCACAATGCCGGCAAGTAGGGGAGAGAGAGAGAGAGAGAGAGAGAGAGGGAGGGAGAGAGAGAGAGAGTGTGTGTGATTGAGAGAAAGGAAGAGAGGGTGCGCATGTGTTTGTGCGTGAGAGAGAGAGAGAGGGAGAAAGAGAGAGAGCGAGCGCACACCATCCAGCGTCATTGCCCGACGTGGCAAATTAATTATGTACTGGGGTTCTTCGTATTTCGAAAAACCATAAGTTAATATTATCTCTTCAGGATAATTATAGCAAAGTTCAATTACCGGCCCAGAATTGCCGTGTGGCCCCCGCACCGCGGGTTCTGACATGGACCCCATTTACACATTTATCTCTTCACTCCAACACGGTAAATCTGCATGATGGCAGTGATTTATCTACAAGCGTCCGATTCCCCAGCATGGCCGCCATTCTTCTTCACACACCACGCTCGCCCCCACCCCCCCCCCCCCCATCCCGATCCCTGGAGTCCCCTTGAGCTTAATGTAAGCTTTTCTTTTACACTGTGTTTTCCGACCAATTTGTGTCTCTTCCCTTTGTCTTCAATGAATGAGGCTGAGGTCCTGGATTGTGAATTTACTTCACAAGATGTATGACCCTAGCCATGGCTGTGTGAGAGGGAGGGCACATGTGAACTCCACAGTGGAGTCCTTAGGGTGCGTCGCGGCGAAGAGGCATTGTGTGTGCGTGTAGGACCCTTTTCTGCGCCTTTTAACGACACTCCCGCGAACAACCGCCTTTCGCACACATGCCGGATGGCTCTCGCAAACAATTAAATAAATAATAAAATACATTAAAAAAACAATGACTGTCACCCATGAAGTGCCATGTTGTTGTGTTGTGGCATGTTGTTGGGCCCGGTGAGCGCTGGCGTTGGGAGATGGATCTCTTTAGGCCACCAGCGATGCTGGAGGGGTTTCCAGGGATCTTTCCAGGGGCCACGAAGTCTCACGCCACCGCCGTGTGCTCCAGGGACCGGTTCTCAAGTATCTTTTTATTTTTACCCTGATGGTAAATAAATATTCATGATGCCACCCTGCAAATGTTTTTGTTGTACAAAACAATACTAGAAAGTTGAGACGATATTTAATATTGAATGTGTTGTTGTGTCACGACTATAATATGTATATATTTAAATACATTTTGTTTTACAGTGGCCATGTATTTCATTTCTACTTGACTTTGCTGTTTGTTTTTTTCTGTGTACTGAAGTAAAGCTATGAGAAGAAAAGATAGAAGTTTGATGTGAGTCATGTAGCAGGTTGTCCTCTCTCCCTCTCGACATGTGTGCATATAATACATTTCCGTTCATAACAAACCCCTCAGCAGTATCCTGGCCATCACAACCTTGAATAATGTATAGTCACCCAATCATGCTTTTGCACAACTTACTGATCCTATTATGAGACAACACCTACAGTTTGACACAAAGAAATGATCCATACATCATCATCATTTTCTTTTTTTCCCCACATCCTGCAATGTCTTAATATAAGCACTTTTTTCTTTTACGACCAAACTCTGTTTAAAGGTGTTACAAAACAACCGAGAAGAGGACGTCTCCAGTGTTTCTGCAGCTCTGTCCAGTTAGGGAATTATATCTAAAAGATTAAACAGGAATAGCACATTAGGAAGCATATATTACAGAACAATATGTCAGTCAGCCATTTTGATATCACATAGCTCTTACTCCCAGGGTGACATTTGATCTTTTGCATATTATATCCCATTCCTCAGTACTCGGCGATTTGCATAAGAATTGACTGTCTGCCTACTAAGCAATGGCCCGCTTAAACACTGGGGCAGGGTGTGTGTGTGTGTGTGCGTGTGCGTGTGTGTGTGCGCGCGCATTACGTATGCGAACATCTAAATCGAGTCACAGCCTAACCTCTCATATTCGGCAACAATTACTCGCCGCGCGCCATCGTCATAGTCACATTCAAACAAATCAAATTGCATTCGTATGAGACACGTGTTAAAGAGGTGTACACTTTCAATAATTATTCTGTAAACTCGCCGGCACATTTTCATGCAAATGTATCAGATAGTGACACAGCAAATAGCAAATCAAATTTGTCAGTTATGAAACACATGTAGGCAAGAAATGTGTACACTAATTATTGCCGGGGCATACTAACCCACCCTCTCTCACCCTCAAACACCCCGCCCCCCCTAACCACACATACCCTCATCCATTTGCAAAACAAACTGAACTGGATATTGCATTTGTTTAAAACTCAATCATAGAATATGAGGGCTCGATTTGATTTTCTTTTTTTTCTCTTTCTTTTTTTAATAAAGATAAGTTGCCGCTATCATTGAATCAGGGGAATGCTAATCGCAGCCTTCATTCGGGGTGGCGGGAGATAATGTCACACTAGCTTGGGGGCTCTTATTTTGCAATAAAGCATTTACATTCTAATGATTTTATTATAGCTTATACAGGCTGTCACCGGCGGACCCTCTCCTCAGCCCTCCCTCTCTCCCGCTTCCTCCGCCCAGTCACTCCCATTCAAATCGCCTGGCAAATTGTATCAGCTATCAGCTCCCAGTGCTTTTATCACGCGAGCCCAGTGGCGAGCCCCGGCCCGCCACAATGAGATGTCTGTGGCGGTGAAGACTCTGTATTTAATCATTTCCCGCTCACTGCTATTGTTCTGCTTACAGTGCATAAATAAGTGCTTCAAATAACCCTGGAGTGCCACTGACAATGAAACAAAGTATCTGTCTTATTTATCTTCCCGTGCATTCTTCACTGCTTGCCCCCGTTTTTTTTTGTTTTTTTTGTACCCGCTTTCTCCGCTATTTTCTTTATTCGCCACAGGCAACGTTTCTTATTCACTCACCTATCATCTTGGAGCAGTTTGAAATTACTCACTGATGAGCAGAGGGCTTTTGAGATGGAGATAACTAAAAGCACTTTCCACTGGCAGGATCGGCTGCCTCTTGGCCACACTGTTGGGGACTCATGTGATTGTGGGGAAGTTCAGGGTCTCCGGAAGAGCAAATAATTAGCTAGTCTTTTCAATTTTTCAAATTTTTTTTTGCAGCAGAGATGGTAATGTAGATTGCCAGTGCAAAAATATCTGTGCCAATGGAAATCAAAATCCTTGCTTTTTTGTGGCAGTACAAGAATTCCAGTAGTGTATTATTCATTCATGAAGAATTGTTGTTTATTATTAATTGTGTCTGTAAAATTACCTTTTTGAATAGCGAAATGTTTCTAATTCACCCGTCTTGAATATCAGTGCTAGAGTTGGGAGTGTACCAATTCAGATTCACATGACTTTATCCATCCAGGGAGGGGAAGTTGCATTGTGTATTTGGTGTCTCGTGAATGGAGCTTCTGGCTCAGGGCTTACAGCCATCGTGTCGCTTCATTATGAAACCATAATCTGTCGTCGGTTACAACACTGACTGCAGCAATGACGCCATGTCCTGATCCATGTCCGTCTTTGGTCTTCAGGTGTTCTAATTCCATGTCGAGGCCAAAGCTGCCCTCTTTCTCTCAAGGTGCCAGTACCAGTTATTGTGGAGTTAGTCAGTATAGTCTTCCCACGTTTGACAAGAGGGCTTTGAACTGCCTCTGGAGCGGGAACACCTGACCGTAGGGCAGGTATGTCACCAAAGCCTCCATGCATCAACACAAGGGAGAGGGAATGCCTCAGAGGGACTTTGACTAATTGGAGGTGTGTGTGTGTGTTTGGGGGGGGGGGTGG
>JAOPJH010000009.1:12441301-12451956 GCA_027122575.1 Merluccius polylepis | reverse complement strand
AGGGGAGGGGAGGGGAGGAGACAGGGGGGAGAGGAGAGGAGAGGAGAGGAGAGGAGGGGAGGGGAGGGGAGGGGAGAGAAGAGGAGAGGAGACGGGGGTGCAGAGCGGGGGGGAGATAAAATACAATAATTGTCCTGGCGAAATTAAATAGCATTTGGTTTAGATCGTCTAGTGTCATCTCACTGTCTAAAAAGGAGTGGAACTAAACGGCAGCTTAGTAAGCAAGCATACAGGATTAAGGAAAGAGCGAATGAAGGAGAGATAGAGAGAGAGAGAGAGTGAAAGAGAGGAGTATGCGGTAGCAATTTGAAAATTAGATTAGACACATGCATTGGGCAGTAATTTGCAAAATTACCCCCCCAGTGTTCACAAGCGTCTTTCATCTACTTCTGTTGAATTGAGTTTCCCGCAATTATCCCTAATAACCATCCGCTTCTCCCCCTCTCCTGGCCCTTTTGTTTTGCCGCTTCACACGGCCACTCTTGTCCATTCCCCTCTCCTCCACCACCACCACCTCCACCACCACCAACAACAATACCATCACCGACCACCACACCCAACATCCACCACTACCTCCACCCACCACCACCAACCACACCCACACCCACAACCACCACTACCTCCACCCACCACCACCAACCACACCCACACCCACAACCACCACTACCTCCACCCACCACCACCACCAACCACACCCATAACCACCACTACCATCACCTCCACCCACCTCCACCACCAAAACACCAGGTGTGGATAGAGGCCGCGACGCAGATCTGCTTCTCTCTGGGCGTCGGGTTTGGTGTGCTGATCGCTTTCTCCAGCTACAACAAATTCAGCAACAACTGCTACAGGTGAGAAAAAGTGGAGAAAATGTGACTAAGGGAGGAGGAGGAGGAGGAGGAGGAGGAGGAGGAGGAGGTTTCTTTTCACTGCTGCTTTCTGCGTGTGTATATGCACGTATGGGCATAAATATATCTGATTTGTATGTCATTTATATATTTAATGTATATATTTATGTAAACGTTCCCTCTTTTATTACTAATAATTAATTTGAACTAAAATGAAAATGTTTTCAATTATTTTATTCTGCATTCTTCATGTTTTGCACATGTTGTTGTGAAGCACATTGCATCGCGTCACAGTTTCAAATGTGCTCTATGAATACACTTGCCTTGCCTTGCCTATTTGTTTATTTTAATTAACTTATTGTCCCTGATTGTCATCATCACCCAGAGACGCCATCATCACCAGTTCCATCAACTCCCTCACCAGCTTCTTCTCCGGCTTCGTGGTCTTCTCCTTCCTGGGCTACATGTCCCAGAAGCACAACGTGGCCCTCGACAAGGTCGCTCGAGACGGTATGGATAGGGCTTGTGCATCGTAACGTCACATCACATTGCAATGGCCGCCTCCATTTTGGAAGCACAGGAACATTGGGATGTTAGTTATTATGTTAGTTAAGATATGGTTTTTTTTGGTCATTGTTTAGTCGTTTATGTTGTGTTTGAAACCGCCGCAGCATTTCTCATGCGAGACATGGCAAAACAAAGTGTATATTTACGTTGATTTAGGATTTTACAGTAATATAACTCTCTTGAGTCCTCTCAATATGGCCAGTACCGGCAACAACAATTCCCATGATGCACTCTGATGTACAAGCTGTATAGGTCCACGTTGTCCAAAATATACCTTTAAATATTGGGTATCTGAAACATGACCTCATTATTTGATGTTGTGTTATATTGTGAAGTCATACATACATGTTGGGGTATCACCACGGCAACTCCGTTGGGATAAGATGCAATGCCATAATTAGATGCCTGAGTTAACTTTTTTTTTTTTCTATTTTAGGCGCTGGGCTGGTGTTTGTGATTTACCCAGAGGCCATTGCGACGTTGCCCGGGTCATCCGTTTGGGCGGTCATTTTCTTCATCATGCTGCTGACCTTGGGCATTGATAGTGCTGTAAGCACGCACACACACGCGTATGCACACACACACACACACACACAATTTTCCAAAGTCCTAGTTTGACTTTGTCAATATGCAAAACATATTTTCTCTCTTTAAAGTTTGAAGTGACAGAGCTGGTGTACAATGTAGGCCTACTCTATTGTTTTTATTCTTATGATGTCATTTTTTAGCAATCTCTGGCACAAGAGTTTCCATTGGGATCAATACATCTTATCTTATCTTATCTTATTACCCAATTTCATGCCAAATCCTAACATGTACATTTTAGTAGATGGCCTCGCTGCATCCTTGGTTCTCATGCACTCTGTCCTCCTCAGATGGGAGGGATGGAGTCGGTGATCACAGGGCTGATCGACGAGTTCAAGTGCCTCCACAAGCACAGGGAGCTGTTCACGCTCTTCATCGTCGTCTCCACCTTCCTCATATCCCTCTTCTGCGTCACCAACGTGAGCATCGCCCCCCCCTGCTGTGATCTTGTCACTTATCGGAAACTTGTCGGTCGATCTGTGACCGTTTAATAGCGCTTTGACGGCAGCCAGTCGGCCGTACATCCTGCTCTCTCCCCCTCCCTCCTCTTTATCTACTGTAAATAATTTGCTTGGATTACCATATTCTTATTAGTTAGGGTTAACGTCGCCGGGCCGATAGATGGCTAAAGAACGTGTATGATGTTGTATTATTGAGTATAAAGTGAGCCTTGAAGTAGTCCATTGTTCAGTCCGTCTTCGCAAACAGAAGTGAGGTAGGTGAGGGCCAGAATAAACAGCACACATATTTTTGTATATATATCAAGAAGACAATAGACGTAGCACCTTGGTCACCCGTGTGTCGTACGACATTAAAAAAACAATATCTAAACAACATAATAATAGCCTCTTTGTTGGCCTCTATGGGCTTAATCTACGGGAGCAATGTTTGTGACGGATAGATAGATAGATATCATTGAACAGCTGAATATACCGTAGGTGCACTGTCGAAAGCCATATTTACCTCAGCTTAAAGCGAACTACTTTGATCTAAACGCTGTATCCAGCGTCCAGCGTTGGCACCAGCGTTGGCACCTGCCCATTCTCCCGTGCGCCGTTCACGTCTCTCCCTAACAGATGTTGGTGTTTGTGTGGGTCGTCTCTCCCCCCAGGGAGGCATGTACGTGTTCACACTCCTGGACCACTTTGCGGCGGGGACATCCATCCTGTTTGGAGTGCTTATTGAGGCGATTGGCATCGCATGGTTCTACGGTGAGGCAAGCAAGAGGAGGCGTCCGCTTCATGGCCAGCCAAGCCGATGGCACATTAGGAGGCGCTGATGAGATGTGGCGCGATATGGATCTTGGGCTGTGCCCCGGTGCCGCGCGCACACATTACACGCCAACCTTTTCTAGAGATTTATTTTAATCAATGTGGTTGTTTTTTTTGTCTGTGTGGTTGCTTTTTCCAATATCGGCTTTTTGGGCCGCTCAGGGCGTTGTCCGAGCCGCGTCCGGTTAGCGGTGTCCAATATTGTTTGACGATTGGATGAATCGTGACACACACACACACACACACATTGTCTGGCTGATATGGTGAAATTGTGTTGTTTCCAAGTGGCAAATAATTATGACATGAAGTCTCAGTGTCACCCATCCGCGCGAGGGCTAACTAGCAGTTGGGGCGGATCCTGAAGCCATTATAATTAAAGTTTTAATGTATAATTTAAGTTATTTCTAAATTTAAAGTTATCCTTAAAGATGCAAATATTGCTTCAAGTGGTAAAAACATACCACCTCATTTTATGCTTGCAGCACTCTATACATACCCTATACACACAAACACACAACACACACAAAAAAAACGTTCAGTCATGAAATTGAAGACGGGTTATCTCACGGCTGGGTCTCTCAAATCGGGTCTGGATGTTTTCCATATTCAGTTTGTATCACCGAGATCCACGTAGGGGTAAACCAGACCCTCGGTGGTGAGGCTCGGCCCGCTGCCCCGTACTCTGGTACAGGTCCCGATCCTGGCAAGTCACATAAATCCAGCCCCAGGGTTTCCCCGCTTGGCCTTTTCCAAGACCCCGTGATGGCTGCCAAGAGCCTTTAATAAGACGCTGTTGTGCTGCGCGGTCGTCCACCACAGCTACGCAATTCACGGCGTCGCTCTCCGTCCGGCTCCGCTCAATATCTGGTCGTCAGTTTGAATCTCCGGTTAAATGTTGAGAGATGTGGCCTCGGAGGCAAGACCTTTATGAAAGGTTCCTCTGTGTAAACGTCTACCTTGTACCTTTTTCGAGATTACGGTTACACTTTAAGCGTCATTCGGAACGCGTACGCATTTCTGTTCGTATGTTCGCACGGTTGGGATATATATATCGGTTTGTTGAAGATGTTCCTGCGTGGAAGACGTTAAGCTGTGTGTGTTTCTGCTGTTGCGTAGTAGTGTCGTGGGATGTTGGCGCTGAGCATGCGTTTGTCTGTGTGGACCGTTTCAGGCGTGGACCGCTTCAGCGATGACATCGAGGAGATGATTGGCCACAGACCAGGGTTGTACTGGCGGCTGTGCTGGAAATTTGTCAGCCCCTGCTTCCTTCTGGTGAGCGATATCTCACAATAGTTCCCTAACGTTGAACTGTTATCAAAAGTGTTGGTGAACATTTCTGTGTTATTTTTGATGGAAATATATTTATATATATTTATATATATTTACTTTATAATGTATAAAGTTGTTAAACAAGGGAAATTATCAAATACAAGAAGTCTGCTGCTTCCGACTAAAGCGACCCTCACGACTGCTGGGATCGCATTTTGTTCAAACTCGTAGGCGGAAGTTTTCCGGTTAAAACGAGGATTTTGACCCATCAGATTTGTGTTGGCAGCGGCCATTGGTCCATCGAGCTGCCAATCAAAGCCCAAGTGCCACCCGATTGGCCTGCCCTTGGTCCAGGCTCTTTTGTAGAACAAAGTGTCACAAGAAACTAGGGATTTACATTTTTTTTCTGATGTGGTGTTCGTTAATGGATACAATTATTGTATTCTTGAATTGATATTGACATATACTAATTTTAAACATAATATATATATTTTTCATTTTTATGTTTTTAATTTTGGAAATTTTGTAATTTAAAAAAAAATTTCTGTCTTGTACAGTTCATGGTGGTGGTGAGCTTTGCCACATTCAACCCTCCAAGCTATGGGTCGTACACATTCCCCACGTGGGCTAACATGGTGGGCTGGTGCCTGGCCATCTCCTCCATGACCATGGTTCCCCTCTACGCCATCTACAAGCTCTGCTCGCTTCCCGGGAAGTTCTGCGACGTGAGTGTGTCAACCAGTGGTGGTGCGGCCTGGTTTGAGTCCCCTAGACTTTGGGACACACCCCCCTTGGAAAAAAATTAGCAGTAGGCTCTGTGAACATATACAAACCTTTTTCATACAACAAAAACATGCAGACAGGGACTTGTACAAAAATTCAACTTAAAGATGGACTTTATTTGTGGCAAAACCTCATATATAGCGCAGATTGAATCTTTATCCTCTACACAAATGAAGACTTATGCTTATTGACTTCATTCCTATAACATCACTATGTATTGACCGTTATCCTCATCTGCTTCCTTGTGTGAACAGAGACTAGCTTACGCCATCACCCCGGAGACGGAGCACCACCTGGTGGACAACGGCGAAGTGCGACGGTTCACGGTACGTACATTGTGTAGACACAGGTATATACGACACAACGGTCATACTCTATGGCAATACTGTATCAAATAATGCAACCTGACCACACTAAATGCATGTGTCGTCTTTAGAGGGACCTGGGGATCGGCCTATTAGGGCGTTCCGCTGGTTCATCAGGTTGATATAATGCCAATGATGACAGTGACAACTGACAATAATATGTCCCATTGTGTTGTTTATTGTTCCACAGCGACAACATTGGTTGGCTGTCTGATGTACTGACTTATGGGAAACACGCGCAGGAAGAGAGAGAGAGAGAGAGAGAGGTGGATAGATGACAGATGGATGTGTGATGTAGGACTGGGTGGATATATAGGTGAGTGGAAAAATAAATGGATGCATGGGTGCATTGGATGGATGGATGGACTCATGGATGGACATGAATGGCGTCGGGATGTTGGTGATGGAGGAGGGTGGTGCCGTCTCTCTGGCGATGTTTATAAGTGCCGACAAAACGCTGTTCAAAACTTGTGGTCGTCTTTACTTTCGTCAATGGAAACGTGAAGCTTCGCTGTGACCCGTTTCACCACGCCGTTGACTGTGGTGAGAGGAACTTAGTCGATTGTGATTGGGCATTCAACTTGACAGTCCATGTCTAGAAAACATTTGATTTTAAGACATGGAAGGCCAAATTTTCTCTGCCAATTATTATTAATATGTTTTCTTCATTGTGCTATAATACAGTCGATTTGTTTACCTGAAGAATTATCTTGACAGCATTTCATCCCAACTAAAATAATAAATCAATGATGTAATGTGTCCAATGTGCTAATGCATCATATGACCACATAGTTCACATAGGTCATATGAAGCATGGACAATTACAAGATATTAGTCTTCTAGTAAAAAGAATCAGAGGTTACCAAATTATGTGAAGACGTTATTTACAAATCTCAAGGGTTATCTATTTGCTTAAGTTCAAAATGTCACACCTAAAGCATACATCCTGTCGTTTCTCGAAAAGTAAACCTGAAGTAGTTGTTTGTTCCCCCACTCAAGCACATACACAAACAAGATCTGCTGATTTTAGAATATAGTTTTGTTTGCCTGGACTCCAGTGGGTTTTAGTATCTTTGCAATTTCTACAATGACTGTTTACTTGCATCTATTGTTTTGTTCAAAAAGTTGTCAGTAGCGAAAATGTTGCGCATGTTTTTATTGAATTAGTTAAAAACAACAAAAGTAAAAAACCTTTTGCAAAAAGTCATTCTGAATTACACAAATATTGACCAGATGATCATCCATCAAATGAGTCCTGATGCCTGTCTGAGACCACGTTTAACTCAAGTCTTAGTCAAAGTATTGATCTAATCAAACATAATAGATTGCCTTTTAGCCGGAAGGCATTTCCTGCTATCTTCCCTACTGCTGTTATATATATTGACCAGGCTGACGGCCCATAACCCAAGACACAATAAACATAGACAAGTTGTGCAATATGCGTTGTAGAGTTTGATGGGGTGAGTGATTAAGGGGTGGGTTCTCTGCATTTCTTCCACCAAGTACACTTCAATGGTAAAATAGCTTTGTGTGTGTGTGTGTATGTGTGTGTGTGTGAGTGTATGTGTGTGTGCACATCATTACATCACTGGTTCATTCTGCCAAAGACTAAAGTGGGCTCAGAAGCATTGCTCTCTCACCTGGTAATATATTTGCTAGAAGATGCAACAAATATATATAGAGATGAAAACATATATTTATGGTCTGGATTTATTATCATTTGTTATTAAAATAATCTCTCGTCCCTATACTATCACAAATCCATCCCTAAAAGGCGGTTCCATGTTTATATATTTATTTATTTAAAAGTTTATTTTTTATTTTTTACTACATGATGTGCTACATAGACATACATGTGGCTGGGGCTAACGTACGACTTTAAGATTATTTCCAAAAAAGCACAAAGCTTTACCTTGACCGTTTACAGAAACCTATAATCAAAAAGTTTTAGACTGTTCTGAAAGCTGCTTTTTATTACATTTCAATTAAACCGTGTGTAATGTGACTTCTGAGGTATTAGCCAAAACGAGTATATCTGTGTAAGTAATTGTAATGTATAAGGGCCTGTATTGTGTTGTACCGTATATTAAACATCAAGTAAAAACAGACTTGCACTGTATGAATTATTATTGTCATTTGTGTGAAACTGAGGCTATAACATTGCTAAACGATATTGCAATATTGATTTCGTAATACATGGAATATCTGATGTTCAATGTTTAATTTATTTTTAAAGATGCATGAAGTACTGGTATTGTTCGCCCCTTAGACAGTAAAGAAACTAATATTTCCTAAATTGTATGATTTCCGGAAAATATGATTTTGTCTAATAAAGTATGTTTTAAAAGGATTTTTGGCATTAAAACAGACAGTCCGTGTTTTTATTTGTACGTGTTCACCTTACACTATTCTCTTTCACGCTCTCTGTCTGTCTGTCTGTCTGTCTGTGTCTGTCTCTCTCCTCATCTGCGTCTCTTTGTCTATCTGTCTGTCTCTCGCCGTCTCTCTCTCTCTGCCTCTCTCTTTCTGTCTCCCGCCATTCAATACCTGAGTAATTTTGTTTCATGGCTGCGGTGCAACAAGAAATAACCACCAATTGTTACTCTAACAGCCAATAACACACCAATATAGTGCCCCATGGACGTCCTTGATCTGTTGTAGTACACGTGTTGAGGCGAAGCCTGCTGCATGCTAATGCTACATAACAGAAGACTTTTTAGCAGAAGACAGCAGAAATGATTTGGTTCATTATACAGCATTTCACCAAAATTTTAAAAATAAATGTTTTTTATATGTTGGCTATTAGCAGAGATATAACAGCTCTTTAATAGTCTTTTGAGATGCACAATAGGTTAAATCCAGTAAGTTACAACATGAAATGACACACAAACATATGAAGTGCTGCATTATCCATCAGCATATTATTCTTGTTATTTCAGTTTGTATTCCCTTGGTAAAAAAAATAACAACCGACATTAAGGAGTGGTAGTAGACAAATTCCTTTATTAGCCTTGTGGAGTGAATGAGGTGAAAAGCCGTTGATGACAATTGGCATCGTATCTCTCGATCCTCTTCCTACTCCTCTTTTGTTTGTGCGTTTCCAAACACAAGAGGGGATCCGCGCAAAATTGAATTGTGTGTGTGTGTGTGTTGCTTAATCCCTTCTGTTGATACTCGGGGATGTTTATGACAGCCAATTGCTGTGCGCGTGTTTTTTTCCAAGCGTTGTCAGGCTCGCGCAATTACAAAGCAATTTAGGCCATGCAAGGACAGGAGTTTAAAAGGCGCCATTATCGCATCCGATAAACAACGGCAATTACCTGTTGTTTCATGTCTTGGCGCGGTCGTTGAGATTGAAAGGGTATGGGCCTACAGAAGAACAAGACATGTTTTCCGTCAGAAACAGAACTTGTAGTTTAAATTCTTTAGCGGTATCTTCCTACATAAACTGGTCAAAAAATAGAGAATAAAATACAATAAATAAAAGCAAAGCAATGACATCCATTAGCCTAGGCCTGCCTTTAATACAATCCGCAGAGGCAAACATCATCCGCATTCTGAGGGAAAACGCCGTCCCTGAGAAGTTAGTGCAAGCCATCAGCGGGTCGCGCGAGCTCGCGCCAGCCGAGGTCAACGCGCCCGGCGGTGAGACGGACACCTTCGACGTCCTTGCCGGCGTGCCGCAGGGTGACCCTCTCGCTCTCCGACCTCTTTGTTATTGTGCTCGACCGGGCGTTTTAGCGAGGCCATCGCTGGACGCGAAGAGGAGCTCGGGGTCGAAATATGATTTCACACACAATTAGTTGTGTCTGTATAATGAACTCAATGAATATTTGCCAAACAACCTATCTACCATTTATTAATTTTGAGTTTTAAGCGTTTTGGCCTTCACATCAGAAGTCCTTGACTACGCCGACGACATCGTGCTCATCTCAAACACCGCTGAGCTCCCGCTAGCGGTCGAAAAACCGAATGCTTAACGAGTGGGACGTCAGCCAACCTCAATGAAGACCGAGGTCTTGGCCTTCGACACCGACGTCACCGTCGTGTGCACCGGCGGTGGAGAGACCCTCGAAGCGGAGGAAGACTTTGGGTATACTCCTCGGTGCCTGGATCTCTTCCTCCCTGAAGGACCTCAAGACCAGCCTATCGCCTGGAAGGTGCTTGCTGCAGGACATGAGGAAAATGTGGACGTCTGGGCTCAGCAGGAAGATCCAGCGCAACCTCTTCGTCTCCGCTGTGGAATCCGTCCTGATGTATGGGGGGCAGAAACATGGACACTCACCGCTGCACCATGGGATGCACCGTATGGCCCAGGACGTCTCGTGGATGAACACATGAACAACGTCGACCTCTACGCCGGTCTACCCCTGGTGACCACAAAGACACGTCAAAGGGGACCGAGGCTCACCGGCCGTAGCGCGCGCCATCCTGACCTCAGCGCTTCAAAACTTGTCCTCTGGGAACCCACGCATGGTAAAGCCACACGTGGTGCTGGGAGGATAACATACCTGATGAACTGATGAACTGAGCTGATGAACTGAGGTCTGGCCTGCTGGACCGAGATGTGTGGAGAGGTGTCATCTCAAGAGCCCATGTTGCCCCAGTGGCCTCGACATGATGATGAATAGGGGCTTAAACTATTTGAATGTAGGATACACCTACTTCACATTTGGGACAAAACAAATATAGTCTTCCTTCCCTGCACTTCAGTCAAGATGATTTAATAGCCTACACTTAAGTACTTAAGCTATTAACCAACACTTTTTAGAGTAATGTCCTCAGTTTAACTTAATAAATGAATACAACTGACATTGACCTGCCCAAAAAAGGGTGGTTTACCTCATTAAATTACCTAGAAAATGTTGAGCAAATGACTCACTGTTTATCCAGTGTGTGTGTGTGAGAGAGAGAGAGAGAGAGAGAGAGAGAGAGAGAGAGAGAGAGAGAGAGAGAGAGAGAGAGAG
>JAOPJH010000009.1:12228661-12238881 GCA_027122575.1 Merluccius polylepis | reverse complement strand
TGTGTGTGTGTGTGTGTGTGTGTGTGTGTGTGTGTGTGTGTGTGTGTGTGTGTGTGTGTGTGTGTGTGTGCACATCACACACACATCTCATACATGTGCATATCGGGTGACAGAAGTTGCAAAACCAATTGTTTCCCAAAAAATAAATATATTGTACAATATATAAGAATAGAAAAGAGTACAATAGCATATAATTTATTGGTGAAAACCAAGTCCAACCACGATATCTACAACATACAGTTACATTCCAGGAGATTGGGGAAAAACGTTTATATTATAGGCCTATTGCATGTGATAAAAAATGATGCTGGTGATAATAGGTAGTTCTAATAACTAACTAACTAACTCCTGGAAACCTATACTGCTATTGCAGTCTGTAAAGCAAAGATGGTTGCAGTCTTTGCTTCACTCCTTTACTTAAACCTAATTGATGTTACCACACTCTCGCACTTTATCCTCTCCTTTTCCACTCCGCGTTTTGTACTCCTTCCAATTTCTCATAAAAGTGGAGAGAAAGACGTTTCTCACATGAAGATGGAATTGACAGACTGTGCGTCCTTTCTTTCTTTCTTTATTTCTTTATTTCTTTCTTTCTCGACAGACATAATGGGCAAAAACCTTTCGAGTAGAAAGAATGAATGAGCAGGGTTCAGTGGAAGAACGATGGCAAGCGTTGGGAGATTATGGAAGAAATAAATTGGCGACTTCACTGGGAGGTGATACATACATACAGTGCAGGGCTTTATAGTTCTATTGTGTATTGATTTATGTGATGTCATTATACCCCCCCCCCCCAAGTGTAGCTGTGAAAAAATGAAACTACATATTTAGAGATAACAGAAAGAGAGAGAGAGAGAGAGAGAGAGAGAGAGAGAGAGAGAGAGAGAGAGAGAGAGAGAGAGAGAGGGGGGGGGTAGTTTGAGAGAGTTTCTAAGTAAGTACCAAAAGGAGAGATGTAAACACGAGAGAAATAATAAAGGCCCAGACTTAACAAAAATAAAAGATTAAAAAGATTACAAAAAAATAAAATGAACGACAGTGAGAAAAATAAATGGAGGAGAGGGAAGAGATAATGGGCTGAGGCAATTTCGAGATAAGAATGAAATATGAAATGGATGTTTGGGCGAGATGAGAAGGAGATTAATCAAATGAGACAGATAGGGGCCAGAACTGATATGACGTTCATTGATGTTACGGGGGACAGAGCCCGCATTCTCTTATACACAATTTATACCATATTTCCCCCTTTTAATATATCTTAACTCATTCCCCCTCGCCATATGCCTGTCGCATGTATTTATCATTGGGACAATGGAGCAGTGCTTGGCCTATAATTTCAATATAATTTAGTCCTGCTGTTTCATATGCCTGTGTGTCTTTGCTACCCATATGGCGGACCAGCATGGCATTCGGTTTACATATGCCTCTGTTTTCCGTCGCCCCCATCAGATAACGTTCAATACAATCACACAAGATATTGGACCAGCCATTCCTTCCCCTCATGGCACAATGCGTTTCTGATTACCATTGGCGGCAATACGGGCCACCGCAATTCACTTGCAAATGTGATGTGCATAAGACTGCATTATCCCTTTATTGTGAACAGCACATATTTCTAATGTAGGCATGCAAACAGAGAAAGGCCAGGCAGTGTTGTATGTGTGTACCGAGGCGGTTTTCTTGACAGACCTGTTAGTATTGTTGGGGAAGTGGGAGTTAAGGAAGTGGCAGGCGTGGGGGGGGGGGGGATGTTTTTGCCGGTTGGTTATTTTCTGACACATGGCTGTGCTAGTAGGTCTTGTGCTACGCCGAAGGTGTCAGGTTTAACCGTGTTATTCACACATCTACAAAGCAAACAATAAAGTGTATATGAAATGTGTACATATGTTCACAAAACACAAGAAAATGGTAAACCATGACGATTAACACTCTAGGACACGACCTAATGTACTCAAACAACAGCGCCAAATTAAAACATTTTTCGAAATACGTGAGTCAACATGGATGTGTGAGTTGGATTATCAACACTTATCACCTCTCCTCTCATTAAGACAAAAATGTGACCTGAATGATGTGAAACATCATTCACATTATTTTCATGACTCTATCTACTCTCTATCTACTCTATGAGATTACAATAGAATCGCGGGCTGGCTAAAAAAAAATATATAAGATGTTTAATTTTGTTAATGACTATATGACTACACATCTGCATATAATAATGGAGATCAAATAAGTCTACATAAGTCACTCATTTGAACGTATTGTTGCTATCGAGTGTTATGGGGGGGGGCTTAAAATGAATGACGGAAATGTAAACTGGATTTGCTTACTGGGCTATATCGGTTGCTGTATATGGCTCTGCCACAAGACAATTGATGGCAGCCAGTGTTTGACAGCAGTGATGCTGTTGGAGAGGCAGTCAGTATCTCCACTTCAGAGAGCAGCTGTGATGGACTCCTGCTGGAACTGAGCAGGCACTTACCGTCGCCATGGCAAGTGCACTCACCATGAACCCATGATATGTATGTAGGCTACTGTACACACTGTTGTGTCTTCCATTTAATTGGATATTTTCACTCAAAGATCAAGTGGATGAATTACTGACCATCTGAAGCATCTGCAGCGTACTTCTGGATACTTACATTTCCCTAAAGGAATAGCACTTATCGTAGTAATTGCACTAATTACGACAAAAAGATGAGATGAGAAATGAGAAAAAGGTGCAATAATGTATAAAACATACATAGATATATAACCTCTTTAAATTATGATGATGAATATATCACCATGCTCATTATTCTTGCGTAACTGCTACAGTAATGTTACTTTGTTATAATGACCACTCAAACTACTTAAATAAGGATCATTGGCTGTCGACTGCCGTCTAAAGCGATGAAATAGGTTACCTTGTTTTACCTTTCATGAATCACATTAATGAAAGTCAATATGATACTACTCTACTCTAATCTCAGAAATCAGACTATAGATTAATATTAACTATTAAGTCGGGGCGATTCACTTTCGTTGGCTTCATATTTGTTTTGGCCGGTCATGTTGCTGGAGGCGGAATCTGCAAGGCCTTAATTGCCGAACATGAACTCGGCCAGCAGTAATCAATTGTAAAAAAAAAAAAAAGTGTATGTAAAGGTTTCAAATCAACACTGTGAAGATTGGCGGCTGTAGAAATACACCCATTAAAATCCCATTCTGAGAGCTTCATTCACTCACGCAAATGAGTTTTCTTTGGTAGAAAATGTCTTTAACGAAACAGGAAACAAGGCCTAACTCCACCCCTTGCAGTTTTTGGCTTCCGGCCCAGGCTCTGTGCCGTCTTCCCCCCCCCCCCCCCTCCCCAGAAGCTGTGCTATAACATAATAGGACTGTAGGAGCTGAGATTATGTCTCCTCTAATGTGTTCAAGAAAGGTTATTTTAAAAAAAAAAACAGAAGCACAGCCTCTGAGACGAAGGCCCGTGGCCCTGCGGCAGTCTTCCATAAGCCCGAGAAGTAGAGGATTGAGGCTCAAACTAAACCACTTTGGCTCGTTTGAAGTCAAATCCGCCTACATACTGCGGCTGATCCTGACGAGGTGTACGCTGAGGATAAAGTGAAGAGCGAGGGTGGAAAAGCCACCCGGGGAACCTGGGGCCCAGACAGTAAAATAGGGTACGGGTATGGATGGAGGGGTGTGGGGGTTGAAGGGGGTATGAGTTCTGTAGTCATAGATCCTGGCGTTCACAACCGGTGTAGAGAGAGCGCCTCCAAGCCATTTTGAGTAGTTTATTGAACTTGAAAAAAGAAAAAAAAACACATCAATATAGTCCACCTGTTATTGACTGAATGTTGTGGAACCAATGAGGAGGTAATCTTAAGTTTGATGAAAATCGGCTTGTGTGAAGCCTCAATTCAAACATTAGCCCATTCAGTAGAATGTGATCGCGCCTTAAACGGAATTCTAACAATTGGTAGTCAATTGCCCGGGAAAAAAAAGTATTTTTTTCATATTCCAATGTTTTGTGCTCGGCTTCCTGTAGGAAAAACACCCAGTGGTGACAGTAATACATGTCTTGTTGTTGTTGACATCACTCACTTGTCAGAATTAGGAAAAAAAACTTCACTCTGTACTGCCATTGGAAAAGATACAGTGCTGTTAAAATGCGTGGCATTCAGGATGCTCAGTAAATGATGCTTGCAGGAAAAGATAAATAACAGATCTCCTTGCTGGTGTATCTTCTGTGTTGGGTGTGTTTCAAATGTGATACGCAGCATCAGATCCTACTTAAGTCCCCTTTCCTGTATCCTTGCACATCCGCATGTTTTCAAATGCGAAAAAAGTTGGAGGAAATATGTATCCTTTGACAAACTTTATTGTTTTTTGATAAATGTTCAGCCAATGATCAGCTATCATCAAATGCACCGACGACTTGCATTTGATGATGTTCATACCGACAGATGTACAAATAAATCTTACAACCAAAGTGTGTGTAATTATTTCTGACCTATATCGACGCCAACCGTGATGCGGCAGACACCAAGGTCAACAAATCATTCAATTTATTCATTTTCGCTGGGTGCTGCTCAGGAATGTCAAGCAATGCATGTACTCTGCTTGCTGCATGTCTACTCAGCATGTACTGCCCTGGATCGTTTTTTGCTGCTAAATTATTTCCCCCAGCATAATAAAATATTGAAGTGATGACCGTGCTGCAGGTTGAGGGTTTTGATTACACTTAATACTTGCAATTTATAAACCACCCCCCATCTCAAAGTATTGAGTTGCTGCGAGCCCGCTATGGGGCCCTGCCGACAGTTCAATAGCACCAGCCTCTTCCTGCAAGGCGAGCGAGATCCTCAGAAGAGGCCGAGGTAGCGAGGTGGAGAGAGGGGGTCTCGATAGGAGGAGGGTAATCTCAGACTCAGCCGTCCTACTATGTTATAGCAGAACTTCTTGGGGGAGACGGCACAGAGCCTGGGCCGGAAACCAGCAACTGCAAGGGGCGGAGTTGCACCTTATTTCCTGTTTCGGTACGAAGATATTATAAAGAAAAGAAGCTTATTAGCGCGAGTGGATAAAGCTTTCAGAATGGGATTTGGGATTTTGATTGAAGTGTATTTTACAGTGACCAGTCTACACAATATTGATTTGAGACCTTTACAGAAACCTCTTTACAGTTTACTACTGCCGGCTGAGTTTGTGTTCGCCAATTATGCGCTTACAGATCCTTGCCTCCAGCAAAATGATTGGTCGAAATAAATATGCAGCGAAATGCCCAGTTCACCCAGATTTTAGCTAGTCTGCCATTTGTGAGACCAGGAGGAGGGAGATCCTGCTCCGAGTGTCCGCATGAGAGACTTGACATATCAGGAGATGCTCAATGCTGCTGAGAGCATCATGTTTGTGAGTTTCTGTTTAGCAGTGTTTGAGCTAGAGGAAGGTGCTGTTGGGCTGACCTGTAGCTCAATATATAGAATAAAACAAAGCGTGCCAGTCAGACCAATGCTTCAAATATGGACAGGGTATAGCTTGGTTATTGTTTTAGTTTTATGTTGATTTAATGATGCAGATGATATCATGACAATTGTATCTATTTAGTATTTTCTTTATGATGATTATGATGAGCATAGCGCAAGGCCTACTGTTTTGTGTGAAACTGTGAAATACTATTAGATCTCCTTGTAATGGTAAACCAATGTATGTTAAAGGATGTTCACTTGTATATGAAATATATATCTGAGATGTCATTGAGTAACCTAGGCAATGGAAAACATGATGGGCACCTGAATAACAGGAAAGGGATATTGAGGCAATGGGTGTGCGACAAAAGGAAAAAAGGAAAGCGGGATGGAGAAATTAAGCATGTGTGGAGTGTGTGTGGCTGATAGCTGGTTTATAGCCTCACCTGGCACCAGTCCAGACTTATTATACTCTGGGGGCGGGTGGGGCTGCACACCTGTGGTGCATGAGCAATCATCCCAGCACCAGCTCTTTCCCAACGGCAGTGACGGCCAGCAGAGGAGAGGGGAGGCAGCGCGGCAACCACCCCGGGCAACCGCCCCCGGATCCAGTGATGACCAGTCCCGGTCCAGCCGCAGCTCTGCCAGCCAGCACAGCAGCCTAAGGCCCCGTGCCCCACGAGGGAGATGGGGATTGTACCTCATTGTCCTGGTGGAGGGGAGGGGGGGGGACCTACCGAGGGCTGCTCCGGGCCCTCCGAGGAGCTACCTCCGCGGCCCAGCTGTCAGGCCTCCTCCGAGCCCATCCGGCCAGCCCCTTGCAAACGGCCAGCCAAGAGACACCTCCAAGCTGCCAGCCAAGGCAGCAGCCCCAGGCCTCCGGTCTCCAGGGTGGAGGGTGGAGGGTGGGGTTGGCGTGTGACACTGGGGAGGTGTAGCGGCAGTGGGGTTTGGGGGTTGGTTTTGTATTAATTTTAGGTACGGCAACCCTGTAAAGAGTCCAGGTTTTTTGTAGGTACAGTAACCCTGTTGAGAGTCCAGTTTGTAGTTTTTCTGTTCTGCTTGGATGGGGGGGGGGGTAGGATTCTCCCCAGCCTCAATTTTGTGTTGGGGGTATGAGGAGTGTGTGTGGTTGATAGCTGGTTTACAGCCTCACCTGGCCCAGGTCAGACTGATTATACTCTGGGGCTGGGTGGGGCTGCACACCTGTGGTGTATGAGCAATCATGCCACCCACGATAAACCAGCTATCACCTACACACACTCATGAGAGAGCCTCTGTCATGACAGAGTGTTACAATCTGCTCAGCTTGCACCATCTTGCCATTTCCAATAAATGGATGTATTCTCCCAACAACTACATGTGTCTTATGTCGGAGGGGCCCAGCAAAGCCACTTATATGGCGTGTTGCAGCAAACCACTGCTACAGCATGCAGAATAATATATAATATTAATTAATATTAATAACATAAGGTAGAAGCACACGTAAACAGGACAATCTCAAGGATATGAATGAAGGTGCATTTCGTAGCCAACATTTTTATCCGGTCATTATTTTCCCTTTTCTGTTGCCCTTTGACCTCTTGCAGCGATCGATAAGTCAATACATGTCTGTATAAATATTGCATGGATTATTTGTTACTATAGAGCGGTCTGGAGGAAAACATGAAGGTACTCTTGAGGACGAACCGAGCCAACTCTCAAGGCCAAGACTGCGGAGGGCCGCTCTGCAGCAGAGTGACCCGGACACACAGAGAGAGGTCGGACGGCAGACTGCACAAGACCGCTTGAATATTGAGCAGCAGCTTGTGATTGTGAAGCTAGAAAAGCTGGCTGCGCACCATCGAGTTGAAACATCGCAGCACATGGTTCAACTTTTCGAAGGGGTGGGTTGGGGGAGTCTGGTTGTCAGCGAGAACAGAGAGAAGAGTGTTTACTCTCAGCAGGAGAGGAACCCAAGAGGAGCATAGAGGAGGAAGTAAATGAACACCATGTTTATTTTATTTTGCCTGAAAAACAAAACAACAAAAACTGATCAGAACAGGATGGTGTCCCATATGTCTACTTGCATGTCGCGTTACGCAATTTAATTTAATTAGTTCCTTAACTATTGCCCAGTGTGCCCACTGTGTACGGCTGTCTGGAGGGCATCATTTGTGTTATGTTCATTTTAAATAACCATATATGCATCCCTAATTAATTTGCAGGATTAAATATGCACGTAATTATATTATTTTCCCATGATAGTTTCCGTGCTGTGAATCGCCTTGGCCCTTGCTGTTCAGTCTGCCCCCCTTGTGACTTACCTGCTGAGGGGGCAATCTGAGGGGGAGCAGGGGGTCAAGGCTGAGATACAGTGTATTCAAGTCCAAGGTCGAGCCATGGGTGGTCCCAGCAGAGGGCCCCCCAGTGCAAGACTGATGCCTTTCAGCACACTGGCAGGAGCTGGCAGAAGTCGGTGTAAGGGCACTCTATCTTTATTCTGCTGTAGTATGTAGAATTAAAGGGGAACCATCACGCTCTGCTATTTCCTAACAAGAGAGAACTGCATGATACATGTGTTATGACAAAATTGCGGCCTGGGATTTGTGTTGTCCGCGATTTGGAAAAGAAATATGTAAATGGTACAACTTTTTCACAGAAACAAAGTTGATGTCACAGACTGCATCTTTTTTACAAGACACAAAAAAGCTCAAAAATAATTAGGAATAGTATAGGCATTTCTGCACACCTGCCAACACCATTTTTCTCAGGATTAAGGTGGAAAATAAACCCTATATAAATAATTTAAATTAAACTATACATCAACACAAAAATACGATATCACTATATTACTAGTAAATACATAATTGTATGCTGACACACAACCGTTTTTCCTCTGGGATGCTTGTGCAGCAGTTTGCATCAGTCGGAAGAGTCCACATCCGCCTCCAGAGGTTCCTCCTCCAGTGGAGATGACCCCCAGCAGACCCGGCGATGGCTAGGTGGGATGGGCGAGAGCAGAGAGCGGGCGGAACTGGCGATCAATGTGGAGGAGGCTAACCGTTGGGCGACCTTGACGAGAAGCAAATGAACTTTGATTGCATAATGATGCTGTTAATACGTACCACTGAACTGTGCTATTGATATTTCAATACTTAACATCAAATCTGTACATGTACTTGTCAAATGAATGTCTAAGACGTAGACAATGAATGCCAATATAAATCAAGAATTTATTTTTCTTCGTCCCGTCTGTGTCTTATTACACGCTTGTATTAATAACAGAGGAGACTGGTTAAATAAAACATTGTATAGATCTGCCATATTATTCAAAATCATTATAAAATATGGCATACAGATCGATGCTGAATGTCAGTCCTGAATTATTCCGTAGTAATAGGGTATCTTCAAGCCGTAGTTCACAAATCTTATTAGAAATAATATCTTTGGAAAGGTTTTCTGATTATTTGAATTGCATGAATACTAAGTGTGTCGTCCTGTTGCCTCAGAATGAGAAAAAAAGATCCACTGCCCACAATACACAAATCTTTGATTGAATCCAGTTCGTGACCTTTTGGATTTAAATTTCATCGTTATAATCTACTTTGTCTGGCTCCTAACTTAACTATGACTGTGTCTTTCTAATACCAGGCTCTGGCAGTGCGGATGCCAAAGTATAACAAGGACCATTTACTATGTGACAAAAAGCACATGTCAATGGCCATTACATTCTCAAAATTTAAATAAGAAAATTGTATTTAATAGCAATCCAATAACATTTACTTGAATTAGAGGATAAACAAAAATGGTGCATACAACGTAAGTGATAATGTAAGTGTGACGAGAAAAGCTGCTATGAGCAAATGTTAAACCGCTGCTGTAATTATTTAGGAGGAGCTTTCTTTTTGAAGTTGGCAGTAAAATCTGCCAGTTGTGGCAGCCATCGCTGTTTGTATCTGTCCATCAACATTTTAAGTAAAAACAATTACGATGTCCGTCCGAGAGAAAGTCCTTGCATCACTGGAATGCCTTTTGACCTAAACTATCAAACAATGAATGGGCATTTGGTTGACTTGGCTCTTTTACAAAGTGTTGCCACACTGTTTGTCCTGAGAAGACATTTTTCTGTTAATCTTCTGATCTTTATGGTGAAAATAAGAAAAAGAAATGACAACCATGTGGTAAGAAGGTCATTTGAAAAATTAGATGCATTGCATGCCTTTTTTTTTACTAACAAATAGGAAAAATTAAAATATTGGAAGAGACTAAACGGCTGTGGACAATGAAACTGCATGTTGTTGGGCTTGACCCTGCAAGTCCTTTTTGAAAACCTGTCTAATTTATTGCAGACACCAAACGTTTTCAGGAATTTATTGAGAATAATTCCTGTATTAGACTTTGGTGACTTCAAAGGAAACTTTAATATCGGGGCACCAAATCGAAACCTCTTTTACCGAGTGAAGCACCACTGATCCTTTATGAGATCTGTAAAGACGGGCGCATTATGAGTCCAAGGTCTCTGTGTTCAGTTGCTGCTGAACCAAGAGAGAAATTGAGTGGAAGCTTACGGAGGAGAAAGAGAGAGAAGAGCGGGGGAAGATGTGGAGCAGATCAAGAGGAACTGAGGCCGGAGGGTGAGTGCCTCCATGCAGAGCACCCTGGACTCTGAAGTCAGAAGGAGGAAGCACGCTTTGAGGATCAAGTAGTTGGAGGAGGAGGAGGAGGAGGAGGAGGAGGAGGAGGAGGAGGAGGAGGAGGAGGAGGAGGAGGAGGAGGAGGAGG
>JAOPJH010000009.1:12086002-12096742 GCA_027122575.1 Merluccius polylepis | reverse complement strand
CTACACACACTACACACACTCATAACCACACAGCACATGGGGACGAAGACGAAGAAATGAAGAGAGTAACTAAAGCAAAAGCATTTGTCTGCCTGTTTCGGTGTGGCAGCCTGACAAAAATATCTCTGCTCTTGTTATATGAGGAGAAAAAAAAGAATGATATCACCTAAAATGAAGCGGCACAAGCGAGGTAGCAGAAAATCACCTCCCCAACGGTTGCTACGCAACGGCAGCATCTGTGCAAAGCCCTGTCATTTCTCCAGCCAAACTAATATCCCATAATAACCTTAAATAAGCCCTTCCACTCATCGCTCTCCCTCTATTTGTGTGTGTGTGTATCTGTGTGTTTGTGTGTGGTGTGTGTGTGTGCGTGCGTGCGTGCATGTAGGTTTGAGTGTGTGTGCGTGTGTGTGTGTGTGTGTGTGTCCGTCCGTCTGTCTGTCTGTCTGTCTATCAGGGACCCAGATTTCATCTTATTTCTTTGGCAAAGCAACAGTTTATTACACTGAAGCAGCCGGGCTGAAATACACCTCTGCCACGCACTAGCGCGCGCCTCGCTGGATGTAAGACAGCAGCGCACTAGCGGTACATTTAGCCGTACTGTACATCCTATTGCTAATGGACTCGGCTCATGAGGAGATGTGTTCTGTTTTACCTCAAGTCTACCACATTCACACAGTAACAGTGCTTGGGGCCTGGAAGTAGTGAAGGCCTATTTTGAGTGACAAAATAGTCACACAACTACTCTCGTCCTCCACGCATAGGCACACACACAGACAGACACACACCCACACACACCCACCCACACACACACACGTGATATCGGTTGATTTGATCAAAATTAGATGCTAAGAGTGACAATTAGAGTGTGACAGCCCATGCAGGCAGGCATGCATGCTTTCAGACACACACACACACACACACACACACACACACACACACACACTAATGTTCTGGGGGACCGCAATACAACTGATGGAAACAGACAAGGACGTGCATGAAAATAAATAGCTTTCAAGCAAACTATACGACCCCCCAGAAATATGTGACATTGCGTTGGCATGGCAGTCTGGCACAAATTGCTTTGCCGCTACGGACCTTTTCTTAAATTGCGAACGGCGTGCTCACGTATATCGCTCCCCTCTGTTTGTTTCAGGTTGGTCCTGGTCATTTGTGTCATTAATAATCACTTTCCTGGGTCACATGCCAGAGGGTCACATCCCAAACAGAATTGTGTCGCTTTGTGTTCGGTTCATCAAACCGACATGGAAATGATCGCCGCACATCCAGCATTCGAGTGCCCAATGACATTGACTTAACCATCCTCATACTTGTATTGCCAAGTATGGTCTGGTGAGCATAAAAGAGCAATGCTGGGTCATTATCGTTAAGAGCATCAATCAACACGCGCGCACGCATGCACACGCACGCACACACACGCACGCACACGCACACACACATATTACAGGTATGACCCGAGAGTGCCAAAGACACTCTGGCGCCCGTGTGTGAGCATGCGTCAACAGCACCTGAAGGCCTGCTGATTGGATGTTTCACACTCGCTGTTTGTCGTCGATGGCAACATGTGATATTTGCCTAATGATGAAGGCTGTTCACTGCGGTGTGGCTGCCTTCAAGATCCTGCAGGAGTCGGGCAACAAACCGCAAAACCACTTAAAAAATGAACAAGAAAAAACGAAACTAATGACTGAATGAAATGGTCGTGTGTGGCCTCTGTGTGCGGCACCTCCTCATCACTGCAAGACTAGTGCTTTTGGTCTATTACTATTGGTCTATCCACATTTATACGTTTTTCCTTTCACCGCTTCTATTTGGTTATTAAAATAGGAATGAGTAGATAGTATGCATATATATTAGTGCTGTCAAAGTTAACGCGTTAATTTTGGCGATTCATTTTAAACATTTAATGCATTAAAAAAATGTAACGCAATTAACGTGGTTGTGTTTACCTCCGGTGGCGGCTGACCCATAACCTTTGGTCACATGCGCGGGCAAACCGGGCAAACATCTATCCTAACTAAAGGAGAGTCTATGTCAGAAAGATGGAAAAGGACGGACTTTTAGGGGGAAGGTTTCATTTTAAAAAGTTGCCCGACGGCTCGTTGGACAAAACCAAGGCAGTTTGCACAGTTTGCAAAGCCAAATTGAATTACCACAGAAGTAACACGTCTTTAACCTCAAAGCAAAACACCGTGCTGAAATCCACGGGACCACGGGTCGCCAGTCTACACTACAGGAGTGTGGCACTCATGGGCAAATAACGAAACCTATAAGATAATAAAATGCAATAAATTTATTGATAAATTAATTACAGAAATGTGTGCGACTAATTAGTAAATTTTTTGACAGCTCTAATATATATATATATATATATATATATATATTAATCACACAGATAATCTGAATAGGTCAATAATTTAAATTGTAATATAGTTTAAAATGTATGCACATGTGCATACAGTGCAAACATAAACAATGTCCCATATGACGAATGGGAAGTATATCAATCGAGTCAATTCATAACATATGTAAGCGTTTGTTTTTCTCCTGTGCAAAGCATTCTTACTTAGTCAATTTACTCCATGCGCTGCTTCATTAAGTTTGTTTTAGCAACAAAAAAACATGGATGGAAAAGTAAGAAAGACACCTTTCCATATGCAAATTAAGTGACAGCTTGAAAATGTCTAAAAGCTGCTTTGGGCAATTACTCTAACTTAGTAAAACATTGAGTCTTTAAATCTTCTGTAAAATAGTCTCTTTCTTGGACTCAAGCTATTGAATCCCAATAAGTGGCTTCCTTTGGAGCATTTGTCACGGTCAACGTATGTAATGCTTTTATAGCATTGTGAAGTGTGATCTTTCTATGGCAAAAAAAAGGCTTGGCTTTTATACACAAGAAGGCATCTCAAGGCCTGGAGCGGTCAGTACATGTGCCCCGTTTCTACAAAACATCAAAAGAATAAACAGCCTTCGGCTTACAAATCTGCTAACCGACAGGACCCTGCCGTGTAAGCTATAAAATAATGTCAAAGCAGTTCAGCTGCTGTCTGACTTTCTATAAAATGCCATGTGTCTATATACCTTTATGAGGAAAAAAACTAAATTAAAAGGATTTTGGTCATTGATTTTGGTCATTGAATGTCCTTTAAAAGGCCGCACAGAAGTCAAAATTATAAGAGTGAATGCTGCTTGATTCCATCGTGGATAGAAGAAATTGAATAACCCACAACAAATGAAGCCAATACGTAATTCATGTCCAGGAAGAGTTGTTTTTGACCAAGTCACATCCAATTATATTCCCTTTAATAAAAACATTTGTGAGTAAAAAATAAATAAATAAATAAAACACTTGGTAGTTTTCCTAGTTAAGTAACACTTAAGCGCAAAACTTGAGTCCAAACTTTCTTGGTGGAAACACTGAACCCAACAGAATGTAACAGGCTGACCTTCTGTACCCAAATATCAGAAGACTCACTTCAACACCCATTCATTCTCCTTCTCACATTAATATAACACATTCCACGCTACAATAGGCCAATATACAAACACACACACAGATGGCCGACGCTGGGACCAATCTAGACGTGGGTCTTTGTGTGTGTGTGTGTGTGTGTGTGTGTGTGTGTGTCCAATTCTTTTGAAACCTGGCTGTTGTGTGAAAGGACTGATAGGCAGTGAGAGGTGTATACACACGAGGTTGGGGTGCATTTGTTTGACAATTTTCTTAGAAATTCTGCAGCGGTGTGTCTGTGAAGGTCCCTGGTCTCTGCGGTGTGTGTGTGTGTGTGTGTTTGTGTGTTTGTGTGTATACGTGTGTGTGTGTGTGCACGTGTGTGTGCGCGCGCTTATGCACAAGTGCTTTTGTGTACACATGTGTGTACATGTGTGTGCATGGTCTGTGTGTATATGTGTGTGTGTGTGGTGTGTGTTGTGAGTGAGTAATAGAGAGCGAGGAAGCGAGGAAGCAAGGAAGCGAGGAAGCGAGGAAGGGAGTCACATATGCCACTCTTTTTAAACCATCGCGGTGTAAATAATACCCCAAAGACCTGAGGGAGCTGCTCCTGAACACACCAGCCTGGCCTCCTCATGGTGTCCAGATGATGATGTCAGCAGTGGTCGCACGCACCCCCCCAAACAGAAATCGCCACCTGTGAAGAAGTTAACTCTTAACTGCGCGACAGCGGTTTCCCCCGCGCGCGCGCCGTCTAACATTACATTCAAAACCGCGTTCACTTTTCCCCCCTTGTTTGCGAACAAAAAGCAATTGTTCATGAATTAGAGTTTGGATGTACGTCCGATAATAATTGACCGAGTCTGCTTCTCTGCTCTTCTATTTATTTCATTAAACCCTAACCTTTCGCTGTCTCCGTACGAGACGTGACATGGCCTTTGTCAAGAGCCACAGTGGTCTATTTTTTGCCTCGTTAACCTCTTGTTAATTGGTGTTAACAAGATTAAAGTCAAAGGAAGGGAAGGCAAAGGGAGAAATTATTAAACTTCCCCCCCAAAAAAGTGTAATTTACATGACAGTGTCTACAGAGGTGTCTTGTGTGTGTGTGTGTGTGTGTGTGCGTGCGTGTGTGTGTGTGTGTGTGTATGTGTGCATGTGCGTGTGTGTGTGCGTATGTGTGTGTGTGCATGTGCGTGTGTGTGTGTGTGTGCATGTGCGTGTGTGTGTGTGTGTGTGTGCGTGTGTGCGTGCGTGTAAAAGGCCCTCACCAGATGAATTCCTCCTAATTGCAGTGTTTCACCCCTGCTGACTTCCTGCCATGTTTTTTTTCTTTTGTCAACATCTCACCTAAACCTCTGCAGGGGGGGGCGTGCACGGCGGGCGTGCGCGGCGGGCACGTCTTACCTTGTTCACAACATGACGTCGTATACGCTCACTCGTGCGCATGACTACATCTCCCAGACTCTCCCTAGACACGACCGTTGCACTCAGTTTGATCATTGTGAGGATTACATATGACTGAGATCTATCGACAGATAGACATGTATCTTACAATCACCCTCAGATTAAAAATATTCTGTCTTTTTGGACTGTTCTGCAAATCTATTGGTCGACGCGTTATGTCATGCGGGCGGGTCGACTTTTTTTTTTTTTACTTTGAAGCGAGGCTACCCACGTTGCTATACTGCAGTGCCAATGGCGTGCATTTAAACAGGAAGAGTGCTCCAGAAAAATGTATTTCAATCATGTAGTTCAATCATTCTTCATTCACCCATACACCCAGTCATCCTTTCATCTCCTCCCATCATAGTCATCATCATTTATTTCTAGTTCTATGCAGCCGTCGCCCTTAAATTCACTACATTTGTGTGCCTTCTTCTGCCCATCATTCTGTTTCTGCTTTCTTTCTTTCTTTCTTTCTTTCTTTCTTTGCACCCTTAGTTCCCTCCCTCCCTCCCGTCTCTCTCTGCCACCTTCAGAGTCATGAAATTCATTGATTCAAAAGATACAGAAATTAGGTTAAAACGCTGCCTCGGATCAAGGTTGGGTATCGGTACATAATTCCCTCGTACAAATCCTTCATTTTTTTTTTTTTCATTTCCAGTTATTCCCATCCCTTTCAGTCTTCATCTATTCTCCCTCTGTTCTGCGCGACAACATCGCCCTCCCTCCCGCCTTCATCTCCCACCCTGCCCACACACCTCTCTCCCACCTTTGACTCCCTCATCCTTTTCATCAGCCTCCTTGCCCATAAAAGACAGATTAGATAACCCAGCGACAGCGGGTCTTACGGTTACCAGAGACAAGCCCTTAATCGTATTGATGTTAAAACGATTAGCTACAGAAGGCAATGTCTATGTCTCTCCCTACCTCTCTCTCCCCCCTCTCTCTCTCTCTCTCTCTCTCCTGAGATGCTGTGCAGTTTGTAAGCATGCTGCTGTATTTGATTAGGTTTGATTAAAGCAAGAGTCTACACCGGAAGACAATTTGTGGCCGTTGTTCATCAACAGTGAATATAGCGAGAGAGAGAAAAAAAAAAAGAATGAATGAGAGAATAAAAGAGAAATACATGAAAAAAAACTAGAATCAAAGACGAGAGAGAGAGAGAGAGAGAGAGAGAGAGAGAGTAAAGAGGGTAAATAGGGACGTCATTTGATTAGCTACATGTTTTTTTAGTTAATTCAATTCAAGGTTTTCAATTTGTTTATGCTCTCGGACATTGTGATTGATGTGCGATTACAACCACAGAGTTTTGCCGCTTTCTTTGTGTCGGCACCTTTCCCATACAAAAGTGTTTTTAATTGGAATACACCTAATTCAAATTATGTAAATGTGTCTGAATAATGAAATGAAATATGTTGAGGCAAAAAGGTTATGCTTCATATAGATAAACGTAGTAATTTACTTTTTGAATATCTTACTTACACATTACAAGAATATATTCAAAATTGCTTTTGTTTTTGTCACCATCCGCAATGTTTTTAAATGGTGAACCACGGAGGCAGCAGTGAAGAGGGGAGAGAGGAGAGAGGAAAGAGGAGAGAGAGGAGAAGAGAGAAGGAGGGATGAAAAACGAGAAGAGAAGGGGGTAGATAAGGAGAGATTAGGGCGAGAGGAGCAACAGAGAGGGAAAAGAGGGGAGCGCAGGAGTCATCCATAATAAGAGCCTGCATTATTAATAAGAGCATCATTATGGCTGCTTAACAAAGCAGCGGCCATTAAAAGAACCAAGTCATTACTGCTGCAAAGTGCTGACTCAAACGAAAAGGGACACGCCGGCCCGTTAATTACCCCGTGTGTTGCAATAAAGAGGCGGAGGATGCCTGCCTTGGGTCTGTTAAGAGCAGCACATTAGCGGCCATTGCAAAAACAAAAATAATACAGGAAAAAAGAAAAACAAAATCAACCTCAAGCCAATTTCGCAAGCAATAAGCTCAGAGTCATAACCGGCTGACATGTTTAATAGCCCTATACGATCGATGAGCCGTGATTCTAAATAAAATCGTACACAAAACCCGGACCTGATTTTAAGTATATAGGCTACGCAGCGGGAGCGTGCAAAGCTTGCGCGGCTCTTATTCTTCCAAGTATTAGTTCTTCGCTATCGCCTCGCAAAATGGCTGAACGCATTCTTCTGCTGTCTTCCAGTGCGTACCAAGCCGGAAAACGCCATGGAAAACACACTACAGATGCGCACGTGCTATGGTAGAAACGAAATGAAGGCGGTTCTAGCTGGCCCTGCAACTGTAGAGAAGTATAATGTCACCTAATCACTCTTCTCTCCTCTCCATTTCCTCTCTCTCTCTCTCTCTCTCTCTCGCTGTCTCTCTCTCTCTCTCCTTGGTTTTGGGTGCCTCCACAAGGCGCTTTAGTCGCTGATAATCCACAGAGCGATGCTTTAATCACATCTTGGTAGGTTTCCACTTTTTAATTAAGGCCGGTGTTTCAGCTCATTTCACTGCGCATATTTAGTGAGCCGGCGGGAAGTCGGGGCATTCATCAGCCTGACAGACTCTGCTCCACGTGCGGCGCACCCCTTAACAGACACTAAACAGCCCGTGAACCCAAGGGCAGGCCAAGTTTAAATAAACACACGTACACATGCATAGATACACACACACACACACACACACACACACACACACACATACATACAGTGCTGCATACATACAATAGATACGTACAGTGTGTACACACACAAACATACATATACATACATACATACAATAGATACATACAGCGTGTACACACACACACACACACACACACACACACACACACACAAGGAATGTGCGTGTTACTTAGATATCTTCGGTCACGCCTCTGCTTCCCACGTTTGGGATCAAGAGCGGCAGATCGTAACAACAGACCTCGAGTCCAGACATTGATCTCCGATGCCAGATCTGCGATCATATTTTATGTTATGTCGCTAAATATTACACTATACTTCCTGGTAACAGACGATGCTGGACTCGTATCAACGTGCTTGCATCACTCTGATTGGAGAACGTTCAGTCCGAATGGTCAACGCGCCGGCGTCGTCAAGGTCTGAGATTCTCATTGGCTCCCTCCTCTCGCAGAGATACTTTGTGTGCAAACTCACAGATCTATAAACGTGAGCACAAATGGATAGCAAGGTGTGTGTGTGTGTGTGTGTGTGTGTGAGTACAAATGAGGATGCACGCAAACATACTTGACACACACATTCACATGGAGAAATACATCAGAATGACAAATCTGATTCCTTCCTTTATTGCCAACACACACACACACACACACACATGCTGACTCTCATTTAGTTTATCTATCACTATCTCTCTCTTTTCCTCTCTCACACTCTCTCTCGCACACACACACACACACACACGTGCACTCACTGTAACACACGCTCACACACGCGCGCACTCCACCGGGGTGATCATCACATGGCTTCTCCATTAAGTTCCCAGCGAGCGGTTTTTCCATCTCGGCTCAGATTGCTCTTGTTTGTCATCCTAAGCTCTGGCTTCCATCATGTTTGCCCACGCCTTAACAGCACATCGGCCATTTAATTGGATCCAGGAGCCCGTTTTGAATATGTAGAAAGCGGGTGGCGCGCGATAATCAGAAATATTCAAATGAGGGACGCCCGCGTTAATTGACATTTGTGGATGTGTGTCCGTGTGTGTGCGTGTGTGTGCGTGTGTGTGCGTGTGTGTCCGCGTGTGTGTGTGCGGCGGTGGGTTGAGAGAAGTGAGCAAGATTATGGCTGCCTTTCCTTATTTTATTCTAAACGGTCAATGATAATGTGGCTGTCATGACGCCGTTTGTTAGAGTAAGGGGGGGGGGGGCTGAATTTTATTTTCAACCATAAACGTAATTGAGCCCCCTATCATTGTAGGCCCTATCAGGCCCACCAAGTATGTCACTTGACATGCAAATAGAGATGGGTGGGGTTGCGTGTGTGCGTGTGCGTGTGTGCGTGTGTGCGTGTGTGTGTGTGTGTGTGTGTGTGCGTGCACACGTAGTTTGCAAATGTTTTTGGTGGGGCTGAAGATGGCTTATTGACCGTTTTCGGGACAGGTGGGATATCGACCCCCCCCCCCGTAACAACGGGCATGTGTTGTAAGCGTGGGGTGGTTATAGGTCAGAGCCCGAGGGGGGGGGGGGGTCAGAGGTCACATCCTGCTGACATCACACCCAGTCAAGCAGCACAGCGGACTAGCGGGCTCTCTAATTACTGTGAACAATCTGGGGTTTTCTCCAGAAGGCGGTAGAGCCGACTGACCGTCCCAGTGAGCAACCACCCGACAGACCAGGTAACAAACGACAACACACGTGCGACACTCGATGCACAAACGTATCGACACCAATTGCGGAATAAAATACACAAAATACCTCAATTAAAAAGGTGCTGTTGGTGAGATTTAACAGCTATAACTTGTGAGTGTTACGTAATTTGGAGTGTTACGTCAGCTAATAGTGTGTGAAATGTGCTGTGTGAGAATATCACTTTCCAGTTGACTGAGCCGACCCTCGGTATGAGCCAATTGAAACTTTGACTGCTCCCGGCTACCATTTCTGACCAATCAGGGCATCTCTTCGGTGGAGTTACCTGTCAATCACAGGTAAACACTTCGGGGAGGGAGGGAGGGAGGCAGCAGGGGAGGTTTCATCGTTTCAAACAACTTGCTCTCTTCTGCTCCGCCTCCCTCCTTACAACTCTCAGATGTTACCTACAGCGGCTCCGTACCGACATCCCTCCCGTGTTGTTTCATATAGACCTCCCTCCCTCCCGTCTTTAAGGGAGATGTCACGGAATAGAAAAGCAGAGAGCGACGGAGGAGCGCTCGTTTCGCCCGCAGCCGCACCCGCGGGGTGCGAATCACAGTGGAGGGGAGCAGCCACTATACACTATACACTTATATAGACGCACGCCCCCCCCCCCTTGTGTTTCGTAGCGGGAGATCAACCGCACCGAACGTTCAACGGCGATTAGAGCGCAGGGTTGTAAATGAGACCACATCGACGGAGGCAGCGTTTAAAGGGGAGACGGATGCAGATCAAACGGGCGCCACGTATATCGCTGCAGGTGAACCGACACACGAGACACAACGTACTGTATGCGCGTAAAAGGCGACGCCGCGCACAAGCCCCTCGCCAAGATTGTGCACTTTCGTTATTAACTACGTACACGGTCGCGGCGTATTCATACTTTGTTCATATTTTTGAAATTCATTAGTCATTTCCATAATGGATATTAAGTTATCTCGAAACAGCAAACCTGATTTGATTATGATGACATCAGTAACTGAACCTTGATGACACGCAAGTTGCCGCCCTGCATTCCCCCTTACAGACTTGTGTGTGTGTGTGTGTGTGTTCACTCAAGACACTGCGCTTCTTTTATTCGCGCCATGAAAGCTGTGTACATGTAAAACACGCGGCATTTCTCTTCAGCTTCTTCCTCCTCCTACCGACCTCCCCTCTCTGTCTCCCATGTGGCTCCTCATTGGTAAATTGATGGCAGCTGCCTCAGCCTCACGCACCTGCAGGCCACCATGAGGGAAGTCGCCTCTCCGCCTTCTGAGACCACGCCCAGGCTCAGGGTCAAGGCCCTCTTTCTCTCCCCTTTCCTCTCCCTCTCTCTCTCGCTTTCTCTCCCCTTTCCTCTCCCTCTCTCTCTCTCTCTCTCTCTCTCTCTCTCTCTCTCTCTCTCTCTCTCTCTCTCTCACTCTCTCTCTATCTCAAGAGACCAAAAACCAACAAAGGAAGAAAAAAGACACAAG
>JAOPJH010000009.1:11808579-11824597 GCA_027122575.1 Merluccius polylepis | reverse complement strand
CAATAACGATAAGCTAGATTAATGCCAAGATTATCGTGAGGTTAATCTAGATCAAAGAAATTCATCTATGCCCACCTCTAATAATTTGTCTAAATCACCTCCATGTACCGATTCTGCGGAAGAGCATTTATCTGCAACAAATGTAGACAATAGCAATACAGCACTTTTGGAATCAATGCACGAAATAACGGTGAATCGCCATACTAGTGTAAAACTTCATATAGGAATTTCAGTTTCAGTCGAATCACTGTTGCACTGTTGAGAAAGGCACTTGTTGGCTAGCCTGGCAACAGCCAGCCCTTGCATGGAAATTATTATTTCCTTGTACATGGTCTGGGACATGATAAACCAATCGGAGGCTGCCGTTCTAGGAGGCGGGTTATAATGCGAGGAGACAGGCAAGGTGCCATGGTCACTCTCGGTTCATTTAGATTTTTCATAGAATGGCTCGTTGAGCCTCATCTATAAACCACATGCTACGCAATTATCATTTTATAGCATGTAAAATGTACAGTTATAATCTGCCATTAAACACAGGCAAATGTTATATACCGTAGCCTAATTAAAAATATCAAATAGCCTATACGCAATCCTGCAGCTATCAGCTTGCTCCGTTGGTGTTTAAGTTCTGTTAATCTGATAGGCTGAAGGTGCTGTCCGTCAAGGCATTGCTTCAAATCAACTGCTTAAGGCAAAAGGCCAGAATCTCTTGCGAAAGGGACTGAAAAGTCCTCACAAGATAGATTAGTAGAACCAGGCTACTTGTTTGATACTGTGTCAAGAATGTATCATGTGATTTATTTTACAGACCACATTGAAAATGATGAGTGATCTTGCCCTGGCCATGTTACTGTTTTTTGTAATTGTTATTGAGTGCGGCAGTTTATTAATATGACCCCCCCCCCATTTTATGACCCAAATGCTGCCCCTGCTTTGTGGCATGTATAAATGCTGATCAGGCACAGTTGACCTCAGTTTTGGATCAAGGTAGCAAGAGGAAAAGCTCTAAGTAGAGGGTAGAGGGTTTATTATTAGGCAGGGATGGCAAGCGCTTCAGTCAAAGACTGAAAGTGGCTAGTGTTTCAAAAGGAACAGTGACTCAAATTACATCTATAGAGTCTATAGAGACATGGAAAACATTCATATTCACCATATTCTCGACGATTCTCGACGATTCTTTCAGTAAAATCCTGAATGCTTGACAGTGAGGGGATCTGGTGACTGTGTTGTGGGGGGCATTCTCTTTGCATAGTTTGGGTCCACTTGTTCATTAGCAAAGGGCCACTGAAAATAGTTTTTGCATCCAACAATGAAATATTTCTATCCTGATGGAAGTAGTCTCTTAAAGGATGACATTGTCCCCATCCACAGGGCATGAGATACTTTCGTAAGTGTGAGAACGATTTGATGGCAGTTTGTGGTGGCCCAACACCCTTCTACGATACATTATCACCTACTCATCTGTATGTTTGCTTTAGACATGGCTAACTCAGACAGCGTAAAATAGTTTTCTAAATCCTGCATTGGAACTCAAATGTGAACAATAAACTATTTGTAATGCGTGTTGACCACAGCAGGGGTTCTCAAAACGAGTGCAGAAAACGGTAATACGTATTGTGTCTACTGGCCTTGGGAGGCAACTGTGTTGTGAACCACTGGTTTAGGGGATTCACAGCACAGATAACCCAGCCAGCTGCATTCAGTTTTTGCCCAGCCCAGCATCCAGCGCCCCTTGGCCTCAGGTCTTACCGGTCATCTTGTAGCCGCTGGCAGCCAGCTGCCCCGCCATGTACTCCCCGTCAGAGTTGTTGTGACTGCAGCCCCACGTTCGCATCCAGATCTTCTGGGTGCCGGGTATAAAGCTGCAACACACATGGGAATATCAATAGATTTTTTTAGTTTGGTGAGAAGCATGATTGCAGGAATACAAATTAATATAGATTAATATAGAATAGAATTGTGACGTTTTCATATAATGTATATGAAACTTAAACCTGCAGTGTTATAATATTGATAAAACTCCTCCTGGTTTGAAGCAGAACAAATTAACTTGGAGAAAAACATTCTTGATTTGAGTCAATGGGTTTTATTATTTTGATAATTATTTAGCAATTTTGTAAGTGGTGATGGCAGTAAAACAATTGCATTTTCAGGTTTTAAATATTTTTTTCATTTGATGATATTCAATTAGGTAACTTTCAATTAGGTAACTTTCAATTAGGTAACTTTCAATGAGTAACTTTCCTACACAAAGTGCAGGATTCAAAAAGCAATTCCTTCTAGAATCCAAACAAAAACATTGGATTACTATATAAATAGTAAAGTTTATATAAGTTAATTATGTTTAAATACATATTAGTTCATAAGTGAATGTGTGCCACAGGTTTGCCATAACCGCTTTATTTATTTGCTTCCTTGCACCATTATGATTTCTGCATGATTTACATTACATCATCAATATAATCATAATGTATACTTATGTGTGCTGCCAGTGCTGAAACCATGGTTCCAAGTAACTTTATTTGGTGCACCACTTACGAAGTTTTTCCACCTTCTGTAACCCCCAAGAATATCAGATTTTGTTCTGTTGTGGAGAAAGATCTGTTTTCTCGCATGTTGTGCTCGGATTGAAGAGCTAAAGCCTACTAGTCTACAGTCAGTAAAATATTCAGTTTAGATGCACAGCAAAAATGTCTGTATTGTTTAAAGGTGGGTTTTCATGAAAATATATGTCAATTATTTCTGTTTACAGCAGGAAAAATAAATGTTGGTTGGTGAAAACATAGAATTATGACTGCCTCATCATTCAATATCCTCTATCTGCCCTAAAATCAGTTTATGATATCCATCAACCGCAACCCAATCAGAACATGAGCGACAAGACGGACCTGTCTGCTTGGAGCTCCTCTGTGACGAGCTGGTCTTTCCTTTTCCTGGCTCTTGGTACGACACTCTTCCGGGCATACTGTCTCTCCTGAGGCGTGGGGTCGCTAGCTGACACCATGTCCTCAATGTCGTCAATCATTGAATCACAGGCGGATGGCATTGTGATCTGAAAGAACACGCATAAAATGAAAGCAGCAGCAGCAGCAGCCGCTTTATTATGATCCTACATGATCCAACTACCCCGCAATCGTCAATACAGTTTCCCATTTCTCAATACTATGGAAGAGATAAAGTAGTAATGAAAGCAGGGCACAAAACTAGTACCAGTCACCAGCCAATGCTGGTAAAATACGCAAGTAGCTGGTAGATTTGCTTCACTCACCAGCCAAAAAAACTATTGAGTGGCTGATTATATATGAAAATGTGGGGGGGAATTTGAAAATGTTGAGTGTGGGGGGAATAAAAGACTTGTGCATTAAAATAAACCTCAATTATTAGATATTTAAACATATTATTAAATACATTTTGTATTAAGAATGGACAATGGTTAGCTTCCTTCTCGCATTCATATTAAGGGACCACGCTGTTTGTCAACTGTGTGTGGCCACACACAGACTAGGACCTAGTGTGTGTATCATCTCTCAGAACTAATGGAGATGGTACGTGAAGGATACAAGAGACTAACGATGGCGATCAATGCCATAGGTTTGCTGTACATTTTAAAAGTGGTAAGCGGTATACTTGAGTTGAGTTTCGCTTACAAGGGAAATTACACTTTGTCCAATCACCCATCACAAACACAGCACATCTTTAGCAACAGTAACATGACACACTAGCTGGCATAGAGCAGCGAGTTGACTTGCCCGCCTTTTCTACATCAATCGGCTGATTCAACATTTTAAAAGGAGGCTGATGCCTCCTTTTACTTCCATCTGACTTTCTGTTACAATATAACGGAGGCTTTGCTACCACATGACTTGGGAAAAAGTACAACTGACATAAGCTAAGTGGCTACTTTCTTGATGGCTAACCTCAAGATGACCCACGTGTTTGCACTTTGGACACGCACGCAGTCAGAAACAGACCCTGTGCAGACCTCACCTGTTTCGTAATGTTGGTATAAATTACGTCAAGGAAAACGGGCGATGCAATGTTCTTTAGAAATGCAATAAACTATGTATTTTAACTATCAAAACAGTGTTGACAAGAGTCTCAGTCCGCCATGCTTGTTTGGATTCGGTTTGACGGAATGAACAGAGGGACAAACCGAGCGCGCGTGTTCGCGCGTTTCATAAATAGACTTTAGGTAAGGCAAAGTTACGCAAGACGGCGCTTATTATTAACAAAGTATCCGACAGACAATGGAAAACAATGTGAAAATAGTCATATGCAAGCATTATGGCGACAGATTGTGTTTTCTGGTATACGTTCTGACTGATGTTGACATACAAAATATGTACTTTGTATTTACTGTGCAACTACACTAATACTAAACCACTAAGTCACTTGCTCTCCGTCTGTTGGGTCCTGTGGAGGGTGGTTGTAGAGTGTGTGTTGTTGATGGCTGGTTTACAGCCTCACCTGGCCTGAGTCAGACTAATTGGACTCTGGCTGGGTGGGGCTGCACACCTGGGGTGCATGAGCAATCATGGCACCCAGGATAAACCCGCCATCAACACACACACACTGGAGGAGGAGCCACAGTCATGACCAGAATACCATCTGCCTGTAAAACTCCAAATAAACATCCTGTACAACATCTACCCGTGTCCTGTCCTGGTCGGAGGAGCCCCACATTGGGCGCCAGTGTGACAGGGTCGCTCCTCCACACGCCACCTAAGTGGCTTTCCTTGGGCTCCTCCGACACAGGACACGGGTAGATGTTGCTCCCCCTTCCCCCTGTACCTAACCTTAACCCCCCCTCCCCTCCCCTCCCCAACCACAACCTCCCCCTCCCCCTACACCCTAACCTCAACCACCCCCTCCATTCTACCCTAACCTCCCCCTTTTCCTCTACCCTAAATGTAACCTCCCTCTCCCCCTGTACCCTACTCCCTCCCCTCTACCCTAACGTAACTGAACAGGGGCATAACCTACGGGGGTGTAACCTATGAGGGCATAACCTACGGGGGTGTAACCTATGGAGGCGTAACATACAGGGGTGTAACCTACGGGGGGTAACCTACAAGGGCGTAACCTATGGGGGCATACCTGAAGTTGTCTTTGAGATTCTGCTGGAGTGAGTGGGCCAGGAGAAGGTACTGGATCACAGCTTCCAGCTGTCTGGCATGAATACGTTGCAGGGTGACAGGGGTGACGAGAATGTGACGTTCATTATGTTGTATCGGGGTCCTGTGTCATGGTGTCGCCATGGTACCCGGGTGTAACCCATCATTAGAGGGAGGATGACTGGTCTCACTTTGCCTGAGGTAGAGAAGAGAAAGTAATGCATGCACGCACGCACGCACGCACGCATGCATGAAGATGGCTCCAATATAACCTGACTGAGCTTGGGAGGTTCTGCCAGGACAAATAGGGAAATAAGAAGGCCCAAATATAGATGTAAAGCTATAACCCCCAAAGGTTGCTTCTAAATAGTACTGAAATCATTAAGGGTCTGAATACTATTGAAACAGACTGTATACTACAGTCTGTGATTATTAATGCAATTGCTAAAATGTCTAAAAACATGTTCTCGCTTCATTATTATGGGCTACTGTGTACCAATTAAATCTAATTCAATCAATTTCGAATCATCAATCATGCATGACACACACACACAATGTCTAAAACTTACAGAAAACATGACTACATCTGCAAAAGTAGTGCAAACTCATGCATTTGATTCAGCTATATAGGTCCTCTAAATAACAATATTCAGAGGACCTCAACAACATCATGCATCTACCTCCAGCTCCAGCATAAAAGGAGCACATTATATATATTCGCAAATGATGCAGACACACCGAAGAGCCACCAGATGACACCAAAAACAAAATATACATCAATATTCGCCTGACATCGCGCCGCCTTGCGAACTCGGTCGCTTAGGGGGCGTGTTGACTAGTTGACTGGCGGATCAACTAGCCCCCGCCCGCATTGTGGTAATGAATCAGAAGGGTCAACGTCACGGCCCACGCCCACGTGCTGTTTGCTGACTGGTGACCGCGTGGATTCGCGCCGCTCGTATTTGCATAAAGTAGAAATTTCCCAACTTTATGCAAATTCAGAAGCGGAGCCAGGCAGCGCCGCAGCTGGCTCCGCGCCGCAAGCAATCCCAGCGTGCTTTGCGCGGCGAATTGCTCGCGTCCCATACAAAGTCGCCTATAGTGGATATTGACCGTTAGGTAGCCCGGCTTCCGATTCCGCCCCTTGGCCTGACAGATTTTCTGTTGCCAGCACCGAAAAACGAAGGGCTAGACCCCCTGGCTGCAAATTTAATTTGCTGCCGCTAGGGGCATCCAGATTTCTAGGCTACTGCTGACCCAGTTTAATGTTGAATTATTCCGGGTTGCATTTGCAGTTCGGACTAGTCTGGACGGGCGGATACGGAGATTTTTAGGGACCAATAACGCGGACACCCAGGTTCACTTCCTGATTGGGTCTCGTCAGCCGCGACGTATCCTTCCCTGATTCGTCACGCGACCGAAAACCGAAACACCATACGTTTACATTGGACTACAACGTTGCTGCTGCCGCCACCTTGTGGCAATAGTCACACTTCTAAATAGGTAGTCTGTCATCCATGAAAGTAGCTAGCTAGTTGAAAATGGAGGATGGAAAATGACCATTTTGTTTGTACTAATAAATGCTGCTGCCTGCAAGCTGCAAATAACTAATAAAATGTTAAAAGTGTTTTTCTTCTATAATCGGCATGTTATCGCAAATCTCCTTGAAATATCGCCCACCCCTACAGTCCACCAGGTAGTCTATAGTGTAAGTGACCCCTATGACTTCAGAAAGGTTTCATCTTGTAATGAAACCGTCTCGTAGAATGTGAAGAAAATGAACAATTAGCATGCATTAGCTTTGGACAAACAAAAAGAAAAACTTCAGAGCTAGATTGCTTTTAATCAAGTTTTCAGTTACAAATGCGCAAAGTAGAAAAAAATATTTTTTCCAAATACATTTCAAAAAGGTCTCATTTAACAGCATGTTAAAGAAAATAAAACTTTTAATTGAATCACACACCTAGGACCAGTCTCCTCCAAATATACAACACCACACACTAACTTCATCCATGCACTCAAAACACTAAAATCTGGAGATTAACCAGATTAGTTTTTATTATGTACCGACTAAACCGTTATAAAAGACAAATGGGCTGCTACAAAGCGAAAGTGGTGCGACCTGAACTCTGAAATACATACACAACTGATCATTTTGGAGGGGAAAAAAGTTAAAATAAAAAAACAAGCATTGGTTGGTTGAGAGAGGGACTGAGAAGAACGGCCATCCTACACAACAGGCGTATTACATGGACGTTTTACTAATAACCGGGAATGTTCTTTGTCCCTTCACCCAAATTTCATACACAGGCCTGTTTTTACTGCATCAAAATGTCTAATATTGCAATGCACCCAACGCCAAGAGAGTGCATTGCAATTTCACACCAAGTAGAGCAGGGTTCGACACTTTACTTTCCACCTGGAATATCGGGTCCTTGGGAGCCTTGCCACTTTATAGTCCAGTAGATCGGGCTTTACTTGTCTAATATGAACGGTGCATCATTGACGGTACTTTTAAAAACACCATCACCATCTCATTTCATTCTTTCCGAATCATTACTTCAATGAAGTAACAAATATGTTCAAATATTGTGACCAGATTCCAGTCAACTAAAAATAGATGGGAAAAAAAGCCATAGAAAATGTTTAGAACAGCAAACAATGTAACCGTTTAAAGTTCTGTATAAATAAAACTAATTATAATATGAAATATAAAAGGGGGGGGCTCTGAGCTATGCAATAAACCTCTGCATTGGGAGGCGTAAGCATGTTCATGAAAACATCACATCGACCAAAATAATTATAGTGGCGAATGAAGACAAATGAACATGCCAAACCGCAAAGCCCTGATGTGCTGTTGCTTGGAAATCTGAGTCAGAGCACTTCCTGCTAATGGGCAAGTCAAGCTGGGCTTTCCCACCTGCTGATATTTCATGTAGTAATATGTTTATTGTAAAAAATATATAATTTATGCAAGAACATGTTTGAGTGGAGAACAAAAAAAGACAAAATACTCTTATCCAGATGTTCCTTTATCAGACATGCACACACTTATGACTATGATATTTCAGATTTGAAAGCTGAAACTAGCAAAAGCAACAAATCAAAGTCATCGGAGTCAAAAGTGCAATGCAATGACTGAAGCTCAAAAATGTGGGTAATTTTAAATTGAAAGACCTGCACGCACGCACGCGCACACACACACACGCACACACGCACACACACACAAACACGATATTGCCAAACATCAACGTAGGTAGCCCATTGCGTCTCATGTATCAAGTCAAACAGACTTTTCCCACATTGGGGTCGGCTCTCGATCTACATACAGAGGCAGTACTTGCAATTCATCAACCGTACGGCCTCTGGGGGATTCAACAACAGTTGTTAAAATGGAGACGCTCTCTGTTCTACCAGCTTGCTTGTGTACATTTGATTCAGATATTGTTAAAATTACACAATGAGAACCAAGATACGTCTGTAGGAAATCTATGGCAGTTGAGGGCCCAATTGTTAAACCTTTAAAAAGTCCTGTCCTTTCTCAGAAACCTGCATTCTCTGCTCGGCTAGTGAACCAACTGTTAAAATATATTTTGACTACGGCTGACATTTTTTGTAGATGACAATTGAATATTTGTTGACATAACAAATGAGTCATCATAAGATGTTCACTGTGTGATATACAACCCCTGTTGAGCCAATGTTAAAGCTCCAGCTAGCTACGTTACCCAAGGCATCATCAATGATACTTTGTCTTCAAAGTCCCTAAAAGCCATATGTAGCAAAGCACGTTATTTCCAAATAAAACTAACAAACCTTTCTTCTCATTTCCAAATCTGGATTCAAAGTTTCTTAAATCAATGAGTGGTTTTAGCTTACATAACCTTGTTTTCGATGATCTGCAAGCAGTTCCATTATGCAGACTTCTGTCCTATTTGGACATTTGTGTGGCGTTTTTTGGCCGAGGTGTTTTTTTAAACTAGGGAAAATAATCTATTATAGCGTAGCAAGAAAAGGGTCATGGTTTTGAATCATTAACAAGCAATAGTCAGTGAGCCATTTTGTTCATCTTAGACTTGTGACATCAGCCACCAAAACATCCATGGGACGCATCTGGCCTTGGCCTGACCAGTACTAGGCCCCATTAGCTTTCATCTCATCTAATGAAACTCGCATTAAGCACAGCAGATAAACAGGAAGAGCGGCAGACATGACTGAATGAATATTGTAGAACGCGACACAAGTCTTGTTTACCAATGAAAGAAACGGCTTCACCGAAACGTTATCGTTCAACTCGCACCGTTGCAACACAATTGAGCGAGGAAAGCGTTGAAACACGTCCCATTTGAAAGAACAAAAAAAACGAGGCTCATGTACATTTCCAGCCGAGAACGCCATATAGAGGTGGTGTCTGTTGTGTATAGATGGTGTGTTAAGGGGCGAGGACAATTCCAACTCTGCCCGAAGAACACGAGCACACCGGCCTCTTCAGCTAATGTCACAAACCCATTTTCCGAAGTGTAGCGCATCATATCCCAGCCACTTCGTGATTTGTGACTAGGTTATAAGGAAGCACGTTATTGTACTCGTCAGGCACAGGGGTGGCTAGAAACTACTGCAAACATACTATTACGCGATGAAGTCATCATAACGCCAAACTATCAACGTATTCATTCAAACTTAGGAGGCAGCAACTCGTCCATCTTGCGCGGCACAATTAGCTTGTTTGGTTTCGGGTTCTCGGCCGTAGCATTTGTTTTTTGTTTTTTGTCTCTTCCATGTTTGCTTCCACAGAATAGTCAGCAGTGGGAGCTTTCAGACATAATCAGTATTCAAGATAGGTAAGAAAATAACCAGTCTCCAAACTGCTGTCACACGCCATCTCTCCGGTGAAGGGTTATGTGGCCCTCTGTACTGCGGCGGTGGTGGGTGGGTGGGTCACAATCCAGAGTGAACAGCCTGGATTGAAACAAAACACCCTCATCGTTTGACCTCATGAGAAAGCTTGAGACGGAATTGACTCTACAACGAGAAATGCACTCTTAAAATCCACCAAGGTCGGTCCTTTGTACGGTCACATTCAAATTCTTGCTCCAAAATCAACTGTGTGAAACACCATTTATACCATATTGTGAGATAAGAACTATCCATTTTCATCCATATTTTGATTAAGCCTAACTTGGCAACACAGTGGGCCAATCGGTGACCATTGTATAAGTCACCGATTCTTCTTCCCTCGCAGACTGAATCATCGATTTAAAAAAAAGCTAGTTTCCAGGTTCCTTTTAGCCGCCACTAGCTACCGAGGAGGTCGTCCAGGGCAAGCGACGGCATCTTGTCAAAGTCATAGGCATCAAACAAGTCACTGATTCCCTGGCCCTCTCCCAGGCCCAAGAGGTAGTCGTCCTGGTCCAGGATCGGGGGGCCCAAGTTCAGGAAGGGTCCCAGGGCTCCGCCGAGGGCCCCTAAGGCAGACGGGATCTGATCTTCAGTTTGCTGCAGAAGACTGGTGAAGGGGGAGGAGATGGGGGACAGGGTGGTGACAGAGACCGCCTCTCTCGTGGAGGATGGGGGTGCAAGGGAGTGGCTGTTGGAAGTGGTTTTGGAATTGACGGGCTCTGGAAGCACAAGAGAAAAAAAAATCTCAAAATTAATTTAAAAAATGATTCCAATCCTGGTGTGGTGTGTGTGGTTGGTTTATGCACGCCGCCAGTCTGGCCCGAGTCAGACTGGAGTGCGTTCAGACTTGGACAACCCATCGACATCTACCATACTGCAATTTCTGAAGGAGACTTCTGATACTAGATACTGGTCAGTGAAAGTCAGTGTTCTGGTGCGCGAGTGACACTGTCAAACAAAAGCAGGTCATCGCAGACGTATCTAAAAATGTACTAATCAGTGGATGCGCAGGCTCACAAAGTGGACCCCCACACAGGGGGTAAGAAGCTAAATTTCACCCCTCACCTTGAACAACTTTGACGAAGGGGGAGTTTCCGTTGATGTCCACGTTGCCGTTCTTCACTGGACTCTTGGGGTCATTTTCCTCATCAGGACACAGCAGAACTTCTATAGGGCCCTTGGTACTCGTCAAATGAATGGAGAGGCTCTGAAAGGGAAACAAAGGTTTACCAAAATGACAGACTGGCCTTTTTAGGTTGTGCAACGTACACTGCCAATTGATAAAGCTAATTAAACAAACAAGAGCAACAATGCATTTCACCTTGCAGCTACAAATAGAGTTACCCTTTGGAGGTGGCCGCTGCCATTGTCCATTAACATGAAAATAGCCTACAGGAAATAAAGGCGTTTTCGTTTTATGATATTGTCAGGGTCCAAAATTAACTTCTAGAATTGTATCTCTTTGCCTGCCAGAATGGAAAAAGCTACCGGCCAGGCAAGCAATTGTTTTAATATGCAACACTGCTTTTTTTTTTTTTCCTGCCAAATGGTCAAATCCATCAGCCATTGGCTGGTGGCAGGTGTTTATTTTTGGACCCTGAATATTGAACTGTGATACACCCTAAAGATATGCCCTAAACTAATAAAAGCATTTTAACACAACCTTGGCTCGGTGCGCGTGTACCTGAAGTAAGTTCAGAGGCTTCTGTTTTTCTACAGTTAATCAATTTAACCTCAAGAGCACCTTGGATCCACCTGGAGTTCACTACCTCAACCGTGAGCAGCGGGTAGTTTTTCTTTTACGCTACACGGGATGTTCTGTTTAGGTTAGCAAAATCCATCATGATTTATTTACCAAACGCAGGCGGCTTATCCCAAAACGTCCGTTAAGCAGTAGTGAGGGGGAGGGGGCCTTGTGTTTCATTGAAATGTCAGCAATAAATAGAATTATGCTGACTTTATGCATTTCTATATTTATAACGTAATGAGCACTGCAACCAGCTACCATTTTAGCTTTCTACTATTTAGAATCCAGGGCCCTGGATTATTTTAAAATAGTAATATTTCAGATGGTAGTACTGGTAATGGTAATACTTTACTCACTAGACAGTATGACTATAAAAAGTGCTGTGCACATAACGAGTACTGCAAAAAAAAGCACAGTAATGATTTACATCTAGGTAAAATATTGTCATTCTTCATTAATCCTGGATCACTAACAGCTGTGCCACAACAAAAACCCCACAAAAGAAAATCTACTTCTTAAGGAACCAAATGTGAAACTTTTTTCAAATGCTATCCTCCCACTGCTTGCAAATCCTTTGAGACCGGTACAAGAATGCCCCAAAATTTCATAAAGCCTGCACGCATGGCATTTCCAATGGCATTGGACGCCAGACACAAAACCGTGTTCACATACCTCCTCAGGGTCCGGTACCTCCAGCTTGGTATCACTGGGAGCTTTGACCACTATGACCGTCTGGTCTCGGAGGTTCCCCAGCTCCCTGATGTCCTGGTAGGTAACATAGGCATACGTGCAGGGGAATCAAGGAAATAACCATTGTGTCGGTTTAGTGTGCGCTTCGCGACCGACCATTATTTGACATGCAATGCATCTTACAGGTTTAGCGAACAAATGTTTTAAGGAGGTCAAACATGTTTAAAACTAGCTGCTGTTCCCAAGGTAGGTATCCTTTCTGGTTATTTTAAACACAACGTGAAACATTTGGATTCGCTACAAGGCTATTAGCAAATCTTAACCATTGGCAGTTCAAGAGTGGAGTTAAGAGGGCTCTAATGAAAATCTAACCCACAGCTTTCTCACATGATCTGCACTTTCAAATTTGCCAATTTGCCAATTCCTCGACTAGATTGAAGAGAATGTATCAGACCACAGAAAGCACGAACAATGCTCCAGATGGCTTGACTGTGTTCAAAAAACCAATGCTCGATTTTTGTTTGTTTGTTTCCAGCAATAGCGCAAAGTTTAAAGGATATTTTTGGTTGTTTGGCATTTCGCTCATATGCCGCACATCCACGCTGCATCTCTGGATGAGCTGCTCCAGTCTCTGCTCATCTTCACCCAGGGCAGAGACCTCCGACGTCAGCCGCTGCCTTTGACTCAAGGCACCGTCAACCTCCGACAGACTGCAGCCCCTGGAGGAGAGACAAGCATCAGGATGGAGAAGTTATGGGCCATCAAAGGAATCTGATACGGCTTACTGGCTGTCGATAAGAATTCGAGTACTAGTACTGCGGCGACCGATTTTCCTAACTTTGCCAAGCTTGTAAACTAACCAATGGTCTATTTTTCTTTATTGGCACTCAATTACAAAATAAATGAGATAACACTTTTATAGATGCGAGTTTTGACTCATTGGAAAAACTGGCAAAAAACGCAAGTAAAAGTACCATTGACCTTCCACTTCATTTGAATACAAACTGTGGCTTTTCGGATGCCCATTTGGCGTTGTCACATATGCACATCCTACACGTGCACAATCGTGGGGAATCTTACTGGCAACCACATGACCAAAAAGTGATGACTTATCAACTGACACTCCTATTCTTAAATACTCGTGTTCAATGGAGGGGCTAAAAATACCATCATTGGATACTTTTGCGTATAACCAATCAATGCATTTGCCCTTCTACAGATTTGAATTGAATCGGTTCCATTGGGATTTGCCAATCATTTTTTCAGCAATCCATGCCGGTATCGATCATGCGATGGAAATGCCAAGGCACAGGGGGGGGACTTACATCCACTGGATATTGTTCTTGGACTTCTTCTTTATTAGGTGAATTCCCTCTAACACATTAGTGATGTCATACAGTCGTCTTTTCTGGACCTGAATGCGGTAACAAGAGTGTACGGTAAATGCATGCAATCCTTTCCAAAGGCCAATGTTAAAGAAACGTTATTATATAATTTATACTATATAATTATTATATAATTACTACATTTTTTTAATAATTATGCTACAAAACATTGTAAATTCATTAATAAATGAATAAATGATGTTAAAACCGCTGCTACCCTTAGTTTGGCAATAAGCGATGCATCCCCTTCCCCACTGTGACCTACGGACCCACCTGCAAGGTCTCAGCAGCTTGGTTGAGGTCCAGAACGCCATCTGATGACTGAGCAAGCAGCTCCACAAACTTCTTAGTGAGCAGACCGAGAGATGTGTCGTAGCGGGTCTTCTCCGTTGGAGACTTTGGAGCTACCGCACAAAGAAGAATAGAGAGGGAAAAGACGACAACAGTGTTTAGTTATCAATATTAAGTGCTGTTAATATTAACTTCACCAAGAACAAACATGCACAATACAGCATGCAATACTTGGTCACAAAATAATTGGTTATTGTGCATTTTCTAGGGATACTGCTTTTGCATTGTTAATGTCCAAGAACAACACTTAAAGTGCGAGCAATGGAGGCAATCTAGACCAAATAAATAAATATTGGATTGTTCTTGACTTGACTTGTGCAGAGTCATTAGAATATACAGAATGGCATTATGTACATTAATGACTTAACAACATATTTCCCCCTTTAAAAAAAAAAAAAAGGTCATGGAGGCTCTTTAAGTGAAAAGATCGAATTTCTTTGCTTCCACTATTTTACATATTTAACATGGTTTCAGTATGAAAATGACACGCATCTAAATGCATTGGGAATATTCTCCAATATTAATCTAGGGTCAAAATGATATCTTCATGGGGAGAGAGGGGGGGGGGTAATTTAGACTGTTTATGCTGCCATCTACTGTACTAGTCATGAGAAGCAAAGACTGGCAGCCATTTTAAAAAGCAGTCTGCTGAGGCTCTCTGTTTAGATTAACATGTGTTCTTTCAGCCAATCCCTTTGATCCAAAGCAATGTTTAGGTGAGGCTGAGAACAATCAAAGTATGCACGCAATGTTGGAGCAACCTCAAAAATGAAGTGATGCCCAACTGAGATGAACAAACAAGCTAAATGAACACATGAACACACACACACACATCTCCTACTTCTTTGTGTCTTTAGATGTTTCCCATTGGTGACTGCGGCGGCTCTTCCGCGGGGCGTCTTGGTTGGTTCTGCTAGATACTGGTGATCCGAATCGTCCAAAGCCAACCGCCTCTTTGCCTGTAAAAAGTCACAAAACGTGCACACAATCAGCACAAATATATATATATTTAAACGCACCGTCCCATGTCCCCCGGTTTTTCGGATAAGTTGCAGAATATCATGTACTTCCTACTCTACTTCCGGCTATAATAGTCATAACTGCATAAATGGTTGGGTGCTCAGATCACAACGCCTAGTGAGACCACGACAAGCTCTTCTGATCACACTTATTTCAAGATTCAAGCAGCCCACACGGCAAGAACGCAAATCTAGCTTACAGCAAAAACCCAGTTATGGCGTCCTCCTCACTTAATTGACTGTAGAGAACGGCGCGTGGCGTGCAAACGACGACACATGCAACAGCATACCTGTAGTGCATGTGTGCATGAAAAGCCGGGCGAATAAGAAGCTTAATTAACGCCACGACTCAGGGGCCGCCTAGACATAGTTCACCGCCGTGAGCTCAATATCCACGGTATCCCCAGCTAGAAGAAATGCGTTTAAAGGGTACTACGAACGCATCATCTTTGCGGGAGCCGGTCGGATGCACCTCCACGTCAAAACAGGGAAAATTGGATTGCACCGTCGTAGTAGTGAGCAGTTTGCACGGCCCCATCTCGATTGTGTTAAACCGCAGACCGATGACTTCGCCTACCCCAAATACAATTTCAAAATGCATGTTATCATGCCTGACCTCATGCATATGTGCACACGCACATCTCTAGTACAGCAATACTGCCTGGGCCATGACTGGGAAGGAGAAAGCTATGACTAGTGGGGACGTCACCATCCATGGCCAGTGCAGGGCAGGAGCATCACTCACACACACACACACACACACACACACACACACACACACACACACACACACACACACACACACACACACAC
>JAOPJH010000009.1:11690920-11706138 GCA_027122575.1 Merluccius polylepis | reverse complement strand
CACACACACACACACACACACACACACACACACACACACACACACACACACACACACACACACACACACACAATTGGGTACAATTCATTTTCAATGACTTGAATCTTAACCTCCTCGCCACCCGCTACTCCTACCCACTTCCTCAATCCACTTCTAATATTCAATGGTATTTATGATTAACATTTCATACCAATCCTGAGTTGGTAAGAATGACCATCTATCGATCATAAATAACATTTCATTGTCGTGGAAAATGATAAAATAAGATGACCCAACATTGCATAAAATAAGAAATAGTTTCTTTATTCAATCACAATTATACCCAAAAGAAATCCCTACACTTAGCTCAATGTAGAAAACAGCTATGCAGTCTCAGTTCAGAAAATCAGCACTCACAAGATCTCTCTAAACGTGGGCTAAGGGCACAAGTAAGTAACAATGCACGTATACATACACATAATGTCTAAAAACATCACATTTTCACAACCATTTCAAATCAATTCTGACAACTAAATGGGACAATGAAACAGCATCTTAGAACTAAAATAAATAAAAAGTGCACTTGCCAAATAAAGGAAAGACTGATTCCAATTAAGAAGCATTTATGTTCATAAGAATGCCCCTATTGGCCAACAGGTGGAACTACGAAATATCGGACGACTGTAATAGAGGCTAAAAACATGGTTCATGACACGTTGAGATACATACAAAAAATACTGAATAAATAAATAAAAAATGTAAACTGAGCATGTTAGTGGGGCAGTATTGTGTTGTCAGGTTGTGCTAATCCGATCATACGGTCTCTACTTCTACTTTCTATTGCCACTTGCAGATCACATCGATCCATCTGTTAGCTTAGCATCCAGCCACAAACATTGGCTGCTTCACACAGAAGATGTGCAAAGAACTGCAATAACAACACCCTGCATCTCTTCCGAGTAATACATGGTATTCCACGGGTAGTGAAATCCCTATGATATACCTTGTCATATGACATCACATTAACATGGTTAAACTTACATGCTACTAAAATTAGCAAATATTAAAATAAAAGACGCTGGGGTACACGATGACTGAGGTTGATAGTTGTAATCCAATTCAATTACAATTCAATAATAATAATGGTGACATAAGGTTGGACTGTCCATTGCACCAATTAATATCTGAATGATATCTGTGAGGTTTACTATTTACTAGGTCTATGCCTAATCCTAGAAGATTTTATACACCTATATTACCTGAATTGTTTTCTAAATTTCAATTAATACCATTTTTACAGTGTTACTTGGAAATTATAGATACATAGTTTGCAGGATAAATTTGGTTAAAAAAAAGATTTGAACATAACAAATGAAACCCTGAAAAAAAACTACACGGTTGACGAGCAATAACATTGGCAGACTACTTTGGTTTTGGCAAGGTTAAAAAGAAAAGAAAAATCCAACTGAACCATGGGCATCACAAGCACACTGTCAACACCAAAATCTCACTCACACACACACACAACACGCACACTCAAATTTTACAACAAAAAGCTACATTGCATACTGTAAAAAGATACTGTATGGGATCAGGTTTCTGACTACCGCTAGAAAACATGTAATACTTTGCACATAAATAAATCTGCCAGTTGTAATTATTTCATCTTGACTAGAGATATAGCAAGACATTTTCTTCCTTTCATACAGTGACACATTTCATTTCTGCATTCATAATTAGACCCCTACTGGGATTGTGTTCTATCTTTGTGGTTCAAGTCTTCTCAAGAGGGCATCTACAGTTAGTCACACATTTATCTTTTTCTCTAGGGATGCGAGTGTACCACAATTTCCACATACTGCATCCACCTCTCAAATCTCATTGCAAAGTGTATGCGTTCCAATAGTTGATTGTCTGGAACAGGTTGATCGTCATGTGTGAAACAACACAGGATTGAGTTAAAAACTCATATTTGACTAGGTCCTACACATGAGTACATCTGCAAAAGGACCCAGAAGGTTCTTGTTGAAGATACATCTGACCCAGACCAGATAGGTGGTGAAAGGTTTAATGTTCTCCGAGAAGGTGTAGTTCTGCTGGGGAAGGATATAAGGCATGTAGGTGTTTTCTCCTTGCTCCTGGATCCACACCTCATACTTCACCTCTCTCACCTTCAGGAATTTCAGGTTCCATGGGATCTGCCAGGAGACTGTGAGTTTGGCCTCATTGGTGGCTTGGACTGAGGTTTGGCACTGGGGTTCTCTGACTCGCCCCGGGTGAACTGTGCTGGCCGCCTTGCTCTTTTTCAAGTTGGGTCTGGTTTTCAGGCCCTCCTTGAGCACCTGTAGGAGTGAAGGGATGTCCACCAAAGTGTCCTGGTAGATTCTGAAAAGCCACTCTGGGTTACGACAACACAGGTGCCTGGGGACATCCTTGCTGGCTTGTATGCGCTCTTGTTCCTCCTTCTCCAAGTGCACGATGCCCCCTTGGTCCCAGGGCCGGTCCGGATGAGTGACAGTGTTCTCCTCCATCGTGTTCCTCCAGGAAACATATTGGAGGTCCATGCCCGGCAGGGAGGCTAGGGTTTTATACGGGCTGTACTGCTCTGGGTTAACGGCATAGGGGAACAGCTCAACCACAGCTGCACCTCTAGGCAGAAACAGTGACGTGACAAGCTGAGCACCGTGCATACTGAAGAGCATGGAGGCGCCGCTGATAACCTGCACTATGCTGGCAAAAGACTGCTCCTCCAGGGACACCGTAAAGACTCTCATCTGAAACTCCTGGGCCAGCGCCATGATCAGCTCTGCTTCATTTAGGATCAACCTTGTTGTGGAACGGGAGAAGACCACAATGTAATCCTCCCTTGTTTCCTTCTCCTTCTCCTTCTCCTCTTCAGTAGCCTCTCCTTCCTTGGTGGCTTCCTCCGACCCGGTAATGTTCATCTTCTCCATCATAATCTTAGCAAACTGCCGGACCTCGTTGCCCGACACCAGGATGTTGGCTTTGGGGCCCTGTGGCTGGACAAAGCCATACTGGTACCAGGTAGTCATCTTGGACAGTCCCACATAAGACTTTGTGAAGCACATTAGCTTGCCAAAGTTCTTAAGCTGTTCTTTGAGGAGTGGCTGCTTGCTGCTCAGAAGCCGATAGAGGTCAAAATACGGGCCCTCACCCCAACCCTCCATGAAGACCAACCTAGCCTCGTCATCCAAGTCCAAATACTGCTTCATGGTATAAAAGGCAGGGAGCAAGTCATCGTGAAAAACGTGCATCAGGTTGTCGGGATTGAACCGGTTTAGTATCAGTGTGACATCCGGTACGAACACGGGCTTGGGCATGAACTTCAGAGCACCGGCGGGGAGCTCCAAAAAGTTGAAGTACTGGGTGTTGTGGTCCTCCACCGAGGACAGGTCCAGCAGCGCCGGCTGGAACCGCCTGGGCCCCAGGTTAGGCAACATGACGGACGAATTGGAGTAGAAGAACACAAACTCCTCGGCCTCCGAGGAGTAGCAGAGGTAGTCGAAGCGGCAGATGCGGTCCGTGTGCATCTTGCCCGTGCACACCATGCGGGTGCCATGCTCCTGGAGCGCCAGCAGGGCGGCGTGGTAGTCAATGCGGGCCTCCGACAGCTCCTGCGACCGCCTGGTCAGGTGGAGCTCCTCTTCCAGGGTGGCGGCGTGCTCGCTGAGCTTGGCGTACTTCCAGAGCAGCGCCGCCACCACGGACACCAGCAGCCCGTTGAGGAGCGCGCCCACGCTCATCCTGCAGCCGGCCAGCGAGGCACGCATCACTTACTGCTGGGGCTCCACCTCCTGTAGCCAACCGACCTCCAACCTCTGGTACGGGCAGCGAGACATCCGCCGCAGAGCAAATGACTGTGGTGCTGCTGGGAAGGACAGAGGAGGAACCATAAAGGATGGGGAGGTAATGGGAGTCGGATGGTAAGGGGGAGGGGGGTAGAGGGAAAGGAGAGGGATGGAAGAAAAAGTCATTATTCACTGTGTGGACGAAGAGCGAAGGCAACAAGGAGAGAAGCAGCCTGCCCCAAATTCAATAATACATTAGCTATTATATAACAACATTATACAAATACAATGAAATATTATACAAACATACAATCATCGAATAATCAATGATACTTGAAAGCATGCTTGAGCAACACTTCAGTATGAGGAAGAGAATGTCAAGCTTGATGAAATCCAATAATAGCCCTTCATTTGAAAGACACAAATCCTCAGTGCTTTTGTAACTAATACAACCTTGCTTCAGAGCCCTTTTGCAAAAAAACAAGAAGAAAAGTTCTTGGTAAATTAAACACGCCTTTTCTTAACTCAATTCCTCCTGGCTGGTGTCAAGACAAAATCACACTACAAACACTTTCTGAGAAAGTACAAGTGTATAACTCGACTCTAGCCATCTGTATATTCAAGAACAAGTGAGCCATAAAGAGAGTCTCAATCAAAGTGAGTGTCCCCCACAACATCGACAGACTACAAATCATTGTACCTTGACAATACAGCTTTGCGTCCCCAGCTTAAATTGTAAAGAGCATGACATTCAATGTCCTCTACTCGGTGCTGCAATGGTCACTTAAAAATTACTCCTTAAATTGGTTCCTGTAGCAAAGGCAAGCAAAGTTGGGCTATTCCATACCAAGGGTCTGTTTGCCCGACAGGCACATTGTGTAATGTGCGCACAATGCAGCAGTCACAGCCAGGTTAAAAATAGAGCAAAACAGAACATATCATGTTGTACGTGTTGTTGAACAGTCTGGACATGATTCAACTGTGCTTCTCTTATTGCATTTCTTCCTAATTATATAGATGAACTCTTATCTCTCCGCCAGTCTGCCAGCCTCTGGTAGACTTTAAGAGAAGGTCATCCATTATCTGTGGTTAGAGAATCGTTAGTTTCTGACAAATACCTCAAATATATATCCGTCTCCCACAGCCTTTTCACCTCTTTCATCATTTCTTTAAAAAAAATGAATTGTAACTACTGGTTTTCTTCATCAAACAGAGATGATATGTCCAAACAGAGATAGCTGCAACTCCAGGTTAAATGTGTCCCTGAGCTATTTCCATACTGCTGTCATCAAACAGAACTTGTGCTACAGCTCGTCCATTCCCTCTCAATTTTCTATCGACTATTCTCCCAATCACCCAATACCCTTTTCACAGTTACTGTCTTTTTCACATTGACATTGCAATTACGCCTCCCTCTGTCAGCGGCTAAGTGGAGTCCCTGGGTGACTCCACACAATACCTCAAGGTGACACTGGCAACACCACGTCCTAAGCTAATACTAATAGACAACACTTAATAAATAACGACACATATACTCTAGAAAGATATGCTCATTCCTCTTAAATCTGACCGCAAGGTATGGCATCTTATTATAGGACATCTGCTTCTAGTGTCATGCACATGCACTTGTTATGGAATGATCAAAGAGGACATTTTTTACTTGACAATTTTTCATTTTTCTCAAGTTATAGAATTGGAAATGCCCCTTTTGTTTTGTTCTGCATGAAGAATCACATTTTGAATTACAGTTTTAAAACCCTATGTTGGCCAGATAATGCGTTATCTTTTATGTCCTATAAGAAGCCAGATGTGAGTGATCAACCAGCACATCTGTTTCTATTCGCCTATAAGCGTGATTGTAAGCCCTGAGAAAAGGAAGTGAAAGTCAGCCATTCCTTTCTGCAATCAACTACAATCAGGCGATGTTGAAGAATGCTTGCAACTGTACCTTATCATAAGCACTCCTGACTCTTATGGGTGAAGACAACACGACATTTCACTTTAACAAGGTCTTCACTTTTAGACCTTGTTAGCTTATTTTCCCCTGTCATATGAATGTATCCATAAAAAAAAAACGACTTTGGTTGACATATTTAATTGCAACCAATAATAACAGCTGCTTGCGCCAATACAATCCTGAGTGATCAGAATCATCCCTCGTACACTTTGTCCTAATATGATGTTTTACTTCAAAATACGCCACAAAACCCGAAGCAAGACCCAGAGACTCTTCCATGTCGTCTAAAAGACTATGAAGCTTATCAGTGAATCATTCAGTGTACTCTCAAGGATGTCAAGAAGGAAACGACAACATTTGTTATGATGGTAATTAGGGGGAGGTTGCATTCAAAATAAACAATGCGACTGTGCTCTCAGGAAAAATATGATAAGTGCCCGGTGCAACATGTAATTGTTACATTCCCGTATATAGATTCAGTCAATTAAAAAGGGAAATTATGAATTTCTTTCACTGCTTGTTACTGAAAAAGGGACAATAACAAAGCACAGAATATGTATTAGACATTCAGCCTCCTCCCCCTGCTCCTCTTCCACGTGGACCAGGACAAAAAAAAAAAAAAAAGAGAAAAACTGCTGCAGCACCAGAGGTAGCACTTAATCCCACTCACTGAACACTGGGTCCCGCGGGGATGCATGTGATTCTGCCATGCCAGGACACAGAGAGCCCTGAAATGTCAACGCTGCCATGTGAAAACCTTGTGGGAGAGAGACTGTATAGGAGCCTTGCCATAGATAAGCTACAGGCAGGCAGAGACCCTGAGCAACCTGAAAGCCGATTGTAGTAAACAGCTCGAATGGTGCTCAAAGATAACCCGTTATGAATGACAATGTAAAAGGGTGGTGGTGGGGGTCACTATACACTATACTAAAAGTGTTACTTGTAAATTCCATTTTCTTTTTTGAGCTGGTAGTGGTTTTGGCTGACATTCAGGCGAAGTGTTATTAGCAGGTGGTGTGGGGGAGTGTGGATTTACCTTAAGGACAACAATTTTTCCAAATTTTGTAAAGGTCAAGTTGTACGCAGGGAACTGTGAAAGAGTACTGTCTTTGTATTCTTTCTGGGTATGCGTGTTGTTAAGCTACCACCTGATTCCCTTCGTCCTAGCGTTCCCTCAATCTGTATTCACTATGTCTCCAGTGAGCTCCCACACGCTTCGCCTTTTACTCACAAAGCCTGCATCTGCTGCCAGCTTATCTGCATCCACTACACCAGTGGATACAAACACTAGCGGAGACCAGCGCCACTGATGTCTCTAAATACTAGAGGGTTCTGAAGCAATAATTAGGTTAACTGCAGATTTTCTCTTTACACAAGTATGCCTAACAAAATGAAAGACGGCACCAAAAGGCTTGGTTCAAGTCTAACAGTAAACTTAAAAATAAATAACAGAGCATCCTAATGCTTCCTGCATGAATATTTCACACTGTTGGCTTTTATAATAGCAAGCTTTTGTCTTATTGAACAGAGGAATAACACAAATGCTCAGGTAAGCAAGCGGTGCTATAGAGGTGCACTTACAAGTGACCTAGTAGGCCCCAATTCCTTTGCCCTTCTTTCATAAGTGACGCAACTCAAATACAACACAGAATCACTTTCAGTATCACCATTAATGTAAACGATCCATGACTAAACACTGACTTTTCAGCATCGTTTTCCCATTTAGGTAAGGTATTACAAATTAGGCATTACAAAAATTCCCAATAGATTAATATGAGATATGCTATATTGAGATATTCTCAGCAATCAACCTAAAGAACACAGTTTAGATGAATGTGTCTATTGCCAATCCAATCTGGAATATGAAGTGTAAGGTCTTAAACCCAGTAAAAAGAAAACCTACAAAATGCTATTTTCATTATCCTAAAAAAGAAGAAGCAGCTTTGCCAGTTGTACCATCACCTTAACCACACCGGCACCACCATCGACATAATCATCAACAAAGGGCCAGTTATGGAAAATATCACCGCTAATGAGGTACTCCGGCTCCATTCTCGCATTGAGGGAGATTTGCTGGACCATATACACTCGGCTCCGCAGTGGCTCTTTTCAAACGCATAACAGAAGCGCTGATCTTTAACTGTCGAGTGTGTAAAACCACCAATTACTTATTGACGGTCTTAAAAGCTGTTTACCTCACATCGTACGCCACTTGCGAAACCTTTCCAGCTACGAGGGCAGCCTTGCGCTTACTGCAGCCATCCAGGCTGATGCTATTCGCCACTGTTACTGGTTAGCATATCTGTTTGCTCTGGAGATGATAAGCACCCCAATGATGTGGGGGGAAGGCAATTCGGGGGCAGCCTGGAGAGTCTAATGCATTTTAATGAGAATCCTGGAAAGCCCAAGCGAAACAGGGGGGTTGGGGGGGATGGGAAGGGGAGCAGTGGCGGCGCAAACCCAGCACTATTTATCATGACAGGTCCCTCACTATTCTCTCTCTCATCAGTAAGAGGTTATACCTGACTCTCTCACTCATCTCTTTCCCCCAATTCTCTGTGTCAGTGTCTCTTTCCCCTCTCCGTCTGACATCACCTTGGACATCCAGGACACCTCTTTCCAAAAAAGGCATCACAGACTCAAACAGACATCATTTCTCTTGAGCGTTCGTTCGAGCCTTCGTTCTCCAGCTCTGCTCTCAGTCAAAGTGATGTGACGACAGGCCCCGGCCCTCATGAGGCGTCTCCATTTGTTGCCGTCTCTATTGGGTGCTAAAGCGAGCTCTGTCAAGTTTTATCACGCGACTTGGCACTCGGTGTGACATCAGAGGGCATTAAGGGCCCGGCGGCCATTAGCTGACTGTGCAAGGACAACTCGCATGTTGACCCACACTACAAGTAGTCACGCATACGTTTCTCCAACCTCTGTGGGCAGACAGACTGAAAGCAAACACAAACCAACATGCGCACGTGAAGGGCTGGGCGATATGGTCAAAATCTTGTACCCCGACATAGGTCAATTAATATCTTGATAACGATGTATAATAATCACGATATAGCATATTTTCTGGTCATCCAATAAATAAATAGTCCACATAAAATAACCACATGGTAAAGCCTATTTTTGAATACTCCTGTGTGAATTAAATACTTGACAAATGAAAATTACAGGGTATTTTCTCTGTTTTGCAGCCTATAACACCAGGAAAAGACAACTCTTAATGCCATATCACAATATTACGGTACCCAAAATTTAATACGACTATCTAGTCTCATATCACAACATCGATATATTGCCCAGCCCTCACGCCTCAGTGACATCACCTCTCGCCCATTGCTGGTTTGAGAGACATGTGTGGGTCGGTTGGCGCGTTACGTTAGGCCGCCGTTTGAGCTGCTGAATGCACACCATCATCACACACACATAGGTAGTAGGGCAGAGCAGGGGTACAGCATGGTGCAGTCATTCCCTCTTCCTCGTAGTGGGGAGCTACAGGGGCCGATGTTGGCTTTCTGCAGTGTATGCATGTATATCGGTGTGGGATGGAGGTGGTGTGTGTGTGTGTGTGTGGGGGGGGGGATAAAAAAGTAAGGACATCCTCTAAAACCGCTGCGACACAGCACTTCAGCACTGACCAATGGAAAGAAAAAAACACCTATGTATTGCACACAAAAAAAAAGTATAGGAGATAGATAGATATATTTTTTATCTAGACAAATTGTTCATTGACTTGTGTAATGCACGTGATTTCAATGATTCAAAGACTTTTATGTGTACAAGGGCAATTGCCAGAGATGGTCAGTTTTCTTCCCCTCCATTAGCCTACTCACTCTGTCATTCAACTGAGGGACATAACCCCTACTATAGTAACAACCCCTATTAAAAGATACATCTCCAAATGCCTAGTCACCAGCTACAAAAAATAGCCCTTAATCAAGCCCTTGATCGCTATTAATTATACAGGTATTACACTTTTGGGGGGTTTTAAAGTAGTATTTCAGGTGAACCCTTTGCATTAATTGACGTTAATGAGCATATTTAGCGATATCCCAGTTAGGTCTCCCAAACACATGCATGAGAAAGCGCCACGGGTGAACTTATTTAGCGACACAAGCATTGCTATACGCAGAAAGGAAAGACACAACAAAAACCACAACATAACAACAACAACAACACAAATATACACGCAATCCTTACCGTGGGACGACCCAATCAAATCGTAGTGGCGGCTCTCTTCGCAGCGGTTAGCTCAGCTCAGCTCAGCAGCATCGGGTCCTCGTGGCGCTGCGGAGAGACAGGACCCGGCACAACAACACCACCACCACCACCATCACCAACACCACTCACCACCACCCAACACGTATATCAGTAGTATGGTTTCAGGGAACACGACACTGATTCATTACATTGTGCCGGTGCCGGTGCGCCCGGCTTCCGTTAGTTGTTGTTGTTGTGGTTACAAGCTAGCCTAGCTGTCAGGAGGAGCGCCGCGCGCCTGGAAACCTGACACCCCGCTCGCGCTGCCTTTTTTTTAGTCTCCACCTCCGAGGTTTTAAATATCGTAGCGCCAAGTCTCGCGAGAGAGCAGGGAGGCCAGTCCAAAACTGGAAGGAGGGTCACACATTTGTTGGGGTTGTAGTTTGTTATCAGCGAGCGGCAGGTCGGACTGCTCCATTAATTCAGGGAACGGCGTTATCGCACCCAATTAAGTGACAATGGGCTTTACTACTGTTTGAAAAGCCTCCCCCAGAGCAGGTTATTAATCTATTTTAGTCTTAGCGCGTGTATCATATCGTGCTCTCATCTCCAATTGAAATGTCACAGTGGTCAATATCCTTTTGTGCATTTTTGTGACCATGGGCCTAGCCCCCCAAAAGAAACAATTTGCGGCGGAATGATTGATGTTATGAAACTCATATTTGTCTCTGTCCCACCACACATCAAAATGAGCCGAGTCGGTTAAAAGCTAAATATATATCTATACTTTTAATGGCATATGTTCATGCCATAAACCGCCACTATCTAAAAAAAAGAGAGAAATATGATTCTGGGGGGAAAAAAGAGAACGGAGACGGCGACGACCAAATTCAGTGCAACAGTGCCATCTTCAGGTTGGCGGCGGGACGTGCAATTAAACGTAAACAATGACATTATATTTGGGGGAAACTAACTTATACACCGCCGTATATTCGTACTCGGGTTTCAATAGCCCAATAATAATAACCATGGGCAATCTTAAACGTCACCTTCAGGATACATTTCCCTCACCGTAAGTGCGTTTTAAACCCGACACAAAAAAATCACAAAATCCCTCCCCCCCTAACACAACATAACACATTAATGAACAGCGGCTAGTGCCCCATTCAACCAGGCTGTATTGTTGTGTTACCGAGTCGCAGACAATGCGCATGCGCGTCGCAAGATTTCCCCCCCCCCCGCTTCTCGAAACGCGAAGACGTGCGCGTGACGTCAGAGCCGACTGCAGCGCTGCTGATTGCGCGCGCGCGCTGTGGGCCCCCCCCGGCAGCAGCAGCAGCAGCAGCAGCAGGTCTCTGGGCTGGAGACTCAGGAGGAGGAGGAGGAAGGAGGAGAAGGAGGAGGACCAACAGCCACAACCGTTCAACCGATGAGGGCTGCGGCTGCCAGGCTGCCATGCGATGCGACGCGACGCCTTGTGTCATGGCGCGGCTCTGAGCAACGGCGCCCCGTGAGTACCCTGGTCGTCGTGACAACAACGACGACGAGGACGACCGCCGCCGCCGGCGCGGCGTGGGTTTCTTTATTGTACAACAGTTTAGGACGTCCAACTTGAGAGATCCGGTCGGACCGGTCGGACCCCGAGTCACTGCAGACCGGACCCGGTCGGGACTTGGAGGACCGCTGGGGGCGCCCAGAGATGGTGGTGAGTCGCCCGCGAGCCCCGTAGTTAACGTTAGCCGTCTGCTAACGCGCTATCGGTTAATGCTAAAGTCCCGCTAGCTGGGGATGCTAGTTTGTAAGGCGGCACCTGCGTGGGGGGGGACCCACCTTGCGTGTGGGGGGCACGGCGACTGAGGGGGTCGCCCGGCGGAGAGACTTGCCAGGGCGGCCGGTTCGTGGTGCCTGAACTCCGGTACGAGCCGCTAGCTTAACGCCGATCAATGAATAACTAGCTGAGAGCTAGCTTTAGCTTTGGCCTTTAACGCGGCTGACTTATGAGGGCTGCTGTTAAAAAGTGTGCCGTAGAGAGTAAAAAGTATCTCGCTGGTGTGTATGGATTTGGCACGAGCCCAAGTGGGGGGACTTTGTTTAGCCGTTTTTTAAACTTTTAGAGATGGTGAGTGTGTGTAGCACATTGGTAGCTAACGCCGCCGCTGTCAAAACAACCAAACGCGTGGCTTCGGTGTGCTGTCTCGCAGCAGCTCCGAGGTGCTTGTGTTTTAGCCAGGTTTTATGAATTGAAGTAGGTCCTTTAGTCATGTGTCTCTTAACAGGCATGCTTTTATACTGCCAATATTTAAAAATGAGTTTGTAAATGTATATTTTTATAATGTATTTGTGTCTGATTCTTTACTATGTTATTGTTTAAAACCGTTAACCCATGATCTGCGTTTAATCTATGTGCAATGAATTTGAGCTCGAGCAACGATGTGGAGCAAACGTATTAAATAAGCCTTTTGTTGTTCTTCTTCAGGAAGCTGGGGCCATGGGTTTCGCCAACAGCCTTAGGTGAACAGAAGTAAGCTGGACCCACATAACGCCACTAAGCTGCGCCCCCCACTTCCAGCCGGGGTTCCCCTCTCCCCGTCCCCCTCTCCGGCCATGGCAGGTTTCAAGCGGGGCTACGATGGCAAGATTGCCGGCCTGTATGACCTGGATAAGACACTGGGCCGTGGCCACTTTGCAGTGGTCAAGCTGGCACGGCACGTCTTCACTGGTGAGAAAGTTGCCGTCAAGGTGATCGACAAGACCAAGCTAGACACGGTTGCCACGGGTCACCTGTTCCAGGAGGTGCGCTGCATGAAACTGGTCCAGCACCCTAACATTGTGCGTCTCTACGAAGTCATAGACACTCAGACCAAGCTTTACCTCATCCTGGAGCTTGGCGACGGAGGAGACATGTTTGACTACATCATGAAGCACGAGGAAGGGCTGAACGAAGAACTGGCCAAAAAGTATTTTGCCCAGATTGTCCACGCCATCTCTTATTGCCATCGCCTTCACGTGGTGCACAGGGACCTGAAGCCTGAGAATGTGGTGTTTTTCGAGAAACAGGGACTGGTCAAGCTCACAGACTTTGGCTTCAGCAACAAGTTTCAACCAGGGAAAAAGCTGACGACAAGCTGTGGATCGCTGGCGTATTCTGCTCCAGAAATATTGCTAGGGGACGAGTATGATGCTCCGGCAGTTGGTAAGCCCCAAACTGAAAGTGTAAATTGCTCAATAGTTCTTAGAAAATGACACATTTTAACACAGAAACACAATGGAAAACAAATGGTCAGTTAGTTCTGCGTTCCAGTATTTGAAATGTCTGTGGTGTGGCACTTTTAGCCAGACGAGGCACTTGTTATGACTCATCATCCATTTATTGAGCTGGATGCGGCGGGCTTGTTGCCGCTGGCATTTATCTAGAATCCACCTCAGTACAGCCTCCATCCCACGTCCTGCACGCTGGGATAATGATAATGGTCATGGTATTTCACATCTAATTATTACTAACCCCTTGTAGGTCCTTTTTCATTTGTTATCTTACTGACCCCTGACATTTCATGGTGGCACCTATTATATTGCCATAGCCTTGCTTACTGTGATTGCTTGTGTGTTGGGCATATCCATATTGGGGCGTAAGCAAATTCAAGTGGAGACAAATGTATTTGTTTAGCCCTTTATTGCTATTACAGTCTCAAAAAACGTGACAAACCCACATTTGTCCCTTTACCCACTGAGCCGAAGAAACCTCGACATGTAGCACATCAGAGGGACGCTCCTGTTTCTCTGAATGGCTCGGAGACAAATGGGTGGGCAGCTGGGCAGATCTAACATAATCGTAAAAATAAAATGACTTTTATTATCCGAAGTTGTCGGAGTTGGGCTTTCTCTGGATATTCAGTGACCAAGCGCAAGTCTTAGCTTTGCATTGGCAACATTGAGTGGGCTATGAGTGGCCATGTGCAACAAGGTCAGCTCCAGTAGTGTCTGTCTCCATGGGTGTTCCTTTGCGCTAAATTAACCGTCTCATTGATTTTCAATGAGGGCTGACATAGAGCAGACAGATTGCCTGTCCCCCCCCACCAAATGATCACATGGGGTTTTCTGATCCAGTTCCATGGACAGATGGTTTGGGTCCGATCAAATTAGAATATTTGCCTTGTTAAAGAAAATCGTCAGTCGAGTTGTCCCTGCTTGTCCTATACTTGTTTGTGTGTTAAGTGGTTGTTTTCATGGCCAGTTGCGATTATTTATGCTTCCCCTATTTCGGTCACAGTAGGTCCTCTTGAAAGGTGTGACAAGGGCAATGAAGAAACTGGTTAGTTTCTTGTCTTGCTTCAGAGAGCAACACTTATTATTGGGACTTCAGAAGGGCACTTTGGGCCTGGAGACCAGTCTATGGTGGTAGAGCTTAAATAAGATGTGCCTAGCTGTTTTATGCTATAATAACCCAGATTATTCCATTATAGATTCTACAAGGAACACAATTTGTTTTGCTCAACAATGTAGCATTGACAATAAGATAAAACTCAAAACACACACAAAAACACATTTCACAAATGTGCCTCTTCCTTTGATGGTTTTTTTTCTTTAGAAATAGTAGGTGGTGTGCTGTTTATTTTTGGATTGATGTGCTAGGCTTTACAAAAACCTACATTGTCTGTAGTGCTCAGTTATAAACTGTGGTTGTAGTAGACTAATAGATTAGGGTCTTCATCATCATAGATAGCTGCCTTTCCTTTGGGCCGTGGTTCCTTGCACGTATCATTACTGCCGGTGTTTCTGATATGATCATTAAAAAAAAAAACATCAGCACATTTTTCCTCAATCTTGTGTGAATCAAGGGGACATGGGAATGTTCTCCCATGTGTGATTTCCATCACAAAATGATAATCTTTGGGTGGCCGATTAAACACGTTCAGCCTTCACATTCTGGCTCGTGCTTCACTTGGTGCTCCCGCCACAATATAATAAACACCAGGTGAAGGTGTTGACTATACTTACATAACAATTAGATACTGGGTGATGACCAATCCTGGTACAAATTGTATTCAAGGGTCAAAGTTGTATGACCAGTTGGTCACACTCTTAATTTGGCGAGCTTGCATGAACTACAACACTCGATGCATGTTTCGGTCAATAGATGGTCGTTGTGGTGGATGTCCAATTGTATGAAAAGTAGCGTGTGCAGTAAGTATGCCTATTTACTAGGGCTGTACCCGAATATTCGACTATTCGGATATTCGTTCGTTGGGTAGGTATTCGGTTTTCAATTTTGGTATTCG
>JAOPJH010000009.1:11529120-11540814 GCA_027122575.1 Merluccius polylepis | reverse complement strand
ACACACACACACACACACACACACACACACACACACACACACACACACACACACACAAACACAAACACAAACACACACACAAACACACACACAAACACAAACACGCGCGGCTCCATACCGCAGGGTCCAGGGTCGGTTGGCTGGTTGTTGTCCCATAAGGCCTGCAGCGCCGTCAGCCTCTCTGGAGGCTCCATGGTGAGCTTCTTCATCACTTTGCTGGGATCCCAAAAACACCCAAGTCACCAACAAAGACACTAACTACCGACTCGCCGCTGACCACCCAACACCCCAGGCTAACGAACCACACCTACTAACAGTTACATTGACGTTTGCTTTAATAGTGCAACGTCAGCCATCTCTGCACAGCCTGTGCGCATTTTGCATGAACCAACAATCATCTCACTATCATTTTCATTGTGTGTGTATGTGTGAGAATCACAGAATATGAGTTTCATCATGAGTTAACTGCACCAAAAACACTAATATAGAAGTGATGGGTATTCTCAGGAAATACTGTAAGCTTTATCCACTCGGGTTGCATTTAAGACAAGGTCAAAATTAGTATTTAATCTCGCACGCACGCACGCACGCATGCACGCACATGCACACACACGCACGCACACGCACACAGTACTGACCCGGGTGCCAGCCCAGGACTTATCCTGAGCAGGCAGTTTCCTATGTGCCCTACAACCTCGTTGACCTCCTCCGTGGACAGGAGCTTCAGGGAGAAGGAGCCCCGCTCGTACTCTAAGGACAGCTAGAGAGGCGGGAATAAAACAACAGATGACATCATATTATGGTCCATTCATATTCACATTCCATTACATAACTTGCCTGGTCTGGGAACCAGACGAATCTGTGAGGTCATGTTTTATTTGCTCCGACAGATACGTTTGGCCCCCCTCCCAGACAGGTTTCCAGCTGACCTGGCTCCGGCCAATCACAACCGTTTGTCTATCAATTGCTTAGCGCTACGTCACACGTTTCGTTGCTCTGATTGGTTGGAGGCCTATCCAATTGCGTCCACGATATCGATATAATATATTACCACACCCTATGCTACATGCTTCCGGTTTAGGCTGGAATTACCTAAACTTGAGCCTTTAAAAACGGTTGTGAGAGCACAATGGTGGTTGATAGTAAGAGGATTGACCTTTCCGAGATGAGAGATATGCAAGAGAGGTTGACCAGTAAAGACAGTATTCCCAGGCACAGGATTATTACATTATATGGTGCACGGAGGTGAGATTATGCAACCTGGCAGCCGTGGACGTCAAATGTAATTTGTCAAAGACGAGGGCGGCAAAATGTCGGGTGTGCAAAGACTTCCTGGATCAGCAAATACCTTCCGACGTCTTTTATTAAAAGGCAGTAGCTCAAGGTGTCATTAAAGGGCAATAAATGTCAAGCTTTACATCATTTTGTGTGTGTGTGTGTGTGTGTGTGTGTGTGTGTGTGTGTGTCTGTCACATTATGGAAACCCCCTCACTGTGAAAGATGTGCTAATAAAGTCCGAATCATCCCGTGTGGATGTAGAATCCCCATATGTGTAGACAAAAAAATACAGATAGAAAGGGGAAAAGGGAAGTATATGCAGTATGTTAGCAACACTAAAGTGATGGTGTAATGAAAAAGACAATGGCAGCATGCTAAAAAAGATACACAACTAATGTGTGTGCCTTGGGACAAAAACATTGAGTGATAGAGAATACAGCATCGTTGTCTACTACAGTAAACTCTTTCAGAAAAACTGTTGAGAGCTGTCTGTGTGGGTGTTTTGCCTATAACACCCACACTGGATTAAACTCGCGTTTAATCAGGGTCCCCGAGCTTATTTTCCCATTACATTTAAACATTTTTCTATGACTTTTTCATAAATTCATACCAAATGTTGCTGCTATGACATTGTAAATCGGTTCTGAAAGTTGTACAGTGGCTAGAGGTTGGAGTCGCGCAAACAAATAGTAACAGCCACACAGTCAGACCTATTTTCCCCTCACAACTCCTGTAAATGTACATAAATCCATACAATTCTGACCATGGTTTTAAATGTCTATTACATTCCCAAAAGCATATGTCATTATTTCCCCAAAGATTTCTAGGCCGGGAAAACATATTTTCATGTTTCATGTCATTTTCATGACCGTGGGAACCCTGCTTAATTAACATTGCAATGTGCAGTTATAAGGAATTCACAACTCCATTGTGCAACATTTGTTTGTTGGGCTCTTGGAAGGATGACTCTAGAGACTTTTTTAACATTAAGCCATTGTCGAATTTCAACTGTCATTCACTGAACCAAAACGTGTGTTATTGCATTTAGTCCACAGCTGAGCACTCAAGGCTGAGCAAAACCAGGCTACATCACAATAGGTTGGGGTGTGCCGCCTCCGCCATTTAAAATAATTTCAACCAAAACGTACAACCTTCAGAATGAAATTATAAGTGTAGGTCCGACCTAGAAATCCCACAAACCCACCTCCAATTGATGGTGAACTTGATCAAGATGAAGTTCCTCTGTTACAATAGCTTAGAATCACCTTGGCAACCGGTTGGGAAAAGGGTTTGTGGAGGTCATTGGGATGGGTCTGGGGTCACTTACCTGTGTAGGCTTGTTACAAGCAATGCCCTGGATCTCCAGGTAATTAAAGGCATGCTCCACCTGAAGAGAAGAGAACACAGTTGTCATTAGTTTAGCAGGGGAACTTCAAATACAGGAGTCCACCGGTTACAATGATTCACAGCATAGTCCAGGTCTGCCTGTGTACTCTGGGAGTAAAAAAGACGGAGATCCAAACATTTCCATTGGCGGTGTAGAACGGAAAGAAAGGAAGCTGTGATTACCATTGTTGCCTGCACGTTTCAAAATAAAATAGAGGTCAGAAGAGAAGAGAGAATAGCAGCCATAGCTGCTATTGCATTGAAAGTATGTTATTAGCTGAATTAAACACAGTAGTGTGTGTGTGTGTGTGTGTGTGTGCGTGCGTGCGTGTGTGTGTGTGCATGCGTGTGTGCGTGTGTGTGTGTGTGTGTGTGCCCGTGCGTGTGCTGTGCGTGGTATGCCTGAGGAACAGTGTAAAAATAGGCATGTTCTATAATTAACAGGTCGGGAAGTAGTTCTCGTCCCTCAACATCTGAGCAGACCTCAGCAGTGCTGAGTCACAGTCTTTGGTGTGTCCCTCTGGACCGTATGAGAATCCTTGAGAAGGATCCAAAAAGCACACCACAAAAACTACATCCGTTTACTTACCCAAAGTAATACTCTTGCAAGTGAAATTAATACACTTTTAAAATCCTTAACAAGGCATGCTCTACACACAATCCTTTGTGTAGTGTGTGATGCCCATATTGTTTTTGACACAAATTATTTCATGCTAATTTCATGATACTATTTTCCTTACTCCACAAATCAAGATCTGACATCATGTTTTTCCTCTTGGTTTGAAAGGAGCATTTCAGGACAAAGGAAGTAGAGAGAAGTGGTCGTCTGCAGCTGGCCTTCCATAAAAGGAGAAAGACCGCACCGATGACGTGCAAAAAGGGAACTCGGGCATCTGTGTACAAATGTGTAGTAGACGTGGAGCTGCGCACACACACATACACACACCCCTTGAGCCATCTTTCTTTCCCGCACTTATAGAGTACAAACACACAGACAAGAAGGCACACACACACACACGCACACACACACACTGGAGCTCATATAAACACAGAGTGCTTGAAGGCAGGCCATGAAACAGGGCCAGGGTATTCCAGGTGGGCAGTGCTTCTAAGGGAATGGAACAGAGACGAGAAGATAAAAAGCTTGAAGGCATTCCATCTCCCTGCATTGTCTGAGCCGTTCCTCTTTGGTGTGTGTGCGCTGTTTGCATGTCATGTTTATTGAACGCGAGATCCTCAATACCTCATTCATGTCTGGAAATAGCGCCATGTATATCTCCGACTGTATAACACACATGCACGCGCGGGCGTACGGCTGGCTGGTAGATACCCAAATAGGTAAAAGCATGCGATGGTACACTTGTTTGACAGGTGCCTTGACTACCACACTGTAAACACCACTAGAGTAAAGGGTTTGTGTTTAAATTGGAGGTTAATGTAGACGTGGAGGGATCCAGCTGAGCCCTATAGCACTAAGCCAAGCTACCAAATGCAGCCGAGTGGAATGATATGCATTGGTAAGGCCCATCACAATCCCAGTGGTTGCAGTGGATAGGTAAGAAAAGACTGGGCAGAGAAAACCCTTATGCCGGGATCAGACGACACAATATTTTTGTCTTTCACAATGTCGGCCACCATGTCAGATTACTAGGTAATCATAACTCATTTAGCTCTGGAAACAGCCACACTTTAAAGCAACATATCATTCAGTGGAAATTTCGGCTGATGGTGAGACAATTTGGTTTATAGAAGCAATTTCCTACCAAAGTAACTAGAGCAAGTCAAATGCTGTGTTTTGTTTACACGCACTGTCAATTTGCTTACAACGGGTCCAAAAGGGCTTCTTCTTCTGCATCTAAAAAGGTAGGAGGCAGATGCTGCCTCCTACCTTTTTTTTTAAACACTTTTTTTCAATTTAAATCAAACCATATCTTTCGATATAGGTCTGAATGCATTAAGCCTTCTCCAGCTGTATGGTTTTGGTGTTCAATTAGCCCTAGTATTGTTTTGATTTAGTATGTTTTTACTCCCTGCTTAGCTACAAATAGTTATTTCCCCTAAAGTGGACATTTGATGACATGTTTGTGGACTTCCTAGCTCTTGTCGACTGCAATAACTTTACCCAACATGTTGATTTCCCCACCGATGACAGAGGGCATTACACTGCTGGACCTGGTGTGCACCACTGGAGCAACTATTACCCAGTTACAGTGTCTGGACCTCTGCATCTCTGATCCTTGAGATATCTTTTTACACTCCCACACCCTGGTGCAAAAATAGCCTGCACCACCTATGTTTTGGATCCAAACGATTCTGGTCAATATGCTTTATTAAACATTTCAAAATCAATATATTTTTATGTTGGTCACAATAGGACCTAAAGCACTAACAAGAGGGGACTAAAAGTCTCCAACTAATGGTCCGTTTTATAAATGTATATATTTTATACCAGCTACCACCCCTCAAATATGCTTCTCAAATATTCCTTAGCCTTTTTCAGTTGTTTTTCTTGTTTTCTTATTTAATACTTCTTAGTTTTAACTGATTTAAACGCGACATATTTGCGTATTACTCAGTTCTCAATTTAATGATCACCCAAACTGTGTCATTGTATCCATTTATTTCAAGAAAGTGCATTTATTTCAAGAAAGTGCAGTATAAAGTAGGCTATATATTATTTACTCTGTACACTGCCTGCCAAAATAAATGGCCCTGTTCACACCAGGCATTAACATGCGTCTTGGGTGATCCGATCACAATTGGACAGGTGTGTTGTACAGGTGTGAATGCCGGCCCAAGACGCATTGAGGACACATTGAGATCCGATCGATCAGACATTCTTTTTTTCTTTTTACACGAGAACGCCATCATTTGCTTTTGTGTGTGTTCATGTTTTGTTTTCATTTGGATCGTTAAGAAGTCGTATATTTTGGTTAGCGCGGTGTTAATTCGATGGGGTATACTATTTATACAGGCCGGCCAAACCAAGGCGAATAAATGGAGAAGATCCACACCAGATTGTTTTGCAATCTGCAGCAAAGGGTACCGAAGGTTAAACTCCCACCACACTCCTCATGTTGTCAGTATGGCCCAACACCCCTCTTTAGGTGTTAGTGGTATGCATTGACTGGTATCCACTCCCCTTTGGTAGGGGAACCAGGAAACTGGTGGCAGGAGCAGTGGTCAATATGTCAAGAAAATGGCTTAAAAAGGAAACCAAAAGTTTCTTAGAACTACATTGTGTTTACCCCAGGGGGAGGACCTCTAGACCAGCTGCTGGCTGTCGTCAATGGCAACAGTCACAACCAGTCACTTTCCTGCCAGCAGCAAGGTCAAAGCGGCGGGTAAGTGGCAAGAGAGTGAGCATTGCCTTGAAATGAAAGCTACCTGGTTCGAAGTAGGCAAACTCTGACAGGCACACAGATTAAATCTCAAGAACCTGTGGCAGTGTTTCCTGGGCACCAGTGTTTATGCGATCACCGTGTGACAACGTGTACAAACAACTGCCATTGGATTTATTTACCTCTCCTTCCTGATTGACCTTTTTCCACCACGCTTTTACTGTTTTGATCATTGTACTTTCAGTTACTTGGAATAAGACTGCTGAACTAATGGGTTTGCTTATCTAAACAAAAATGAGCCAGCTGGGAAAATAATGCATGGTGCCCGGAACCATGAGTGGTCACGGGAAATCCTGGGCTTTTATCATTGCTTCTGAGGACAACACAGAGGTGAGCCTGTACAAAGGGAAAGGCACACAGAAAAAGTTCAGGCGGGGGGGGCCAAAAGCAGATTTTGTGATCCCTATCGAGGGAGGACCTATTTTTTGTTAACAACTTCAACAAATGAAAAAAAAATTGTTGCCACTCGTACTTCTTGCACATTTTCTGTTCATCGTACCTTTGTCCAAGTTACTTTTTCCGGCAAAGAGAGCGGGCAGCTACATTTGGGCTCCGACATGCATGACGTATTTGTAGTTGTCATCCAATAGCGTGCTTGGAAAAGTGTAGGAGAAGGAGAAGAGAAGCAGGTCACAGAGTTAAATGCCTCAATCCCAGTTATTATTAAATGAGTGAACTCAAAGATCACACAAACACTTGTAGTTTGTATTATTGAACATTTTCAATTTCCGTCGAGTTCTGCTGCTGCTACCATCATGTTAACATTTTCTTTTGTGTCCATCAGCTGATTTCTCAGTTACACAGCTGTGCTCAATGTAGCTAAATCTGGTTAATGACATCCCTTCATCAGTATCTTAGCGTGCTATTGGTTCGACTGATATAGTAGGCCGCAACATTTGCCTGCAAATTTAACAAACTTTGCCCATGTGTCTTGGCCGGAAAACAACAATACAAGTATAACCTCGACCAATCATCGCATGTGGCCTTTTACGACCTTGGTCGAGGTCATAGGTTGTCAAGAAGGGTCTTCAGAAAAAGCGACCAGCAACAAAAAAATTGCGTCAAAATCAGGCTGAATTCGTGGTCTGATCCCGCCATTAGGAGAGTTTTTTTTAACCTGTTTTCATTTCCCCAATGAAGACCAACACTGAGTCAGAGTTGCCACGTGAGATGGAAAAAAGCAGGCTCTCTGACTATCAGTCTAGAAATGGAGGAACATGGAGTGAGCCATTGCAGCTGTGCTCAAGAGCCAGGGCGACCTGCTACTATAATCATCTTAGTGTAGCAGCATGTCAGATTGATGCAAGCTGGTGGACAAACTGCTGGGAACAAAACAGACAATGTTTTTTTTACAGCTATGCAACACTTAAATAACTAAGTCATTCTAGATCAATATGGCTACAGTCTTCCAGTCCAGGCACAACACCACCACGTAGGACAGTATAACATTACATGTTATACTACATAACATACACGGTCCTTGGCCGGCAGACTGAGCCAGTTGGACAAAGGCTTGGTGAACGGAGGGAGAAGACACTTTCTTTTTTTTTTTTAATCAAAGCTTCATAAGAGAACACCGTTGACCTAGATAATTTCTGCCTTAAATGTACATGCACTATTAATGAACATCCAAAATATGTATTTGTAGGTAATATATAATTTGTGTTTTTTATCCAGAAATTACAATTCACCTAGCGGCCATCTTGGTTCTAGCTGGCTAGCTGGGTGGAGGAACTGTATGCTGAATTCCACATTCAGTTAGTGTTTAGTAGCTAGCATTTAGAACCAAGATGGCTGCAAGGTGAATAAGACCCATGGCTACTATCATGCTGAGGTGACTGGGAGTAACCAAATGCCTGAGTAGTTGCATTGGTCACTCAGTTATTCATTTGCCATCTGTCATTTACATATACAAGTCTCCCAGTTCCTTTTTCCATTGTTGGTTAGACATCCTATATATGGGTGATGATCAACATATAACTGATAAAAAGCATCATGACGGTGAAGCAGAGATGGTTATATAAATGCTCCATAAAAAGTATAAGATGGTGTGAAATTAAATTAATCATGAATTAATGAATAAACAAAAGATGAAAGATGTTAAAATTCCAAATGTATTCAGCTATTGCATTGCAATGCAAAAAAAGATGTAGGAGTAATGGAGAGCACATTTTGGATGTCATGAAAGAGATGATATAAAATACAAAAACAAGCACAGGGAGAAATAAGAGAGGGGGTGTGAGAGAGGGAGAAGGAAGGAAGGGAGGAAGGGAGGAAGGAAGGGTAGTAATTAGGAATGAATGATATGCCACGTGGAGTGTGATAACAGGAATGACTTAATAACATGGAGAGGAGGGCAAAGGTGACTAGCTAATCTGGCTCAGCAGACACACAGGAATGAGCTGAACTGCAGGACAGCTGAGTAGAGAACCATCAGCGGGTCAAAGCCCTGTGAGTGTTTGTAACGCCTGCATCGTCGACTCCTACAACACGACAACACCCTTCATCTCTTTATAGCTTGAGGCAGACCATATGATTCACAAGACCCACATGCAGCCAAACCACATACTTCTGTTTTCATGAACATTCCCATCTTCAGAATACGACCAGTTGAGGGCTCATATCTTACTTTTGGTTTCTTATTTAAGCTATTTTCTTGACATATTGACCACTGCTCCTGCCACCAGTTTCCTGGTTCCCCTACCGAAGGGGAGTGGTGCATACCACTCAAACACCTGGAGAGGGGTGTTGGGCCATACTGACATCATGAGGAGTGTGGGGGGAGTTTAACCTTTGGTACCCTTTGTTGCAAAACAATCTGGTGTGGGTCTTCTCCATTTATTCGCCTTGGTTTTGGCCGGCCTGTATTAATAGTATACCCCATTGAATTAACACCGCACTAACCAAAAAATATGACTTCTTAATAATCCAAATACAAACAAAAAATGAACACACACACACAAGAAAATGATGGCGTTCTCGTGTAAAAACAACAAAAGAAGAAAAAAAAAGATCAGTTAATATTGTTTTATGTTTTTATAAAAACGACAGGGATAATGATGAGACGAAAGGTTGTGCGGAGAACATCTGGTGGTTTTGAATATGCATGGGGTTCTCCTGGTGGTAGAGGTGATAATCAAGGGGCTGGTAAAGCTAATGATAGTCGTGTCATTGCCGGCGACAGCGCTAACTATGCAAATCTGTGCGGTTGTTTATTGAACCGTTGTTGCATAAAAAAAACTGCAGCTCCTTAACTGGCTGTGTAAATATGATACACACACACACACACACACACACACACAGCTGACGTTTTATTGAACAAATTTTGCTTCCCCCGGTACACACAAATTTGAGCCGTACGTGCAAAGAGCAACTGTATACGAGATATACAAAAAGAGATCAAGGCATTTAACACAAAGGGGACTAATGATCCAATTATCAGCTGGAAATGTATTCCTGTTTTTCTTTGTAAAAGGTCAATATATCTTCAACCAACTGCATGATACAAACAAATAATACAAATAGCGTTATTACGATGGGGCACTGTCCTTACCTTGGCAGGAATACGTGCTGTCAGGAGGTAGGCTCTGTGGGACGATAGAGCCTGAGAAAAAAGGGAGAAACAATGTTTGTCTCGGGAGGTATGCACAATACAACACATACAGTAGAAGCACGACACACGACACACAGCATCTCAGTGTTGACTCACTAGTGCACGGGAGAAAGGCGAGAACACATTCTCGTTGAAACAGGTGAAGGATTAAGGGGATGGATGAGGCATCACTACGCAGACAGGCAGCAGGGCTATGTGGTGCAGTTGGGCTTTGACAGGATGGAGGACTTTGTGTTTACATGGCATAGGAAGACACGTATGTGTCTTACTGACATGGATGGAGCAGTTGGCTCCCAGGACACAACACATCTGGAAACAGACTGTAAACATTTTACAGCCACATCTGTGTTTACAGTGTTCTCAATGTAGTGTTGCTTTAACACTACTTCGGGACTGTCTAGCTCCAGGAATGGGGCAGTGTTCCTCCTCCATTTAAAAAAAATGTATACTTTTGAAAAGACAGAAATGTCTGGGCCATCGATGGAAGACCAACAGATGAGGTATGCAGGAGGCTGTAATGCTGTGTTCACACCAAACGCCGAGCGCATCCTTCGTTATGCAAATCAACCATGGTTCCCTCTCAGAGAAACCCTGGCTTCTCCTTTTCAGATGAAAGGGAAAAGATTCAGGGTCAGGTTATATCAGGATCTTATTCGCAAGTTTACATTTACATTCGGGGCATTTAGCAGGCGCTTTTGTCCAAAGCGACTTACAATAAGTACGTTTGTTAGAAGAAAGTGAAACAATATATCACTGTCGGTACAGTAAGGACGTCAATAGAACAAGTTTCAAGCACTTATAATTGCTAGGTTAACCCATTCCTCGTATACAACAAAGATAGCTAGGTTAAGATGCGAGTATTTTCCTGCATTTTTTTCATCACTTTACTGTAATGCAGCCTTTAAAACCAGGAAAAGGAAATCACTTATGCCACATCACGATGTTACAATATCTTACATCTAAGATGATATTTAGTCCCAAATCCCGATATCGATATAATATTGATGTATTGCCCAGCCCTACTTGACTATGAAAAGCAAAACAAACAGGGTAATGGATATAATGAGAAAATTAATGAGATCTACTATTGTGATTTTGTGGAGCACATCAAAGAGGAAAACAAAAAGGCCAAATCAGACTTTACCATACAAGTTTATACATTTCATTGAATTGATGTGACCTCCATTGGGCCCCCAATCTCTTGAAACACACGAGTTGATGTGTTCCTGCTGCCAGCGGAGTTGAATAACAGTGACAGGCTCGGTTTACAGTTTGCTGAGTCAACGCGGGCATCTGCCTCAGCATATTCTGCGGTGGTACAGGAAGAGGCGCTAAACCAGCACTTGAAGTGTAAATAGAACAGCATATGCAAAATATCATCACTGAAATATCATTTCAGTGTTGATTTGAGACATTAAATAACAATACAAACAATAATAAATAACAATAAATGATCTTCTTCATGCTTTCATTTATTCTATAGCCTTTATGTATAAGGCCAAGCAACTTTTTCATAGCCATAACTTGTTAGCCATCATATCGATATGGCTTTTGGCCCTTTATTAATATACAGATTTGTATGCAGTTTTTATTTTACTACTAATGCAGTTTTCCCCTTTTATTTTGCTATTAGCGAAGGGTGTGATGTTTACGAGAGAGAGGAATGACAAGCCAGCGCTGTGTGGGATGTTTATCTGACAGTGTCTCCTCTGTGTTTGGATTGACTCGGTGGAAACTCATTGGCATTCTGAAGCAGGCCGAAGAGCCATAGCTTGTTGTTCACGTGTTCTTTTGGTGTGTATGGACGCATGTATGTTTTATGGAGCTCAGTGCCTACGTGTCATATGAGGACCTGTCATTGCTTTGAAAGTGTGTGTGTGTGTGTGTGTGTGTGTGTGTGTGTTTGGACTGAAAAAGATAAGAAGGAAAATATAATGCGGTGGACTTTATGTTGTCTACAAAGTAAACACACTGTGTGTGTGTGTGTGTGTTTGTGTGTGTGTGTGTGTGTGTGTG
>JAOPJH010000009.1:10786742-10802067 GCA_027122575.1 Merluccius polylepis | reverse complement strand
TAGCCTATTGGTTATGATCGGTTCTATATTGTATTGATAGTCTATTGGTTATGATCGGTTCTATATTGTATTGATAGTCTATTGTTTATGATCGGTTCTATATTGTATTGATAGTCTATTGGTTATGATCGGTTCTATATTGTATTGATAGTCTATTATATATGATCGGTTCTATCTTTGCCATTTCAAACTCTATGAATGTCACCCAAATAAAAAGGTGTGGATCAGAACAGATCTCAGCTGTAATGTCAGGGATAATGAGATGCCGACCAGATGAAAGCAGTGCTGCTGGTTATCAGCTCTGGAGACCGGGGGTTCAAGTCCCACCAAAGGTGGTATCCATGGAAACTGAGTCAGATAACCCCATGGGGTCTCGATGGCGGAGGGAGCACCCTGCGCTCTTTAGCTCTTTAGCATTACTGCAATAATGGAGACCACCCGAGCCTGGACTTGAACCCGGGTCCTGGAAACCACCAGCGCCGTCCGCCTCGCCAACCGAGGAGCGAGATGCGTTTCAGCCGGAGGCCGAACTCGACGTTACAAATCAAATAACATTGTGTTAGTTCTCAATATCAAATCAGGGTTTCCTGGAGGCCCCCTCGCCATGACCTGGTCGGCGGGCGATACTTTTATTCATTTAAATTCACAGAAACTATAAAAACCCACAATCCCCCCCCCCCCCCTTCTGGGACCTCAGCCACAGGAAGTAGATTGATGTCTTTCGAGACGCCCTCCGCCGCGCAGTTGTGGAGGCGCGGGCGACAAATGGCCGGGGGAATGGCGCCGACACCGAGCTCCTCTTTGAGGTGAGCGCGCGGGCGGTTCGCTACAGAGACGGATCGCGCGGCATAGCATTAGTGTGTGAGTGAGCGGTCGGCTTAATGGCGGCGAAGGGAAGCTGTGGCCATGAGTCAACGTCAGCGCCATCGCCGGCCACCGGCCCCCGCCGCATCCCCAACGCCACCGTTGAATAAATATGTCCCGGGCGTCGCGAGAATGATAATAATAATATAAAACATGTTTATGTAAACGTGTTATGTAAATGATTCATCTGTGTTGTTGTCCACTGCCGTATATTAGGCTGCCACATGTTTCATTGTAACGAGGCTGCAGGTCTCGTCTTGTCAGCGGCCATGTTTAATATTCTGCAGGGAGACACCTGAAGGGACCTTGTGGCGTTGAATTCACTGGGACCTGATATTGTAACTATGATGAGATAGTAACATGTATACGATAACACTTTTATGAAAGTCTTTATTACATAAAGCCCAAGTGCTACTGTACAGCAAAATGGCTTCCTGCGTCTCTCGTTGGCCAAAAATACCGCGCTGGCGTTGGACAGGTGGAAAGTTCCCTTCAGCCGAGTTTTACATTGTGTGTATCGTCGTGACTCGTGTTAGAAGATACCCAGAAGATCTGCCCGGCAACAGTGACTTTCCTTGGACTTGTAGCTTCCAACTCTCTCTCTCTCTCTTTGTGTGTGTGTGTGTGTGTGTGTGTGTGTGTGTGTGTTTGAGTTTGCGTGGAGAAAATGCATGTGTGTGTATATATGTTGTGTGTTGTGTTCAGGAGCATGTGTGTGTGTTGTGTTCAGGAGCATGTGTGTGTGTGTTGTGTTCAGGAACGTGTGTGTGTGTGTGTGTTGTGTTCATGAACATGTTTGTGTGTCTTGTGTTTCAACTTCTTTGAATGGCTGAATATTTATCCAAAGTGAGCGTGTTAAGTGTCCGCGGCGAGGAAGTGTTCAATGTTTACTGTAGCGAGTTGTTCTGTGGGTAGTGAAGGGCAGTAACCATGGAGAACATGGGATGGCCATGGAGTATTTGGGCTATTAGTGGTGGCGTGCGTGAAGCGTTTCTTTTGAAAACTTTATAGAATAATTGTATAAACCTTCACGAATACAGACTTTTTTTTAACAGATAAGTTCAGTTTCATTTTTATTCCAATCATTTTCAATATGTGTCCAACAGTAATCACCTAATAATGATGTGCTGCACTCGGCGATTCAGTCATGAAGGCATCGTTGCTAATTCTTCTTATTTTTTAAGGTGTGTTATAGGTATTATAGTTATTAGGTATTAATAGGTAGTATTATAGTATTATATGTGTGTTACAGGTATAGTGTAGGTATTAATAGGTATTATTAAAGGTGTTTTACAGGTATATTATAGGTATTAATAGGTATTATTATAGGTGTTTTACAGGTATATATTAGGTATGAATAGCTATTATTATATGTGTGTTACAGGTATATTATAGGTATGAATAGGTATTATTATAGGTGTTTTACAGGTACATTACAGGTATTAATAGGTATTATTAAAGGTGTTTTACAGGTATATTTTAGGTATTAATAGGTATTATAGGTGTTATATGTGTGTTACAGGTATATTATGTATTAATAGGTATTATTATATGTGTTTTACAGGTATATTATAGGTATTAATAGGTATTATTAAAGGTGTTTTACAGGTATATGTTAGGTATTAATAGGTATTATTGTAGGTGGTCTGTGTACTGTGGTTTCTACGCTAAATGACTCAACATCAGTCCCCCATCCTCTGCTGTCAAATCTAAATCTTCATCGTGACGAGGCTGTTTGGAGAAGCAGGAGGAGGCGTCTGATCTGAGTGCATTTTCCTGTTGCTGTTCTCTCTCTCCTCTCTCTCTCTTCTACTGTCTCTCCAAGTCATGGAGGATTAAACGCCCAACGCTGGTCTAGTAACGCAGAGACCTGGAGACTATTTAAATGTGCATGACCATTTGATTGTTTTTGGTTTTCTGTTCATTTTTTTTTGGATTTGCGACATCTTTTTGTTTTTGTTTTCCTCGTACAGGAAGGCTTTGTTCGTTGTTTCAGTGGTTTTCACTTATTTTCTGATTGTCTTTGTTCCGTATGAAGTCAGTCCACTTGTTTTTTGATCTTTATGTTTGGCTTGTTTTGCCTTTTCTGTTTACAGTGTGATTTGTGGTCCACACAAAAACAAAAAATGAAAAGGAGTAAAGTAGTGCCGCACACTCTGAGTTACGAGGTTTTTAAAACAAAACCAATTAAAGATGCAAGCAGCGTTCATTGGGGGCCAAGCCTAATGCAGACCATTACGGCCCTCTTTGTTTTTATAGGGTTGATATCGATGGTTCAGGTGATAAGCATACAAAGTTTCATGACTGTAAGTGAAAGCGGTCAGGAATTACGCTTGTTTTAAGTTCTGGTTAGCGCCCCCTATGGTCAGATCTGGATGAACTTTGGACTGATTAATCTTGACCCATGTTTCTTTATGTACCCCATGTTTGATGAAGATTGGCCCAAGATAACCCCACCTTTTGGTCCTTAAATCTAATTGGATTCACCTTACTTGAGCAATTACAACCTTCTCCCCCAAATGTCACAAAACTGGTTCCACTCAAATCGGTCATTCGGGCCAGGAACTGTGGTCATCTTTGTCACAAGCCACGCCCATTGTTATGCCACGCCCCTATTGACAAAAACTTGATGTCATTTTGTTCAGAATTTTGTCCTAAATAACTTTTATATCGGACTCTAAGTCATCAGAGTCCGTCTTGATGTCGATATAAGCGATTATGTGTAAACGCCTTTTTAAACCACACCCTTTCTGTTTTCATTGGCTCCTAGTGCCTTTGATTTTTACTCGGCAGACTTCCTTTATAACCAAATGAAAGATGTTGGTCAGCAGATGGTATCTACCGAAGGATGTGCACCCAAGTCTAAAAACTTAGGATCCTTAAGGATTTTTTGCCCTTCCAGGTGCATTTCTGATCAGTTCCTGGGAGATTTACCATACATTGTTCAGAAATACTGTTTTTTTTTCTGGGTTGTCTTTCTGTTCTGAGACAGACAACATTGATGAATACATAAATGCATGTCCAGGAAGAGGTGGAAGCCGAGGGCGCGCGGCGACACATGGGGATGTTGATGTCGCCGAGGGTTCATGTGATTGAGCTGCTGTCAGGTCCGTCTTGCAAAAGACGTGCCGAACCTCAACCGCGGCGTTGTGAATACATTAAGATTCAATGAATAAATAAATACAAACATGGAGAGTAGAGAAAAAAAACTGTAGATGTTCGTGACTCCTCTGCTCTAGTGTTGTTGTTGTTGTTGTTGTTGTCTGCTGTAGTTGTTGTAAATACCTTGGGAGGAAAAATAAAGAATTAAGAAGAACATGGCGCATTGACGGCAATCAAGAAAGCAGACTGTTACCGAAGGGAAAACAAGACTATCCACTCTCCCTTCATCCCCTTCATTAGTGCACTAATGCACCTCCGAGGTGCCCAGCCACAACCAGAACCAGAACCAGCCGGTTCCACGCAAGCTCTCGTCGCCCAGGAGCTCAACGTTTCAGTCGGTGTGCGCCGGTGAAACTGTGCATTGTGGGTTGGCTTCGGGTTTTTTTTTTGCGTTCTGTTTTTCTTAAAAGTTCAATGGGCTATGAAAAATGGAAGGTCACCGCCGGAGACCAAATGCCTTTCTTAAAAAAATAGCTAAAAAAGGTGCTCTGAAGGCGAGGCAGTCAGGTGAATAATGCCGCTGCAATGGGGGAAGAGTGCATTCCTCTGGCTGAATGAGGTCTCCTTTCAGCGCGCCGCGTCAGAAAATACATGCTGAAAAGTATAAAGGCTGCGGGCTGGTGGGGTGAAGGTAATTGAGTTATTACCTTATTATCATTGTTCGTGGACAGATGGATAGACGAACGGACAGATGGAGGGAAGGTCATCACCAGAGGAGATCTCCAACTCTCCAACTGTAGTTTCCCGTTCAACAGTCACACGAAACGTCGTCCAGTCGTCCGTGAGGAAACTTCCTCTCCGCTTGGCCGCTCCGCCTCCTCCTCCTCGTCCGCCCCGAGGTGAAGACGCGTCCAAAACGCTTCCTGCCAGACGCCCCGCTGAGCCTGAGAAAACAGCACCGTAATTACATGTTTAATTCTCTCTCTCTCCCCCCCCCCCCCCTCCTCTCTCTATAACACCACCCAGCTCTCCCACACCCGTGGCGCTGTGGCATCGTCTTCCTGCGAAATAGCTAATTACCTCAAAGACCGCCAGATAAGGAATCTGGGCTCCGGCGGCAACGGTTCGGTCCTCCACACACACGGTCTTCCAAGACGGACGCTTCGCTAAAACCTCGTCTCCGGTCACTTGGAGGTCCCAAAGGGGAAAAAAAAGGTGATTTTAGTGGCGTCTGTTAGGTTGAACACTGCGGAGCGTTGTGTCGTTAAGATAAACATGAACTTTATGACTACCAGACCGGGAATTCAGGTGTCTATATGAAAAAAAAGAAAAAGAAATACAGCGCAAATGCAAATAAATACGAAAAAAACAGGAGTAGTAGAAATCAAATGTAAATGCGGCATGTAAATGTTAACATTATCGACAGAAGAGTATTATGAGGAGTTGCTATATTATAATTAAATGACTAGGTCTAAGGGAGGAGGAGGTGTAATGTGTCCTCCTATCTCCTCCTACGTCCGCATTAAGATGCACAGTTTGTCTTACACGACGTGTGTAATGTATATGTATGAAATAATCTTTCTTTTCATATGTTAGAAACGGGAGGCGAACAGATTTTCAAGTCCCCTAAGGTGGACAAGAAAGATTTATTGTAAATTATGTATTATTCACATAAAGCACACAAATCACTAACAACTAAACTAACAACTTTAATTTTGAGCGCCTTTCACAAAACCAAACACTTTAGATAAATTGGCCGATAAAAACACTCACAGCATTTGACTGGCTGTGGGGAAAGCAGCGGTCTATTGTCAATGGAGCCACCGCATTCAGAAATCATTTTTATAAATGAGATAATCTGTGCCATTTGGCAGGCGCTTTTATCCAAAGTGTCTCGCATCATCGTGACTGCATACATTTCTCAGTGTGGATGGGATTTAAAATAAAAACAACCTTAGCCCTGCATGTGCTCCCTGTGGAGATACACTAAAGTTTACCCTCACGCTGCTGATATTAAGTGAGTCGCTGAAAAACAATATTTGAAAAAAACAACAACAAAATAAATAAAAATTGTGTTTATTTTCATGACATTTTCAAGTCAGACAATAAGAAGAGGAACAACAATCAATGTCTCCCTGAAAGTGTCACAATGCAATCTCAGTTAGACGCGTCTGGTTGTCTAACTGTCTGATGCGTCTGGTTTGGTTGTGAAACGCAGAAGCGGTCGACTCTGGAATCAATTTAATAGTTTATTTGGTTTATAAAATTTATAAACCAACTGAAACAATCAACAAGTAAAGTATCAGCCGATCGCTGCGGCTCTCGCAAACCGCCCTTTCATGCATCTTGCATCTCTTTCACCATACATTAGCATTCAAAGAGGGTGTGAATAACATTACTTTTACATTACATAACATAAAAAACATTACATAACATTACATAACATAAAAAACATTACATAACATTACATTACATAAAAAACATTACATAACATTACATTACATAAAAAACATTACTTTTTCATTTCATTCTTCTTATTTATTTATTTTCGTTCTTCGCCGCGTCTCCTCGCACGTCCGCGACTCGCATCATTAAGCATTGACAGTATTGTACCTTGCTGTGTTGGACCGGCGTCGAACGGCCCTACGCTGGACACACACCACTGTTGATGGTTTCTATTAAAGGAACTCTTCACCCATTAGCAGTAAACGTTGCATCGTTAGAAACCCGGTCGTATGTTTGAATGGCCGTCGCAACATTCACTCATTTTCCCCTGAGACGGGAGAAATCCGTATTTACCTCTCACACTTCCTGGTTCAAATGACGTAAAACGACGATTTGTGCGTCACTAGAACCCCCCCCCAAAAAAAAACACTTCCTGGTTCAAATGACGCAAAAATCGTCGTTTTACGTCATCTGAACCAGGAAGTGTGAGAGGTAAATACGGATTTCTCCGGTCTCAGGGGGAAAATGAGTGAATGTTGCGCAACCGTTCAAACATACGACTGGGTTTCTAACGATACAACGTTTAATGCGAAGGGGTGAAGTGTTCCTTTGAGTATTTTCGGGCCTTAAAAGCCAAACTATACTTCAGTGTCGAATCGTCGCCGTGGGTAACAACGTGGGTCTCTACGTCGCCGGCCTTCGCCGCAGTTTTACGTGCTCCTCTCCTCCAAAGAACGGTCGACCGCGAACCATAAATGCATCATGCACCAGGGGGGGGCCTGGAGACGGCGGCGCCGCCGCCAGCAGCCCGGCCGTTCCCGCCGCTTTTCAGACCGGCGCTCCCATTTCTTCCCACCTACAAAGGTCACGACAGGTCGGGCTAATTGGAGACCCTAAATTGCCCAGCGTGGACTCGGAGGGGGCGTCTGTGTGTGTGTGTGTGTATGTGTGTGGGTGTGTGTATGTGTGTGTTTGTGTGTGAGAGAAAGACAGTCAGAGACACACACAGACAGAGATAGAAAGTAATTGATTGAGAGAGAGATATAGGGAGAGACAGAGCAGCGGTTTAGACAGTGTGTATGAATGTGCGTGTGTTTGCATGCATTTTTGTGCGCATCTGTGTGTGTGTGTGAGGGAGCCACAGAGAGACACACATAGAGTGTGTGACTCTGCATGTGGTTGTGTGTAAAAGAGAGGGAGAGAGAGAGATGGAGAGAGAGAGAGAGAGAGAGAGAGAGAGACAAAGATGGTCTGTTGCTGTGCATGTGAGAATGTTTTAATGCGTGTGTGTGTGTGAGAGAGAGAGAGAGAGAGAGAGAGAGACAGTGAGAGAGAGAGAGACAGTGAGAGAGAGAGAGAGACAGAGAGAGACAGAGAGAGAGAGATGGATGGAAATAAACAGTAAGAAACACAATAATGAGAGACAGAGAGCCTACAAAAGACTTGGATGGTAAATGCTGTCGCTCCTTTAGCTGGGGTTGACCAGAGGTCAGACAGACAGACACCCGACTGTATACAGACAGACACCCGACTGTATACAGACAGACAAAAAGCCATATACAGACAGACTATGATGATGTGTTGTCCCTGAAGGACGTTTCCAAACACACTCGCCTTTTTCTTGCAATTCAAAGACTTTGAATTTGATTTGAATTTAAACTCGGCAGACCTTGGGCATACGAGACGTAAGGATTCACTAGCATTCAACCGACAACCTCCTTCCTTCCTTCCCTGCCAAGCCGTAAGTAAATACAGTTTGGATCCTACTCCACTTTGTTCTCCGTAGACAAAAAAGGCGCTTTTAATTTGAAGTGAACGTACGCCTGCCAACGTGTGAAAGAACATCGCGTGTTGCGTACAACGGGGCTCCGGCGCCGGGGTTTGAGTCGCGTGACACTGCAGGTAACAATTCCGAACTACAGACGAGTAGTTCGTAGTTTGCAACAAAAGGTATAAATGGCGAACGTAGCGAAAGTAAAACGCTTAAAAAAACGCTAAAAAGCAAAAGAACGCTAAAAAATAAATAAAAGTACAGTTCTGAAAAGTGTCAAAAGTGTGTCAAGGTTGCGCTCACTGCAGGCACCTCTCTTTCCCCGTTTCCCACCTACCGTACTTTTATTTGGTTTGGCCCGTATTGTTCAGTTTTCAAGGATTTTATATGATCAAGCTTTTCCATGATTGATGATTAAAAAATCAAAATAATTTAAAAACGTACTTTCTAGTTTTTCTTAATCGCTGTGTACTTCTTTAAATGACGCAGAGAGAAAAGACAGAAAGCCACGGGTCGGCCTCGTTAACAGCTCGGCCTAATCAGCGCTGCTGATTGGACGGCGCTGTGCCCCCCCCCCCCCCCCCCCCCCCCGTCCGCGTTGCTATTTTAACCCAGCAGTGATGCTTGGCGACGTGCGAAAGCTCGCGTTTCAGTGACAACTCGCTTGGCTCTGCTTAAGGCCGCTTGGGACACCAAGGACTCGTATTATTTCAACAAGCCTCCCACTGAACTTCTTTAATAAGGATGATAATAATAATATTAATAATAATAATAGTCTAATTATGTAGTAGGGTACCGTGTGTGCGGTCTAATTGAGGCTGAGTTGGCGTGTTACGGTTGTATTTTTAAAACACTGCGTCAGATTACAGTCATACACGGTACCAAAAGACACACATTACTACCCTATATAACATTGGAGGGGTTGTGAGGAGCCTGTACCACCTTGGGTCCTGGTCTTCAGTCCTGGTCTTCTGGTCTTCTGGTCTGCTGGGGGGGCTGCTGGGACTGGAGCTCCAACCTCCTCTCGCATCGGCCTCACTCCATCCTGGCTCCAACGCTCTCTGTGCCACAATAATAATACTGATGTAATAATTATTACAATGATGTTAGTTGCGATGAACAATAAGTAATAACTATTAGGAACTATTAGGACTATAAGTAGTACTACAAGTATTCATTCATTATATGCGTTCCGCACTGCAGACTGAACAGATTTAAAAACTCGTTTGTGTTTCTGGTTAATGGGATCAGATAGGACCAGAGCTCAGATGACTTGCATTTGGTTGTAGGGTACAGGTTAGCATTTTTATTTATTTATTTTATTTCATTGTATTTTTTGGCCCAGAACAAATGTCTCTCTTGGGAGACAATAAAGTTAATCTTGAATCTATATGCAACATAATATCAGAATATCAGCTACTGCCTTCAGACCGGCGCTTTAGAGTCCTTCTTTCAACCGCAACAGACTTAGACACTCCTTTACACATCAATCACTCCTTTTGTTAAACCAGCAACATTAAGATCTAGTGCAATATTTATTCATGTAATGTATAATGTCTCCGAGTGATGTATGTACATGTATGTTTTGTCCTCTGTCATGCTTGATATTGGCATTTGTGGCTATAAGTTTCATGTTTATCTGTTGACGCTCTATGTTTGGTCTGTTGATGCTCTATGTTTGGTCTGTTGATGCTCTATGTTTGGTCTGTTGATGCTCTATGTTTGGTCTGTTGATGCTCTGTTTGTGTGTTGACGCTCTATGTTCGTCTGTTGACGCTCTATGTTCGTCAGTTGACGCTCTATGTTCGTCTGTTGACGCTCTATGTTCGTCTGTTGACGCTCTATGTTCGTCTGTTGACGCTCTATGTTTTACATGTACTGTATGCCCACATGTCGGTCTATTTATGCTACATGTCTACATGTATGTAAACTGTATGTCCTCCCTTTTTCTTAAATGAGTTTGCCCAGGGTTAGAGTCGGGGACGGATGGGATTGCGGGTCCAGGTGCTTCACTTTGAGTTGCGGGGCGGAGAGAGCAACACAGGTGGCGGAGCGATACGACGTTCAGTCATGCAGAGGCGCCGCATTTCAAATCCTTTTAATTGCTGGGTGTTTAAATAAGAAGGAAAGGAGAAAATGCATTATAGCATTTCACATGGCTAACCACTCGAAGCCCTGCCTCTGACTGGTTTGGCGACTGCTTTCGATGATGACTGTCGTTTGGTGGCTGGTTGGGTGACTTGTTTAGTCGACTGGTTTCGGTTACAGATTGAGGTCGTTTAGCGGTAGCATCGGTTAGCTTGGTGACTAGCTGTGTTTTTGTCTACCGCTCAGTTGTGTGTGGAGGTAAAAACGGTAGGAGATAAACGCATAGTGACACCCTTGGAAATAACAAAGGCACGTAGTTAAAACGAAAATGTTTGTGAGAGGAAACTAAAATGAAAATAATAAAGTGATTCATGACAAACCGTCACATATTAAAAAATGAACCGCAGAGTAGAATTGCAGACTCACAATAACGGAAAAAATGATATATTCCCTCTTCACTTGACATTGAAATAGGTGAGCAGCTTTAATCAATCAAACATAATCTTGGCTTTAGGAAGAAATGCACATTATGTCCATTTCACATTTTCTGTTATCAAGAAAGAGGGCCAGTCCCTCTCCACCACCCCCCTGCTTATTTTATCATTTTAGCATTGCGCCATTGTCTAAACACTAACGGGTCTCCTAATAGCGCAGGTAGGCTACGGTATTTTCCTCATTTAGTTCAAGTAAATATTTGATAATGGAGCTGTATGTGGTTGTGCCAACATTTTGCTCTGGGCACCTGTGTTCTTTTGGTTGCCATGTAGCCACCCAGAGAGAGAGAGAGAGAGAGCGAGAGCGAGAGAGAGAGAGAGAGCGAGAGCGACATTTAGCATTAGTTGTATGTGTGGATATTAGTGATAGCACAGCGACAGGGCCGATTCAATCAGTTGACTCTCGTACCGTATTTAGAAAGTCCTAATTGAAATGTTAATAGCGTATTGTTTGGGCTGCAAAAGTAAGATGGGGTAACCATTTGAAAAACCACGAACAACAAACAATTGTCCACAGGAACATAACTCCTTTACACAACGAGAGAGTGAGGGATTCACTTTCACTTCAATTTTCTGGCGCCCGGTGATTTTAACCACATTGTTAGCTGGCGTTGCCATACATCATACATCCTTAACTCCTTATCATCATTCATCATGCCAGGCCTAAACTAGCAAAAACATTTGCCACCAAAATAAAAGTTACTCGACTTGCACGGGACAATCTCTTCCCAGGGCACTGTACTTACTCAACATTATTGCTGTGTTGTTACTCTTCTTTATTGCTAGCCTTTAAGTGTCTACTGGTTTTATGGGAAACAGTTATCAGCTGTATCCTGTGACTTTTGGTCTGTGTCATTGTTGTGTTAGGTTCGACTTCGCCTGTAAACTTCTAGTAATTGGACTCCTTGGACTCCCTGTGTCCTTAACTGGAAGGTCCTGGGTTCGATCCCCATCTTGATTCATGGTGAAATGATCCTTAAACAAAAAAGGTTCAACCCCAACCTGCTCCAGATTGGTGATCCTACTTAAGGTACACAGGTTATACATTTAAATGTGTAGATTTGTGTGTAAATTACTTCATCAAGAAAGACAATGTTGGTTCCTTTGTCTTAAGGCTGCATCACTACATCCACAGGCATTAGGCCAAACTCATGTGTTCACACTTTAATACTTTATTAGTCATGATTAGTAATGATAACCGTATTATATAATAATAATAATAATAATAATATAAGACATTCGTCGACTCAATACAATTTCAAAATATTGAGGTCTTGATTAAATGTAAATTTTGATTGGCTGCTATACCAACTGCTATGCCGAAAAATACTGATTTGTGAAGCAAACCCTTTTTAGATGGAAAAAAAACATCATAAACATATGCTAATAGGCGTCGACACGAAGACACCTTCGCTTGTCCTTCAGGGACAAATTGAGGTGTGCTTGTGCTGTAATTAAAAAGGAAAGATAGAAAGTAGAAAGTGAAGGACCCCCAGAGTCATAAGATGAAAAAAAAAATGAAAAAAGTTTCATATTCCTGAAATAACCCAACGCCTCTACAAGGCGGGGCTTAAAACAGGAATAGGAAACAGGAAAATGCAAATTGTCCTTGTGAACTTGACCCCACCAGCACTAAGCTAACATGAGCATTGGCTCAGATCCCCATGCCATCCACCGGTCCAAAACCAACCCAACACATTTATGGATATTGCATTTGCGCACACATATATACGCCTGAAAGACAATGGTTTTTTGGAATACACTTCCACGCCAAAAGGAGACATCACTGGCGGTCGGTCGGCGGTGAATGTGAACGTTGCGCCTGCTGACTGCGGTGCCCCGCTGCCACACACTGATAGTCCTTATTTAACAGCCGCAGTTTAACGGCCTTCGACAGCGATTTGAGCAAACCGCTAGAAAGAAACAAACACAATACCGAAATCAGTGGAGGCCGTCCAAATGTCCGTCCCCATGTTGTGACCGGCGTAGGCAGCTGTGATCCCATTTATGTACCAGAAGATGTACACTTGCTGCCCCATTTCATACGCTTAATAGACACTCATTTGTAGTTTTTTTTTGTTTTTTTGCATTTGAAAAATGTAATTATATTCAGTTGGCCGGGTTTGGGAAACCATATCCTGCTGGCTAACAAGCAAATACACAAAATTGTTCTCTTGTATCGGTGACTGAAACAAAGTGGGGAGAATTAAATTAGTTCTGTCTGTTAGACACACCATGGATATAACTGGATATACTGTAACTTTTCATTTTCTTACACATCCATTTTGCTATTAAGATCAATGTTACCTAATAGCAATAACAGTCACTGCAGCATGTATGTGTGTGTGTGGGTGTGTGTGTGTGTGTGTGTGCGCACGTGCCAGCCTTGCGGCGCTATCATGGGCATTAAAAGTGTGATGCCTGGAAGGGAAAAGTCCGGGGTGTATGGGAAGTGAATCCGCGATGTAAAACCAGCCAATCAGTGAGCTAGCGACGTGTTCGCTTCGGAAAAGGGGGGGGCCGAATGTTTCCTGGCGTGAAATCTCGACGCGGACATGTGCCGTCACGCCTTGTTCCCCCGTGAAGCTCAGCTGTGACCGACGCGTTACGGCGGGGGAAAGTAATGAGCTGCGCCGGTCGATTTTACATCTTCTAAACACCTTGCTAAGTTTTGAATTCTGGGGTTTTTAACTAGCCGTGTGCGCCGCCGCCGTCGTCATGTGTGTTCGTGTTCATGTTTCGTGTCTCCGACTCGAGGTTTACTCTAATTTGAGTGCATAATCCTGCATATTCAGTACTTCCAGATGGGCACGATTGCTTATGCATGAGCACATGTAAGACAATGATTCAAGTGCCTGAAACTAAAGCATTTTATTCGGCGGTTTAACTCAAAGGATAAACAGAGAGAGATAACATTCTTGGGAATGAATTATGTTTCCCCAGATTGCTTGTCCCAATCTGCTATTTATTGTACTGTCCTTCGACCGACCAGTTAGATTGTTAAAAAATACAGCTGTGCAATAATTCAGCCTGTCTCACTGCATGTGCAGAGAAAGTATAATGAACAAAAGATGAGGAAAAGTGGAGCGAGAGCGATAGAGAGAGAGAAAGAAAGAGAGAGATATAAAGAGCGAGATAATGTATAGCGAAAAGTGAGAATGTTTTTTAATATGTTTGTCCTGCTATATAATGAGTTGGAGTTGTATACCGCAGCATAAAACAGTAAATCTCCGCTTGTTTGCAGAGCGAGTGTATATTTAGAGAAAGCGGGCAAAGGTTGGTAATCAATATCACTTTAGATTAGTCTCAAAAGTCAGCTTCAAGCCTTGGATATAGCTGCTCTTATGATTGCCCCAATGATTAATTAAAACTCATGAACTCTGCAATCAAACTGGGCTTGATCAATATGCAGAACGGGCGGCGCCGGGCGCTCGTCTTTCATACTCTCAAGAGCAAAAAACACATTTAGAACTTTAACATTTTCTCTGCGATCCAGTCTTTCAAACTAAACAAAATGCGTAAACAATATGTACCGTCAACCATTGGGTCTGATTACAGCAGCTGCACTGGGAAGGTTTTTCGAGGGATGGGGGGCGGGGGGGGGGGGGGTTTACAATGTCAGGAACACGCTTCTCCGTGAGCCAATCAGTGGGAAACAGGAAGTAATCAGGACTCGCACGCTGTGGGCTACAATTTACTGGAAGCGATCTCGAACAGCAAAACAACCTCAACATATCGCTTCAACAACCTCAGGTTGCCGCCGAAGCCGACTAAAGTGTCTGATTGATCATCGCTACGTCCTAATTCCTTGTATTCTTGTGAAAATATCGCTTAGTATGCACCAAAGCTTTTGCAACGACAGAATGCGTTAGAGGATAACACACTCACTGATAATGTGCATAATATAACGTATAATAATGCATGTATCATAATGTTACAGCAGCCATTATGGATGGCTGAGAGGAAGGTGAATGTCTCACACGGTACATCGAACATCACAGTGTGTATCATTCAGTATCTGTCATTTGTACATTGGGAAAATGTGTTCCTGGATGTTTTCATTGCCACGAAGGCCAACAATGAAATGTAGTATCTTGATTGTTTGAGATTTGTTTTATTAAGTTCATGTTAAGGTTCATTTTAAAGGATTTAATTGCAGTGCATTGATTTTGGGTACTAGTTTACACTGCGCATGTACATATGAGCCGTGCTTCAGTCTGGTGAGGTGTGAGGTATATATATATATATATTTATATATATATATATATATATACAGTGTTCTGGATGGTGAATGACTCATCCCCCTACAAACACAATCCATGGTCTCTCTAGCCAGGATCATATCTCATCTCATCTCTCCTCAACTAATAGACCGCTCTAATCAAAGAGCTCCCTGGAGCGCCGCAGTGTGACTGACACCCACACCAGCCCCTTTTGAATAATTACACACAGAGAACAAGACAGACAGAGAGAGACATGGAGATAGAGAGAGAGAGACATAGAGAGACATAGAGAGAGAGAGAGAGAGAGAGAGAGAGAGAGAGAGAGAGAGAGAGAGAGA
>JAOPJH010000009.1:10468776-10479230 GCA_027122575.1 Merluccius polylepis | reverse complement strand
ACCAATAAAATAAAAAAAAAAAAAAAAAAAAAATACGTATTTTTATTTATTTTTAAAACCACCCCCCTTTCGTTTTCTGTTTTTTTTTTAACCCCCCCCCCCCCCCCCCCGGCCCATTAAAGGTCAGAGTGACTGACGCTTTAATCCAACAATGTTGATTCACCGAGGGCTGGGGATGAGGCATGAAGGTCTGAGTTTCAAAGGTCAAAGTGACATTCAGTCACTTTACCGGGTCTTCACAAGGTCTTCCCGATCTCCCGTCTGTAGAATCATCACACAAGACTCAGATTCCCGTCGCTAAGTGGAACATGCCACTATGTTGGCTGTTGTTGACCTTCGTAGTATTTGTACGCGCAGCGACACACGCGTGGAGGAGGTTGTTTGATATGTCAACTTCACGGACATCTTGAGGCTTTGACTTTGGAAGGACAACCTGACAAAGTGACCGGGAAGTCATCCGGGGAGAAACCTGCAAAAAAAAAATCAAACAGAAATAGAAACTGTAATTGAATCCTAAAGAGGCGAGAAAGGAAAAAAAAACAAAAAAAAAAACACACTCTCCGGAGGATTGAAAGTAGTGCCTTGAAGTCAAAATAAAAAATCCCTCACTTCCATTTCCAAGAGAGAGAGAGAGCGAGCGCGGGAGAGAGAGAGAGAGAGAGAGAGGGGGAGAGAGGAGATACAGAAAGGGAGCGAGAGAGGAGGAACGAGGGAAATGGAGAGCGATAAATAGAGGAATGCATTAAGAAGCAGACTTTAAACCTCTAATTTTATGGACTCTAAATATGTAGAGAGTGTGAGTGTGAGAGAGTGTCTGATACGCTGAACGGTGTATTACCTGGGGCGCGCGCCGCGGCTAGCATAATGAGCTGTGAGCACGCCGCCACGATAAGGCCGCTATAATTAGGCTTAGTCATAAGCATCCCCTCTGTTGTACACAGATAAAGACAGAGACAGACCCCTGCTGACAGAGCCCCGACCCACTCTCTCATAGACACACACACACACATATATATATATATATACACTAACACACGCGCACACACACACACACGCACACACAGACACACACACACACACACACACACACACATAGACACACATAGACACATTCAGACACACACAAACATACAGATAAAGACAGAGAAAGACCCCATGGTGACAGAACCATGACTCTCATAGACACACACACACATGCACACATGCACACACACACACATCCACCCACACACATCCATCAACACACACGCACACATCCCCCCTTCACACACACAGGCACACACACACATCCACCCACACACACATCCATCAACACACACGCGCACACACACACACATCCACCCACGCACAGGCACACACACATCCACACACACACACACACACCACCTTGGCCATTGGCAGCGCGCTCACTTGTCATTGCGTGTCTAGACACCTAGACTCGGATCTGGACCGGGATCCCCCGTCCTCCGCCCTCCTGGTGGAGGACCGCTAATCAGCCATCCAGACTAATAAGTCTCTGACTAAGTGCCGAGGAGACGGAGGCGGGACGGACGGGACGTCGCTGCCCTGCAGTCGCCCCGCGTCACCGGGGAGGGTCTGAGTCTGGATCCCGGTGCCGCCGCCCCCCCTAGCGGCCCTGCAGGGGACGCCGCAGACCGGACCGCGCTCCGACACTGACACACAGCGGCGGCGGACCGGCCTCTCGCTGTCATGTGTAATCCTATAGTTAACGGTGACTAACCGTTACACGAACACAATGTACATGATGACGTGTAGATGATTAATTAAGTGCTTCGTTAAAGGGCCCCTATTTTACCACCAGGTGTGATGTGGATCAGCCATGACAAGCTGCCCTCTAGTGACGTCACAAGTGGGAGCGTCCACCCAGATGTGTGATGGATAGACCCGACCGGCCTACCAGTTGGTACGGTCCACTGGAGAGGCCGCCGAGGCCAGTCTATCCATGCGTCCCGTAAAGATTAAAGATTTATAAAACACGTTTTAAAACGGAAAAATTCGGCTTAGAAGTGTGTCAAATGTGAAGCTATTGCTGGTCAAACATCTGTATTTCGTGATGTCAAGTCAAAAATAATCTTAATTTAATGAGTGACATCATATTTTTATTGATAACTTAATAAGCGGTATAGAAAAACATGATGATGCAGTTCACGCATGTCTATATCTGTCTGTGCTGCACACACACCTGAGGAGACCACATGGATACAGACCACAGGTGTGTCATCATGCCCTCATCAGATAAACGCTGACACCAAAACATCTTTTTTTTTTTCTTTCACAAAACTAGTCAACATTGTCTCTTCATTAACAGTGGGAGGGCTTCCTAGAGGTAACTAAGGCATGGGGGGGGGGGGTGTGGGGAGCATCTAGGCAACAGGGAAGTGTTTATTGAAGATGCTTACGGCAGAAACAGAATCAGCGCGCCAGAGGCACTCAGCTCAGTCAACCAGGAGCAATAGCCAAGAAGAGAAACAAGAGAGGGGCAGGAAGAAGGAAAAAAAAAAGAAGAGGAGGAGGAGGAGGAGGAGAAGGAGGAGGAGGAGGAAGTAAAGCTCGACGTGAACAGCAGGGACAGGGAGTATACTACAGTGGCGTGGAGGGTAGGATGAGCAACATGGGCCCTCTGCTCGAGGTGCTGCTCCTCACGCTGCCCTGGCTGGTGAGGTGCCAGACCAGGCCGACCGGGACCACACCGGTGGGGGCCACGCGGCCCGGGGACTTCATCATCGGCGGCGTGTTCCCCATCCACCAAGACGTGGAGAGGGACGGCGCCATCTCTGCCCTCCAACCGCAGAAATGTGTCAGGTGAGATCACGCTAAAAAATATATTGTAGCTGGAAATATTCAACTTTGTGACAGGTGGCCAAATCCTCAATTATCTTATTTGTTACCGTTGGCAACGGTGAGTCTGTTCTGTTGACTCTGTTCATCTGATGATCCATTTATTCCTCGTTTACTCCCGACAGATTCGGCAGGGGCGGCTTCACGACGGCCATCGCGATGATGAACGCCATCGACAGGATGAACCGGTCCCCCGCCCTGCGGGAGGTCGGCGTAACCCTGGGATACCGCATCCACGACTCCTGCTCCGACGTGAGCGCCTCCCTCAGGGTCACGGCGGGCTTCACCGGTCAGGAGGAATGCGGCGACCCTGAGGGAACGAACGCCACCACCAACGCTCACCCGCCGCCGCCGTTGCCACCACCGCCGGTCCTGGCCGTGGTCGGGGCACAGAACTCAGAGATGTCGATCGCCATCGCCAGACAGCTCACGCTCAAGTCCATACCTCAAGTACGTTTTTGAGGAGGTTTTACAGACGGATCGGACTCTGGGCGCCGGGTGAGGCGGCACACCTGTGATGCGTACAGGATAAACCAGCTGCCACCACACACACACACTCAGAGTGAGCGCTCAGACATGTCATTTAACACCGGCTCTGGCTCTAATCTCTCCAATAAACTGGTTTTGTCACCAACATCTACCTGGTGTCCCGTGTGCCAGAGGAAACCCGGGAAAAGCCACCGAGGCGCTGTGTGTGACAGAACCAGTTTTTTGGAGAGTGGCGCAAGATGTTTTTGCAGCCAGGTTGTGAAACGCCGACACGTCCTTGTCCCTCTCTTTTTCCGAGAGTGTGTGTGGTGATAGCTGGTTCATCCGGGTGTGTCTTGATTACTCCAATGCACCACAGGTGTGATGCCTCACCCGGGCCCCAGAGTCCTGTCATCGGTCTGACTCGGGACAGGTGAGGCTGCTTGAACCAGCGATCAAACCACAAACACTCCACAATGTATTGATGTTTTTTTTTTTAGATCAGCTATGCATCGACCGCCGTGATCCTGAGCGACAAGGCCCGCTTCCCGTTCTTCATGCGGACCGTCCCCAACGACATGCACCAGACGGCGGCCATGGTGAAGCTGCTGAGCGACAACCACTGGAGCTGGGTGGGGGTCCTCACCACGGACGGGGACTACGGCCGCTCGGTGCAGGACAGCTTCGTGTCGCAGGCCGCGGAGATGGGCATCTGCGTGGCCTTCAGGGAGATCTTCCCCGAATCCCTGACCGGCCCGCAGGTCTCCCTCTCGGTCCGGGCCACGGCCAGGTCCATCCGCGGCAGCCGCAGGGTGAAAGTGATCGTGTCGTTCCTCAAGCCCATGCACATGGTGTACCTGACCCAGGAGCTCCGGAGGCAGACGCTGAGGGCCGGACAAAGTCTGGAGACCATACAGAGGATATGGCTGGCGAGCGACAACTGGTCCACCAGCAGCTCCCCGAGCCAACAAATGAAACTGGAGGAGGTCGGCCATGTGGTGGGCTTCACCTTCAAACGTGGAGACATGAGGTCCTTCAACGGCTACCTGAGGAAGCTGCTGGCCGGCGGACGCGGCGGCCCAGCGACCAACCCGTTCCTGGAGGAGTTTTACGCAGAGCTGAACGCCGGCAGAAGCGGCAAAGACGCTCCGACGTTAGCTTACGCTACGCTGAGCCTCCAGGAGCACATCCACGATGAAAAGGTGTTCAGCGTTGAAATGGCCGTGAGTGCAATCGCTCACGCTGTGGCCTCCATCTGTCGCTCGAGGAACTGCAAAGAAACCGGCGCTGTGCAACCATGGGAGGTAAGTTGACAACTTCAGCCTGGGGTATTTCAGACAAGTGGATAATTGCAATGGTTGAGTCGGCTTGTCTGTGTTTTAGTTTTGAAAGCCAAAGATGGCTTTCTTTGTCCGTTCACATTTTCAGTTAAAAAAAACAAACAAAAAGAGTATATGGAAATTAGATATGAATACATTATTGAAGGGGAAAAACTGAATGTCTGATACATTGTAGGTGGTGAAAGCTTTGCGAAAACAGTCGTTCCCGATCGGGGCGAAGAACTACAGCTTTGACAAAAACGGAGACATCAATCTGGGCTACGACATCACCCTGTGGAGGATGGAAAACGGAAGCGTCTACATCCACGACATTGTGGCCGAGTACGCCCCGCTCAACAACACTTTTGTTTACGCCAGTAACCTCGCTAGGAAACAGCTAACGGATCTGAGTGTAAGTACAGACACACACACACACACACACTTTAAATAAAGGTTCATGTTTGAGTTTGTTGGTTGACATTGAAAGCTGCATTTATCCAGTGCTGACGTGGGCCGCAGAATGTTATTGTTATTTTAACCTTTTTTCCTTGAAAGCCAAAGCCATAGTTTACTTGATTCTTTTTTAAATTCAAAAATACATTTATACACAGTCTATATATATTTCCTTACGTTCACTTTTTTGCATTTCTTTCTCAGAGAATTGTCTCAAAATGCTCAGATACGTGCAAGCCTGGCCAGTCCAAGAAGGTCGCCTTGGGTCAACACACCTGTTGCTACGAGTGCATCAACTGCACAGAGAACTACTTTTCGAACGACACCGGTGAGCGCACGCCGTGGCGCCGTGTCACGCCTTCCGCCAGTCTGTCGCGCCGAGTTTAAACATCGCTTCAGCTCAGCCCTGTTGTCGTATTTGTGTCCAGATTCGGTGAACTGCATGCGCTGCGACAGCAGCACGGAGTGGTGTCCGGAGGGCAGTTCCCGCTGCATCCCGAAGACCCTGGACTTCTTCTGCTGGAGGGACGGCTTCGCGGTGGTGCTGCTGACGCTGGCGGCCGCGGGCATCGTCCTCATCCTGCTGATCGCCGCCCTGTTCCTGCACCGGCGCCACACGCCCGTGGTGAGGGCCGGCGGCGGGCCCCTGTGCCAGCTCATCCTCCTCTCCCTGGTGGGCAGCTTCGCCAGCGCCACCATGTTCGTGGGCCTGCCCAGCAGCCGGCGGTGCGAGGCCCGCCAGGTGACGTTCGGCGTCAGCTTCACGCTGTGCGTCTCCTGCATCCTGGTGAAGTCGCTGAAGATCCTGCTGGCGTTCCAGGTGGACCCGCGGCTGCAGCGGGCCCTGCGGCAGCTCTACCGGCCCTACGCCATCGTGGCGGTCTGCGTGGCCCTGCAGGCGGCCACCTGCGCCTGCTGGCTGGCGCTCCGGCGCCCGTTCTACCACGAGGTCATGTACCCGACCACCATGCTGGCCGAGTGCCACGAGGGCTCCTACGTGCTCTTCGGGGTCATGCTGGGCTACATCGCGGCGCTGGCGCTGGTGTGCTTCGCGTGCGCCTACAAGGGCCGCAAGCTGCCGCAGAAGTACAACGAGGCCAAGTTCATCACCTTCAGCATGCTGCTCTACCTCATCTCCTGGGTGATCTTCGTGCCGGTCTACGTCACCACGTCGGGGATCTACGTGCCCGCCGTGGAGATGGTGGTCATCCTGATCTCCAACTACGGCGTCCTGGGCTGCCACTTCTTCCCCAAGTGCTACGTGATCCTCTTCAAGCGGGACCAGAACACGGCGACGGCCTTCAAGAAGAACGTCTACGAGTACTCGAGGAAGAACCTGGACTCCGTCTCCGTCTCGGACACGACTCTGCCCGGGGAGAGGCCGTACGTCATCAGCGTCCCGTCGCTCTTCCGGAAATCGACGGACGGCGGCAGCAAGGCGACGAAGGATTCGAACAGCAGCAACAGCAACAGCGTCAGCATCGACTCCGAGGTAGCAGTGAGACAGCGCAACAGGAGACGCACCAGCATATAAGTACTGTACATACGGCAATATCGATATTTTAATATATTTAATATATGTTAATATATGTTTTATTTTATTTTATGCCCCTCTACTTGTGATTCACGGTGATATCCACAGTATTTTTCAGTGATGTGATGATAATGCAATATGTTAACTTAAGGGTTTTACTTTGATTCATCATGACTCAGGATGAGTTGGGATTTGGCAATTATTTTGATAAAGATGTGTAAATAAGTTTGTGAATAAGTTGTAAATAAAGAGACATTTAAAACAGAGTAGCGGCGGGTCTGGCCAGGTCAGCAGCCGCAGGGACGACTGGTGTCCCCCTTTCTTTTGAATCGGAAACATTTCCATAAACTCGCCAAACGGGTTATGCGTCGATAGTGTGAAAGTATATTATCAATATTATTGTGTGCATTATCAATATTATGTTTTTTAATATGATTTATCGTCAGGAATATTTGTGTTAACGTCATCATTCTAGTATTGTCACTCAACAGAAACTACATTTCCCAAGGAATGGAAATGGCAATTGGACTTGAAACTCCCTAAGGAATAGAAACCAAGCGAGACATAACTGGTGAAACGGGATATCAGTTGAATGGGGAAACCTCACCGGACCCTTTGTCACTAATAAGGGGAATGCGACGCACAGGTACAGGGGATTTGTATTCCTTGCTTACCGTGTGTGTGGATGTGTGTGCTAACAGGGCTTTAATGTACATAGTCAGTTTCACAATCCCACATTCCCGCCCAGAGCTTTCTGAAATCCTCCTATACAATGGCCGTCTATCCACTTAATGCAGACCGAGAGAGAAAACAGGTTTCAGTTCGACCCCCTGGGATTTCCCTGGAGTTGAACCTTAAACTAACAGTTCTCAATTAGGAGTGTGTATCGGTCCATATAATGAGATTGTTTATTTTGATATTGCGGTAGTATTGTGATATCCAGATACAGGTTGAATAACGTCTTATCCGGGGCTTAACGGCTGCATAACAGAAGTGATTATTTGCTGAAACGGAAAATCTAACCAGTCAATTGGATTAAAAATAATCCAATTGAACAAAAACCACCACCACCAGTAAATATATATTTTGCAACCACAATACAAACACATGATGCAAGTTTTTTTTAAAGACAATTAAACAAGTCATGGTATTCATATTGGCACAGTACTGAAATACATCTCGTCTATTTTATATATATATTGTAAAGATTGTAGTCAATATCGCCCATGTCTCTTGTCATTGCAATGAACCACAATATTGAAATGGAAATATTTTTATTTTGCTGGAAGGAAAAGAAAAAAAAAAAAAAAAAACATCGACATAACCACAATGTGTCATATTGCTCAGCAATAGTGAAGCACATTTGCACTACCGTATGTCAATCCAGCGAGCCAATCAATGTGAACAATTTCCAAACAGCTGTGTCAACGGTGAAACAGCGCTTAGTGGTTTGTAACGGGTCAATTTATTTACCTTTTTTACACCCCATCGTGTCAATATTTCATAGAAGGACGCTGACTGCCATAGTTTCAAAGGAGAAGGTGGCCAATGTCCAGCCTCTTAGTTACACCAAACAACTGCATGAAACTCACGTGACACCGTCCTGTGGAACCCAATGCTCAAATTCTATTGCCGCTTTCAGGGTTTTGTAATCCAATCTGCGTGAAGACAGCAAATTTAATTCCTAAAACAAAAAACAATATTCTACCAAATTGCACCCATTAACAAAGAAAATTACACTCACACAGGAGGACAATTTGAAGACTATACACCATTGAATGTGCTTGTTATTTTTGCATTAGGAATATATTTTCCATTTCTGGTAAATTGATTAAGACAAAGATTTGTCAACCAGGGGTGGTTTAAATGTAGTGTACTCTGATACACTGCATGTACATGTTCTAAATAATACGCCGTGCCCAATGTAAAAATCTCTACATTGGTTCAGGTATAGTGAAACAAAACGAGCGAGACACGAGGGCCAATCAGTGTCTCCCATTCAGACGTCGAACAACATGTCAGCGTCCTCCAAAAAAAAAAGAAAAAAAAAAGAAAACTTTAGGCAAACCTTCCTAAATAATAATAAAAAAAGGAAAAATACAACCAGCCGTAGATAACAAAAGCAACCTATGGGAGAGACAGTAAGTACAACAACTGTATATCAGTCAGAAATGAACTGCATATCACACCTTCCCACACTCAGTTATATTTAAATAGTTTCAAACAGTTTCTTAAATGTATATATAATATACAAAACCTGCAATTTCGGTCTAACTAGCCATGTCCAATTCCATCAAGTCTACTGTAAGGTATCCCGCAGGATAACGTTACGATCGCAAGCAGAAAAAGAGGGTTGGTATGTTACACGCCGCTAGTTTCAGGATGAGATGAGCATACCATTTATTGTCTTTCAAAATAGAAGTTTATGTAAATTCTTTTTTTTGTTTGTTTTGTTTGTGTTTTAGATTAACAAACAATGCATTATTTGATATGACAGCACCTTGCTTGCCCGGGGGGGGGGAGGGGGAGGGGGAAGCCTGGGTTCAATAAAATGCATTCAGACAGAAGCAGCACAACACTACTTGACTTCATAATAATACAAGATTGTTACACTCACACGCAACACCTACGCCAAACCTCTCGCCTATGGCCTTGGTTTGGAGCACCAGAGTCGGCATTTCTCTTGCTCCTGAAGACAAACCATAATAAATTAAGGGGGACGAGCTATCTGGGTGGTTACCAAGTTAGTTTCACTGACGGAAGAGGAAAGGAAATAAAGAAAACACTTCTAACTTGGTGAGGAAGTGTAGCTCTCCCTCAAAGTCAAGCTTCAAATGGACAGACAGTACAACGGATGCAATTTTACAGCTTCTCAGCTCGGGCTCCAAAAAGGTAGAAAAGCCTCAGTCTGACTCCCGCCACGTGTTTGTATTCTTGTTTTTGTTTTTGTAGACTGAAGAGGTAGTTTCACATTTAAAAAGGGATATGGATCATTTTTTTGGAGATACCATTTTATATTTTACCAAACAAAGAATAGCATTATAATTATTTGTAATTATAACACGTACGATAAACATGAAATTTAGTGGGAAATGTTTTTTTGTTTAAACTCTTCCGTCCCCGTCACGTGAGTAGATTTGCCCCCAGCATAGCCGCTGAACTTGCACGGGAAGTAAACTAGCAAGGACTAAACTAACTAATTACTCTGGAGAGGCGTCCACAAGTCTGTGTGCAAAGAGACCCACGTTTCTCCTCACACACAAAACAAAAACAAACAGTATCCCTCTCTCTCGCTCGCTCTGGTTCTACATACAGGCAAAGTTTTTTTTGTGGCAAGTCTCAGTTGCAGAAAAATCTGTGCAGAGGAGATGAGGACAGAGTGTGCAGGACAGCAGTTCTGGTCTGCCCTTGTAGAGGGCACCGACTCTCTCTCGCTCGCACTCTGGCAGCTTTGACGCAAAGTCCAGGAGGAAAGGTTGTTGTGGGGGGGGGCGGGGGGGTGAATAAAAGGTGGCACAATGGGTCCTGGTGCGGGTTAGAGCTGGAAGCCTTCCATGGGTCCCTCCGGCTGCTGGAAGATGAACTGGCCTTGGTTCTGATCCACCTGCGGTGCCAGGCTGGCGTCCTCCTCCTCCACGCCAAAGTAGTGTTCGATCAGGTCGAAGGCCTTCTGGTAGATCTCCTGGTTCTCATGACTCTGCAGGAACTCAATCTTATCCAGGCCTGGAATGTGCGCAAGGACGGACACGCACACGCACACGCACACACACACACACACACACACACACACACACACACACACACACACACACACACACACA
>JAOPJH010000009.1:10327618-10338813 GCA_027122575.1 Merluccius polylepis | reverse complement strand
CTATTTCATATCCAAGCAAAATTGGTATTGTAACTGAAATATCCCTAACCGAATCGATATTGAATCGAATCGAATCGAATCAGAGATTAAATCGATTCCGGACCTTGTGAATCAGTGGTGATACCCAGCCCTAGTTACCTTTCTGAGTTATCATGTGCTTGAATTTTAACATAAAAACAAACCCATATAGAAAGCTTGATGTTTCTACTGATAGAAAGACTCAGATCCATGCCAGACTATTGGGCCTTGTTACAGTGTATACTTCCAATTCAGTGATGTCGTAATGTTTAGCTGATTACACAGATCCTGCATACAAAACCAGGAGGCACAACAGTGCTTGGAGAATAGGGCTACTGTGTGACGGCAAAATAAGGCAGATGGTTAACATTCTTGCAGCAAACATGGTTCAGACTGAAGGCTAAGTTTGGGGTGTAGATTCAATTGTAAGGATGAGCAAAATGTGGGTTGACAAAATAGGACAGCTAACCTATAGGACAGGTTAAGCGGTTAATAGCAATTTTTTCTTTTTTTTTTTCCTTTTAAATAAATTCCCATACTGTATGATTACTCAAATTTAGGCAGGTAGTTAGAAATGTGTTTTGTGTGCTTTGGGGCTGAATTACTGAGAGAGCGAGCCACTGTCATGACAGCACATTACATCTGCTCTGGTCGGTACCATCTTGACCATCTCCAATAAACAGATTTACCTCTACCTGTGTCCTGTGTCGGCCCCAGCAAAAGCCACTTAAGTGGAGTGTGGCAGGGGTAAACTGCTACACTGGCGCCCAACATGGGGCTTCTCCGACCGGGAGAAGGGCTGCTTCGACACGCACTGATGTCACCAGCCGCGCTCACGGACATCCACCTTCCAGCACCAGCCTTTCCCGATGGCAGCGATGGCCCAGCGGAGGAGAGGGGAGGCAGCGCAGCAACCGTCATGGGCAACCGTCTGCAGCTAGCTGCCTCCTAGGCCCCATGCTCCAGGAGGGAGATGGGGACCGTGCCGCATCACCCTGGTGGAGGGGGGCCCTACTGAGGGCTGTTCCGGGCCCTCTGAGGAGCTACCTCCGCAGCCCAGCGATTGCTTTGTAGGCGAGTTCAGCCGACAGACTGTTTTTTTGTTTTTTTTTATCTGCCAGGATTATGACGTTCATCAGGAATCTCTGCCTAGCAACTGAAACCTTTGTTTGTATTGGATTGGGATTCAGGGATTGAGTAATTTGCAAATCAAACTGCCCAAGCAGAGCAGCAGAACACTACAGTAAACATGCCTACCCACAGATGACATTACCCACAGACGACTTTACCCACAGAGGACTTAACCCAAAGACAAGTTTGAGTCACATACACACTTCAGAAGGGGGAAGAGAGGTGAGTGGAGTGAAGCGCGGCCTTGTGAACCGATTGAGCACGGGCACACACAAGGGAGACGAGAAGTGGAAGTGCTGCCTCACAAACAGAGTTCAACGTGCACACACAAATTAAGAGAGATAAAATATTAATGTGCGCATCAAAAGACTAGCCTGCCCGAATATCTCACCAGGCGGCTGTTTAGCCGACAGCCGGGGCTTATGGAGAACTCTGGGTATATGATTCATATCCGATTGCCCAAAAGGTGTAGAGGTGTAAAGGGGGTCTAAAACCATTTTGTCTCGATGAAAATCTTTGATCTGAATCGCTCTTGCAATTATAATAACTGTTTATTACATGTGCTGCGTGGCCAAAACCATTCGAAGAAACAAACCATAATTTCAACATGAATTTAAAATCCCCTTGGAAAAAACAAAACTTAATACATTTTATTTTATTTACGTAAAAGTAAAATGTAAGTAAAATGACCTAATTTTGCAGTAGCTGCTGCAACTATGCAATAAAGTTTATGCGTATTGTACAATGTTTGGAGAATTGGTACATCTAGATTTCAAAAAGCTATGAAAACTACTGATGGGTGCAGCAGATTAAGTAATTACTTAAGAGTAATGAAACACCATCGCCTCCCCCCACTAGACACTACAAATAAAAAAAAGATCCAATCACATAGAAATCCTGTTGACACATTGATGTTGTTGAGTTTCAGCATAGGGTGAACTTGCGTGCACCCTATGCTGAACTTGCGTTCACCCTATTCTGAAACTGTGGGCAATTGAAGTGTCGCTTATATCTTGGAGAAGAGGAGTCTGTGTCATAGATAGACTACTGTTCAGCATAAATCAATACAATATCATGCATGTATTATGTATGCATGTAACGTTTAATGGAATTAAATACATGTATAGCCCAAAGGGCACTGAGTGCACATTTTCGGTTCATATTTGTAGTGTGACCCAAAAAAGCTTTGTATAGGACTCAAGTCTATTTTGGATGCAAAAATTCAGAAACATTATTTCTTAGCATTCCCAACATGGCTGTGTGCTTTGGGCTTAAATATTATTGTTTGACAAGTGAAAAAACAATGCTATAGCGTCTTGTTTAGCCTGTAGAAAAATAATGAGCATGAACAAGATGAGGTGGGGAGGAGCCGTGACTCGACAGGAATGTCTTTAAGGCAAACATAAACAACATTGGAACGTACAACTGTGTGTCTGTGTGTGTGCACACGTGTGTGTGTGTGTCTGTGTGTGGTTGTTTGTGTGTGTGAGCGAGTCTGTATGGTTGACATTGATCTAGCAGAGCAGCAGGGCAGACTTTGCCGTGTCAGGGAAAACACCTGGCGTGGCTCTCCGGTTGGGATGAACTACAGTAACCCCCCCAGTGAAATACAACAATCATAAGGGCACTTTCTTCATACTTTAAGTAGCCGTAGTGTCTTTTAGGGCACCGCAAAGAGTGACGTAATACGGCAGCGCACGGTGGGTTTGTAGATCTCTCATTAGATCCAACATGAAATACTTCTACTCGTGAAGCATTACTTAGTAATTATTATTTTCTCTTACCCATGGGTACTATGTAATGGTACGGTCACACCAAAAGATTCATGATCAGCAAAAGCGGCCAGCTTGTGACGAGGAGTGATGGTCACTGTAGCAGCAGTGAGTGGTCCGCTGTCGGCATCCAGAGCTATTTTAGGAGAGTTTAAATAATTGTAACTTTATGCAAATTTGCAGCGCTGGGCTGAAGCAGTGCTGAAGCAGCAATCATTCAATAGCAGAGCTTGATTGTATTTTAGCACTAGTTTCTAGCAAACATGGAGGAGAAACTATTTGTTGATGACTCCAGTTTCCCGGAGCAATAATCACTGTTTGTACCGGGACACACAATAGACACAAACACAAACGTGATCTTCATTTCAGTTTGTTGTATTGTGTACTGAGAGCGAAGAACCAGGTAAAATTCCTTGTGTGTGGAAGCATACTAGGCAAACGGTGTGATTCAGATTTGATTATTATTATTGGATTCAACTTTGATTCCAATTATGTTGCCTTGTATAAAATAGTCAAAAGTCAATTGCTTGGACATATGATTTGCTGACTAAATAATAAACAGGGGAAATGTGGAAAATAGTTAATCATTTGATCATGTTTTTTGGCCTGCCGAGAGCTTTACAACAAACTTGATATTAAGCACAACTGAACATGGTGTCTGCAGTGCTGCTGAACGAGCTGCCTCCTGGCGAGGGCTGTCTATTCAATATTTCTACCCCCTTTCCACCAACGCGAACCTAGTTCTAGAGCTGGGGTTGTGCTAGTGCTGTTTTGCAGTTGGTTCAACTTGCAAACCTTCTGAGAACCAGTTTGCTTTTCCACAGGCTCGAGAGCCACGTCATTACGTCACTGTGTTAGGGGTGGGGGAAAAAATCTATACAGTATAGTATCGCGATATTTTGCGTGACAATACTGTATCGATACACGGATGGCAAGTATCGATATTTTATGATCATTAATATTGCAAATATAAACTTTTTTTAATGGAAATAAAATGAATTGCTGTTTCAGTCCACTCGATGGTGCTGCTGCATTTTTTTCTGGTGAGAAGGAGATCAGGGTGGGGGCGGGGTGATTTCTCTCAAACCACAAAATGGATCGGAAGGAGAAAGATGTGAGGAATGCGCCGTCGGCATTTAAATCGAAAGTCTGGACTTATTTTGGTTTTTATGACCAAGAAGGGAAGAAGGACATGGACATGACACGTGCGATTTGCAAGGACTGTCGTATGAAAATAAAATACTCAGGGAATACTACGAACCTGAGGGCTCATCTAACACGCCACCATCCAGAGCTAGCAGCGCTAACCGAGGACGGCGAAGCTAACGGTAAACCAGCTCCACCGAAAAATCAACCAACACTGGACACACTTGGCAAAACAAAACTACCTCGCAGTTCTGAACGAGCTAAGAAAATAACACAATCGATCACTTATTTCATGTGCAAAGACCTGCGTCCTTACAGCGTCGTGGAAAACAAAGGCTTCTGCTACATGCTGAAGACACTGGAGCCCCGGTACGTGACTCCGTCTCAACGTTTCTTCACTGACACAGCTGTCCCCAAGCTGTACAGAGAAGTTAAGCTTGAAGTAGAAGAGGCTTTAAGTCCCGCAGAACGAGTTGCATTAACTTGTGATGCCTGGACGTCGAGGGCGGTGGATTCGTATGTGACTATAACTGCACATTATCTCACAGAGGATTGGCGACTGCAGTCTCATGTTCTACAAACAAGAGCGGTACATGAAAGTCACACCGGCGCAAACATCGCAGACCTGCTTCAAAAAGCAGCACAAGAATGGGGGATTGCAGACAAAAACTTGGTGGTTGTGACCGACAACGCTTCTAACATGACCGTTGCCATTCAGTTAGCGGGATACCTGCATGTGAAGTGCTTCGCTCACACACTGAACCTGGCCTCACAACGCGCGTTAAATCTGCCAGCAGTAGCAAGGCTCATGGGGAGAGTGCGGCGCATCACTGGCTTTTTCAACAGAAGCACAGTGGCAAACTACGCTCTGGAGAAGAATCAGAAAATGTTACAACTTCCGAACCACAAGCTAAAGACTGACGTAAGCACTAGATGGAACAGTGCGTATGAAATGCTCAAGCGGTTCCTGGAACAGCAGCCCGCCATTTGCGCTGCGCTGTTGTCTCCCGACGTGAGGAGGAACAGCACAGACATATTCACTCTGAATGAGACGGATATTGGGAATGCCGAAGAAATTGTCCGGGCCTTGAAGTCGATGGAAGTGTCGACAACTGTGATGTCTGAGGAAAAGAGCCCCACCCTGTCACTCGTAGCACCGCTGCTCGCACAGCTGTTGCATGACACACAGGACAACATTGGCGACACAGCGCTGGTCAGAGACATAAAAAAAAACATCAGTCAAGATCTTAAAAAGAGATATGCCAGTGCAGTGGAGAAGAACACCCTCCACACATCATCAGCACTTGATCCCAGGTTTAAAACCCTGCTGTTCCTGTCCACAGAGGAGAGGCAGGAAACCTATGCCAGAGTGGTTGCTGAGGCTGTAATCCTTCAGGTAAACGAACATTTAAATAATCATTTAATGTTTACTAACCCGCTTAAGAAATGCCACTGCTTTACTAATATTGTAGTCTCATAGTAGTGAAGATTTATTTGCAACTTAACTTAAGACACATTAACATTATTGTGTGTGTGTGTCTGTCTGTGTGCCTCTGTCTGTGTGTCTGTCTGTCTCTGTCTGTCTGTCTGTCGTCTGTCTGTCTGTCTGTCTGTCTGTGTCTGTGTGTCTGTGTGTCTGTGTGCCTGTGTCTGTGTACCTCTGTGTCTGTGTGTCTGTCTGTGTACCTCTGTGTCTGTCTCTGTGTGTCTCTGTCTGTCTGTGTCTGTCTGTGTGCCTGTCTTCTACAGGAAGGAATGAGGCAACAGACCATCTCTGAGCCAGAAGCCCAGGAACATCAGGAGGAAGTCGAGGAACCTGACGACACTGAAGATGTTCCCGGACCCTCTGCCAGACCAGCCAAGATGAGGAAGTCGTGTGGGCTAGCAGATTTGCTTGGTCAGACTTATGGTGAACTTGGAGCCATACCAAAGTCATTATCTGCCATAGCTGAGGAGGAGGTTAAAAGATATCAGGAGGTCATGCCGCTGGCACTCGGAGAAGACCCACTATGCTGGTGGAAAGTAAATGAGCAAGTCTATCCTTTCCTGGCCAAGCTGGCAAAAAAGGTACCTCTATATCCCAGGTACTAGCGTCCCAGCAGAAAGAGTCTTCTCCACTGCTGGAGACATTGTCACAGCACAGAGGAGCACTCTGACCTCAGAACATGTTGATCAGCTCCTTTTTCTGAGTAAGAATGCTGACATTCATTCACTGTCCAAATGTCTTTGAACTCTTGTCAGTCCCAAGGTCAGCAGCAAACAGTAGCACATTTTATTTATTTTAATTTAAGAGTACATGTTTTACTTTTCCATTACCCAGCTACTGAAGGAGCTGCATTTTTCTGTACAAGTTGCACTGTTCAAAATACTTGTGATAGGACAGTAGTCCACACACATTTGCAATCAGTTAAGTTGGACTAGTATGTAGACTCACTGTAATACAACAGTTCTGTTTGTCAGGTGCATGATTTGTCATAGCACAAAGGAGCATGTTGAACATCAGCTCCTCTTTCTGAGCAAGAATGCTGACATCCTTTAATTGTTAAAATGTTTTTAGGCTACTAACAAACATTTTATTTATTTTAAGAGTACAAGTTTTATTTTAATGTTAGCAGTAATTGTCTTTAAGTTCACACATGTACACATATTAGTATACAGTTAGTGTACAGTTAAATTGGACTGTTATAAAAACACTTGTCTGTTAAGTAAATGCATTTTACTTCACTTAATGCATTTATGACAATAAAAGTGATTTGAAGTGACATGAAAAGACTTAACTTTGTTTTTTATACGTAAAACATATGTGTTGAGAAAGTTTTCCTTGGGGTATATTTTGCAGTTGAAAAAAGGTAATAAACCGCATTATATCGCAATATATCGCAATATATCGTATCGCAATACTCACCATATCGCAATATATTGAAAATCGCAATAATATCGTATCGTGGCTTAAACATCGTGATAATATCGTATCCAAGACCTCTGGTGATTCCCACCTCTAGTAGCTAATGTGCTTCTCCAGATGCTAACCAGGGTAGGGATCCCTAAGGAGGTATTGACAGACCAGGGCACAAACTTTACCTCTAAGTTTCTAAGGCAGGTCTACCAGTATTTAGGGATCAAGGCTATTAAGACCACGCCTTACCACCCTCAGACCGACGGGCTTGTGGAGCGCCTCAACCAGACCCTGAAGTCTATGTTGCGGAAGTTTGTGTCAGACACAGGTGCAGACTGCGACGAGTGGCTACCATACCTGCTGTTCGCGTACCGTGAGGTTCCTCAGTCGTCCACTGGCTTCTCTCCTTTCAAGTTGCTCTACGGGAGGAAGGTGAGAGGTCCACTGGAAGGAGAGCAGCCGGAACAGCAGCTGAACATTTTGTCCTACAAAATGGAGACATTGACAGAGGAGGTGCAGCAGAACCTCAAAGCTACACAAGCCAACCAGAAAAGGTGGTATGACAAGTGTTCCAGAGAACGTTCTTTCAAGCCGGGGCAGCAGGTCCTCCTGTTGTTGCCGACATGTGAGAGCAGTCTCTTGGCCAGGTGGCAGGGACCATACGTGGTTCACCAAAAGACTGGGCCGGTGACATACGAGGTCATCATGCCGGAGAGGAGGAAGCACAAGCAGATGTTTCACGTCAACCTGCTCAAGGAGTGGGTTCCACGGGAGGAGCCATCTGTTGTGCTGTTTGCCAGGAGGGTCGTGGAGGAAGACGAGGGAGAGGAGCAGTTTTTCCCTACAGCCGAAGGTTCGGGGGTCCAGGTAGACATGCACCATCTCTCACCTACCCAGCAGGAGGCGCTGGCTAGGTGTTGTCCAGTGGGGCTGTTTGCTGAGACTCCTGGCCTCACACGGCTGGCTCACCACCACGTAACCCTCAAGGAACCAGGACCGATCAGGGTCCCGAGCTACAGGATCCCGGCGCAGATGGTTCCAAAGCTCAAGAAGGCGCTAGAGACGATGAAAGAGATGGAGATCATCGAGTCATCTCACAGTGAGTGGTCATCTCCCATTGTAATTGTGCCCAAAAAGGATGGTACTCTGCGGTTTTGCAATGACTTCAGAAAGTTGAATACCATTTCAACTGTCGACCCTTACCCTATGCCCAGAGTGGACGATCTTCTGGACAGGTTGGGCTGTGCCAGATATCTGACAACCTTGGACCTGTGTAAGGGGTACTGGCAAGTTCCTCTGTCGGAGGAGACGAAACCCCTGACAGCATTCAGAACACCATTTGGGTTTTACCAATATACGGTGATGCCATTTGGTCTGAAGGGGGCGCCCGCAACGTTTCAGCGCCTCATGGACAGGGTGTTGGAAGGTGCATGGGACTATGCAGGGGCGTACCTGGACGACATCATCATCTTCAGCAGGACTTGAGAAGATCATATGGTCCACGTCCGAGACATTCTCCAGCGACTCAAGGATGCTGGCCTGACCATGAATCCCTCCAAGTGCTCCTTTGCCCAGTCCCAGGTGGAGTACCTGGGATTTGTCAACGGAGGTAGGTCAGTAAGGCCACAGGTGGGGAAGGTGAGTGCCCTCACTGATACCCCAGTACCAAGAACTAAATCCCAGGTGAGGTCTTTCCTGGGGATGGTTGGGTGGTACCGGCGGTTTATCCCTAACTGCTCTAGTCGGGCAGCCGTTTTATCAGAACTGACTAAGAAAGACAGTCCAAACAAGGTCAAGTGGACTGCTCAGTGTCAGCTTGCCTTTGAGGACTTGAGAAATTGCCTTTGCAATGACCCTGTATTGCAACAGCCAAACTTTGATCTCCCTTTTACCGTGCAAACAGATGCCTCCGGTGTGGGGCTTGGGGCTGTTCTGTTACAGGGGGAGGAGAGCGACCGGAAACCAATCCTGTTTCTCAGCAGGAAGTTGTTCCCCAGAGAGTGCAGGTACTGTACTGTGGAGAAGGAGTGCCTTGGCCTCAAGTGGGTGCTAGATTCGTTGCGCTACTACCTGATGGGGAAGAGCTTCACTGTGGAGACGGATCATAGGGCCTTGCAGTGGCTCCACAAAATGAAGGACTCTAACGACCGCATTACACGGTGGTATTTGGCTCTTCAGATCATACAGCTTCGATGTGAAGTACAGACCGGGGGCGCAGAATGTGACGGCTGATTACCTGTCTCGGGTTTTCGAGGATGAAAATATTTGAAGGAGGGGGGTAATGTCACGAAGCGATCGTCACTCGCTATACCTATGGTACAGCGCTAAGGACTGAGCGTCTCGGCATGGAAGCCGACTGTTTAAAACATCGCATGGACATTTGCGCATGTTATATTTTGTTTTCATTTTCCTGTCAAGTACATTCAACAACCCTGTATAGTCACAAGTTAAGAATCACAAAAGTCACGTAATCGCTCTGCTCACTGTTTATTGTTTGCCGGCACATTTACAGTTTCAGTAGTTACATCGTTACAACATAGGTCCACAGTTCGGTCCTTCTCGTCATCATCTCTATTTCTACTCCACAGTACTAATACTCTCCAGCCATGGAAACACTATGGAGCCATTTTAAAGATCACGCTACAGAAATATTTAATTGCCAGGACATACAAACATACAATACGTAGATAGATGGATAGATAGATAGATAGATGGACAGATGGACAGCTGGACGGATGGACGGATGGACAGATGGACGGACGGGTGGGGAGGTAGGTAGATACAGTACATAGATGGACGGACGGACGGACATTTGATTGACTTACGAGGGAGTGACCCTGTGTGTTAGCGCGACAGCTTGCCATTTCCTTGGTCGTATTTCAATTATTAAAGTGTCAGTTTAAAGACAGGGTGGAAACTTGGACTTATAAGAGCCAGAGATTAGGATATATAGCTCCGGGTTAACGGAAAGCAGTAATTAATTATGTAACCCATTGCAGTTCGCTCGGAAAGTTCACTGTTCATGAAAAAAAAAAAAATTAATGCTAGCTAGCGCTTCCTTTATGGGGGATAATAAAAAATTATACTGTTGTACTTAAATGTTTTAATAAAGTGACTGAGAACATTTAGGGAGACTGGCATATGTTAATAAGAGGGAGAGGAGTCGACTGTCCAAACAGCGTCGGAGAGGAGCGCCGCCGCTCTAAACCATCGCTAGCACCCGCAAAGGTCAACCGTATTTTTATAATCGCCGGCCCTATGGCCAGCGCTAAATCTGTCCACGGGAGACGGCGCCCGCCCCTTGTGAAAGGTGTGTGTGAGCTAGTGTCCAGGTACCTGTGTGCGACGCCATTACGGCGGCGTGATATGTCGCCGCGCGTTACTGGGAAAGGCTAAAGGCAAATTGCTAGCGCGTTAGCGTGGCGCTGCGGCGGCGGAGGCCTAATCTTTGCTGCTGTGTTTCGCGGGTTCCTCTCTGTGTGCAAGAATTCATAACAGAGTGTTTTTACTTGCGCGTGTGCGTGTGCGTGTGTGTGTGTGTGTGTGTGCATGTGTGTGTGTGTGTGTGTGTGTGTGTGTGTGTGTGTGTCTTGCATAAGCAGACTTGCTCTGCTGTTTTTGTCTGGTGCCTGTGGGTGTGTGTTTTATGTGCAAATGCTATATGTCTGGCTGTGTGTTTGTGTGTTTGTATGGGTGCTGTATGTCTGTTGCGTGTGTGTGCGTGTGTGTGTGTGTGTGTGTGTGTACGTTTATGTGAGTTCTGTATGTGGTGTACGTGCGAGTGTGTGTGTGTATGTGTGTTTAGGTGAGTCCTGTGTGTGTGTTTAAGTGAGTGCTATGTGTGTGTGTGTGTGTGTGTGTGTGTGCATGTGTACGTTTAGGTGAGTTCTGTATGTGGTGTATGTGCGAGTGCACGCATGTGTGTGTGTGTGTATGTGTTTAGGTGAGTGCTATGTGTGTGTGTGTGCGTAGGTGAGTGTGCTGTGTGTGTGCATGTGCGCGTGTGTGTGTGTGCACGTGTGTGCATAGGTGAGTCCTGTGTGTGTGTGTTTAGGTGAGTGCTATGTGTGTGTGTGTGTGTGTGCGTGTGCGTAGGTGAGTGTGCTGTATGTGTGTGTGCGCGCGCGTGTGCGTAGGTGAGTGCTGTGTGTCTGGCCTGTCGACGTCAAAGGCGGCGGTGATCTCTGAAGGCTTGTCTGTGTTCCTCGCCGTTGATAAGACCACCCATCCCC
>JAOPJH010000009.1:9776380-9797105 GCA_027122575.1 Merluccius polylepis | reverse complement strand
GGGAGATGTAGTCCGGAGCCGGCGATCAGTAGGCTGGCGACGCCGAGCGAGGCAGAGGGGGAGTTGTGGGCGTGACAGTACCCCCCCCCTGAGGCGCGTCTCCTGACGCGTGGCGCCGCCCACCGGGAGGGCGACCCCGAGGTCGCGGCGCAGGCCGGTCCGGGTGCTCACGGTGGAAGTCCCTGATGAGACCGGGGTCCAAGATGTCGTCTCGTGGCACCCAGCACCGCTCCTCAGGACCGTAACCCTCCCAGTCCACCAGGTACTGGATGCGGCCCCGGCGGAACCTGGAGTCCAGAAGAGCCCGGACCGTGTACGCCGTCGAGCCATCTATTTCCAGGGCTGGTGGTGGTTCCTCCGGGGGGACCGCATCCGCTAGTGGACCTCTGATCACCGGCCGGAGGAGGGAGACATGAAACGTGGGCGAGATCCGGTAGTGGGCGGGTAGTTGGAGTCTGACCGAGACCGGATTGACCCTCCGGAGGACCTTGAAGGGGCCGATGAACCGGGGACTGAGCTTCCGGCAGGGCAGACGGAGGCGAAGGTCTCTTGTGGATAGCCAGACACGGTCTCCAGGTCGGTAGATGGGGGCCGGTGTGCGACGACGATCCGCCTGGGTCTTCTGGCGCCGAACTGCCTGGCTAAGCTGGGCGTGGGTCTGCTGCCAGGTTCGTTCGGCGCGACGGAACCAGTCGTCCAACGCCTGGATCCCGGTCTGGTCTGGGTGCCAAGGACAGAGGGGAGGTTGGCGTCCCAGCACGCACTGGAACGGAGTCATGCCCGTGGAGGCGCTGCGAAGCGAGTTATGTGCATACTCCGCCCAAGGCAAGAACTCCGCCCAGTCGTGCTGATGGTTGTGGCAGTGGGTCCGCAGGAACCTCCCCAATTCCTGGATGGTCCTCTCCGCCTGCCCATTCGACTCTGGGTGATAGCCCGAGGTCAGGCTAACCGTGCAGCCCAACCGTGTGAAGAAGGACTTCCACACCCGAGAGATAAACTGGGGTCCCCGGTCCGACACGACATCCTCCGGAAGGCCATAGTTACGGAACACCTGGTGGAACATGGCCTCTGCAACCTGGAGTGCTGTGGGGAGACGGGTGAAAGGGATGAACTTGCAATGTTTCGAGAATCGATCTACCACCACCAAGATTACCGTATGACCCCCAGAGGATGGTAGGTCCGTAACGAAGTCAACTGCCAGGTGTGACCAGGGCCTCTGGGGGACGGGCAGGGGGTGAAGCTTCCCTGCCGGTAGATGTCGAGGTGTCTTGGTGGTGGCGCAGAGTGAGCAGGACCGGACGGCTGCCTCCACGTCAGAGGCCAGGTGGGGCCACCAGTACTTTTGCTGGATGAGGTGTAATGTACGACTTGTTCCTGGATGACCCGCGGCAACCGATGTGTGTGCCCAGGCAACAACCCTATCACGGAGGGCAAGGGGAACATACTCACGGTTGCGGGGGCAGTTTGGCGGCGAAGGTTCCTGGCGCCGTGCCTGAGCGATGTCCGCGTCAAGGTCCCAAGTGATGGGGCATAGGAACACTGCATCCGGGAGGATGGTGGTAGGACATTTGTCCCCCGCCTCGGAGTCGTGCCTCCGTGACAGGGCGTCCGCCTTGATGTTCTTGCTGCCTGGGCGGTAGGAGATGGTGAAGTCAAACCTCAGGAAGAAGATGGCCCACCTGGCTTGACGTGGATTTAGCCGCTTAGCAGAACGGAGGTACTCCAGGTTGCGATGGTCGGTCAGGACAAGAAACGGGTGGAGAGCCCCCTCGAGCCAGTGCCTCCATTCCTCGAGTGCCATCTTTACCGCCAGTAATTCTCGATCTCCCACGTCGTAGTTGCGCTCGGCGGGACTCAGCTTCCGTGAAAAGAAGGCACATGGGTGTAGTTTGGCTGGGTCCCCCGAGCGCTGGGAAAGCACCGCCCCTACCCCGACCTCAGAGGCGTCCACCTCCACTACGAAGGGGAGAGTAGGTTCTGGTAGTTGCAGAATGGGGGCGGTGGTGAAGCTCCGCTTGAGCCTCTCAAACGCCGTCTCCGCCTCTGGGGTTGATAACAGTCGGCGCGGTTTTCCCCTGAGAAGCGACGTGAGGGGGGCGGCGATGGTGCTGAATCCTCTGATGAACCGGCGGTAAAAGTTGGCAAACCCGAGGAAACGCTGGAGATCCTTGACGGTCCGTGGGAAAGGCCAGTCGGATACGGCGTCGACCTTGTTGGTCTCCATCCTGACTCCCTCTGGACCGATGACGTACCCCAGGAAGGAGACGGTGGACTGGTGGAACTGGCATTTCTCTATTTTAACAAATAATGAGTTCGCCAACAGGCGTTCCAGGACTCTCCTGACGTGCTGGACATGCTGAGTCTTAGAAGACGAGTAAATCAGGATATCGTCTATGTATGTGATAACCGACCTCCCCAGCATGTCCCTCAGCACGTCATTCAGAAAGCCCTGGAACACCGAGGGGGCATTAGCGAGACCGTAAGGCATAACCCGGTACTCGTAATGCCCAGTCGGTGTGTTGAAGGCTGTTTTCCACTCGTCTCCCTCCCGGATACGAACCAGGTTGTAGGCGCTGCGAAGATCGAGTTTCGTGAAGATCCGAGCCCCACGTAGTTGGTCCAGAGCGTTGGGTACCAGAGGGAGTGGATACCGGTACTTTACGGTGATGTTGTTCAAACCCCGGTAGTCGATGCAGGGGCGTAACCCACCGTCCTTCTTAGCCACAAAGAAGAAGCCCGCGGCAGCGGGGGAGGTAGATGGGCGGATGAACCCCTGCCGCAGGGCTTCCTCAATGTATTGCTCCATGGCCCGGTGTTCTGTTTGGGACAGTGGGTAGCCTCGACTCCGGGGCGGTGAAGTACCGGCGAGGAGGTCGACGGCGCAATCCCACGGACGATGTGGAGGAAGGCACGTGGCTCGGGTCTTGCTGAACACCGCAGCCAAATCCCGATATTCCAATGGGATAGGAGTGGGGACTGCGGTGGAGGGGCTCTCGACCGACGTTGAGGCACATGTTACCACCGATGTGTGTGTTGGGGTTGATGGTGATGGGAATTTCATGTCTCGCCTCCTCCAGTTGATGTTGGGGTTATGGGTGGTGAGCCACGGTAGACCCAGGATGATGGCATGCTTGGAGGGAGAGACGACAAAGAACATGATCTCCTCCCAATGTTCCGCGATCCTCAGGTCTACCGGGCCCACATAGTGGGTAATAGTCCCCCCACAGATAAGCTGTCCATCAGCAGCATGAATGGATATTGGGGCTGGCAGTCGATGGAGGGGGAGATGGAGCCTCTCCGCCGTGGTTGCGGAGATTAGGTTGCCGCCCGCCCCCGAATCGATCAAGGCTGAAACAGAAAGAGACCGCTGACCAGCACGAATTTCTATAGCAAAGGAGAAGTGATCTACTGAGTATGTTGGTGTTCGATCACTTACCCCTTTGTCGTGCCGGCGCGGTCCCTCTCTACGCCTCGCTGGAGCCGGAACCAAAGGACAGGTAGCCAGCAGGTGTTCGCTACCTCCGCAATATCGACAGAGGCCCTCCTCCTGTCGACGCCGGAGCTCCCCCGCACTCAGACGCTGGTGATCAACCTGCATAGGCTCCCCCTCCTCCGGGATTACTCCCCCCCGAAGAGGGAGCCTAGCTGGGAGCGTCCGAGCGCGGAGGAGATTGTCCAAGCGAATGGCAAGGGAGATGAGCTCGTCCAGCGGCAGGGAGTCATCCCGACATGCCAACTCCCTCTGGAGCTCCGAACCCAGTCCCCTACGGAATGCTGTTATGAGGGCCGGGTCGTTCCAGCCACTCTCCGCAGCTAGGGTCCGGAACTCCATAGAGTAGTCCGCCGCAGAACGTCCTCCCTGTCGCAATAGGAGAAGGCGCTCACCTCCCTCTCGACCATCGGGAGGGTGATCAAACACCTCCCGGAACTTCCTAAGAAAGTCAGCGTAGGTGGAAATCTCCTCCCTTCTCCTTCTCCATACCGCCGTTGCCCACTCTAGGGCTCGCCCCCCAAGGTGGGAGATGACGGTGGCGATCCGATGGTCATCAGAGTCGGAGGGGTGATGCATGAAGTAAAGAGCGACCTGGAGTAGAAAACCCGCACACTCTCGGGCGCCTCCCGTATAGACCTCGGGAAAACGCATCGAGGCAGACGGGTTTCTCTCCCTGACAACTACGGCGGGTAATCCGGATTGTTGGGAGGTAGTGAGAAGGTTGATCTCTGGAGGTGTCTGCTGAGGCAACCGACGGACCAACTCCTCGAGCACAGCCTCCGTGGAGGATAAACGGTGTGTCAACTCCCGCTGATTAACCGTGAGATGGCCTAACAACGCGGAGAGGCTCGTTGGGTCTATACCCTCGGCCGAGCCTCCCGTCTGGTCCGCTGTGTCCATATTTTGGTGGATTGTTCTATAAGGGCTGGTAAGCCGTGGTGATGAGACACAAGCGCAGAGACCAGGATACTTGGCAGAGAGGGAGGTGTGGGCGTGACACTGCTGCTTAATGGCATTCAGCCATACTCACTGTAAGTTCAAAGGCTGTTCTTATGAAAATTGGGTAATTTATCTCCACCCTGGAATACATTTCCATGATTTAAAAGTGTAATTTATGCTAACCTTACACCAATCTGCTATCTGCTACAGTGATTTCTCCAATGTTGTATGCAAATCATGGCTGCCATACTTTCTGCCTGTGCAGCATGAGCATCCTTTACCCAGAAGCCATAGAGTGTGATGTGGTCAACAATAAGTTATATTTACCAGTGTTTCTCCAATGTTCATTCCACCACTGCTGAATTATGAGCGTCACTGTTAAAATCATCCCAGAATTATGAGCACCGCTCCTAAAAGCCTCCCTCTCTTCATTCTTCAAACGACATCTATGTTAGCATAGCTCTTTAAGGAATAGGACAGTGCGTAACATAACTCATAAGTGAGTATGTGGTTTAGTGAGAAAGCGAGCGACAGAAAAGGGACGGTGAATGTGCACAGAGCAGAGGGAAAGCAGTGTTTCCCACAGAATCAGATTGTATTTGTGGCGGCAGCATCCCCGGGGGGGGGGGGGGTGCTCCACTGTATAGAGAAACGTAAACAGTTACGTTTTCAATGTTTGTCCCTATAAAACAATAACCTAAAAAAAATAAAAAAATAAAACATTATTTGTATGGGCTATCCATGAACTTGCATTTACCTTTCGGCATAGCTGCAGAGATGCCGCCGGTACATGCGCTCTCTTTGATAAACAAGGAAGCTGCTCGTGCTACTGAGGTGCTACTGACCAATTAAAAGCTCATAGAAAAGGCTATGGACCAATGAAGGCAGCTCTACAGTCAGACCGTATGCAGGTACACACCTCCCCCTACTCACTGCCACTCACAGCAAAGCGAACAGAACTGAGTAGGGGGGGGGGCGGGACTAGTTTGTGAGCGAACGCAATGGAAATTCCGATGTTGCATGTTTGAAAACAAAATCCCGGGTGATTTGGAAAATGCGCCCGGACATTTTTTTTAGGTCTCAAAAAGAGGACATGTCCGGGCAAAAGAGGACGTCTGGTCACCCTACATTAAGCCTTTGCACACCAAGTCCGTATTTTTCGTCATCACGTTTACACACCGACTCCGAAACTTTCGTCCATCATTAAAGTTTTCGGAATAGGTTCGATTTTCTGCTATTGTGGCGGGCCGCCACAAATAAATCAATGTATGGGAAACACTGCAGACTTGTGGTCCGAGTCCGAAAAAAAACCTGGAATAAATTTGTGGCGCCCGATGTTGATTCTGTGGTGCTGCGCCACACAATGGGTTATGTATGGGAAACACTAACTTTTTAACCAGCGGCGAGCCGCCACTGCTAAATGTATATAGCGGAAACACTGAGTTATATGGTTGAATACGATTATTAAAAGTGTTCATGTCTCCTTCCTGGTCCAGAACCACTTGGTCCATGCCGTTAATAGGCGGCCCGTTTCGTGCGTGTTTGTTTCGTGAGATAGTAAAAAGGTAACACCAACACACTGCCCTGACGATGATATCATCGTCCATCACGATGTTTTACTGTAAACATCGTCAACTGCCAATTTAAGGGACATCGCCCAACCCTACGTCCAACAAAAGGTAACACCAGTGAAAAAACTGTCTATTCAAAGTGCTTTTGAACAGACCTACAGCGCCACTTCAGACAAACACAAGAAAATAACCCATGCAGTGGAAGCGTTTGAGATTTTCAGTCCTTTTTCTATGGTCGAAGATGTGGGGTTTCGTAAGTTAATGAAAACGCTTGCCCCGCGCCATGTTATGCCCTGCTGTACACATTTCAGAGACGTAATTCCCAACCTCTATGACAAAGCGCGCAAAACCATTGAAAATGATTTGGCTCAAACACAAAGCCTTGCGCTGACCACAGATAGTTGGACCTCCCGGGCAACAGAGAGTTACTTAAGGGTGACGGTCCACGACTTTACCATTTTAAAGTTTAGTAACCGCTTACTTGTTATTAGGGATGCAGCGAATCCAGGATTCGAGTTCGGGCCGAATATTGGGCTTTTTTGCGGGGTTCAGGTGCTGCCGAACCTTGGAATTTTTTTCCACTGAACCCGAACCCTACGCTTTAACTGCGCGTGACGCTGGTCGACGTAATGATCTGTTTACAAATAGTGGAGTGTTGGAATGCAGTGGCTAGAGGCTGTGAGAAAGTGAAAATGGAACTTGTGAACAGAAAAAGTGTCGTTAAGCAGTTCTTTCAGATTAAAGAAGCCGATTCAAGCTACATGTTCAATTTGCAATGCCGATTGGGCCAATGGGCCAATGGGATGTGTGTAGACAATACACAACATCCCCACTGTTAAAGCATTTGCGTAGGAAACATCCGGAAGAATACGAGTTGTGTACAAAGGAATCTACAGACAGCAGACAAAATGCAGCAACTTCAGGTACGACAAATGAAGGACAGTCACAGCTAAAAACTTGTGTTAACCAGGTGACCATGAACAGATTTGTTAGCCCTACACCGAACAAACAGTGGGCCTCAGATCACCCACGAGCAATAACCATTCATGCAGCAATTGGTAAAATGATAGCCATTGACTTGGAGCCCTATAGCATAGTGGAAGACACTGGATTCACCGAACTACTCCAACTGCTTGAGCCACGTTACAAAATTCCCTCCAGGCGCTTTTTTGCTGACAAAATCATCCCTGAAATGCAAGTATGAGTATCACTTCTCGCATACACACGTTGCCGAAGCACAGGATTTTTCTTTTACAACCGACACATGGACTTGTGAGTACACTACACAGTCCTACATCAGTGTGACCTCACATTGGATTGATGCTTTTAAACGCACACATGCAATTCTTCGATGTGAAGCATTCGATGGAAGGCACACCGCATTTAACATTTCAGATGCACTGCATGAAATTATCAGAGCGTGGGACATACCTGTCACAAGTGTCATCTGGTTTTGAGGGACAATGCTGCAAACAAGCGGAAAGCCATGTCCGATGCACGGGTGCCAAGTGCTGGCTGTTTTGCACACACGCTCCAGTTGTGCATCCACAACAGTCTTTTATCTCAACAAAGTGTCTCTGACATGATCACACTGGCCAGGAAAACTGTTGGCCACTGTAGGCACTCTTCAAGTGCTAAATCAAGGCTTTCTGCTCTACAGCAGGAGTTAGGGCTATAAACATATATGTGTCCGAGACAGAGGGTATGCTACATATCCATGCACAGAAGTGGACTCTGATGGGGGATGTTCTCATGGTGCTCAGGCCCTTCGAGGAGTTGACTCGAGAAATAAGCGCAGAAAATGCGTGCATATCCACTGTTCTGCCAGCTGTGATGATGTTGAAGCGCTATATCCACAACGAAGCAGACGGGCATGGAATCAAGCAGATGAAAACCTGCTTGCTGAAATCTCTGGAGGACAGGTTTGCGGGAAGCGAGCAAAATAGGCACTTAGTTGTGGCAACAAGTCTGGATCCCAGATACAAGGCGAAATTGTGGGTGGGGGGAGTGACACAGTGTCGATCAAAGTTGCTTGTGCAGGAGGCTGTATTCCGTTTATCTGAATCAGATCAAGACGCATCCGCTAGGCCTACTACAGCAACTGAACAGCCTGAGGAGGAACAAGGCCCGACAGTTAGCACTAAACGGCACTGTTCAGGAATCTGGAGTGGCTGGGACGATCTGTACTGCAGCAATACTGATGCAGTCACATCGGGTGTTGACGTGGAGATAAGCACTTTTTTCAGCGAGCCCTTGATTCCTCTTAGAGAGGATCCTCTTCAGTGGTGGAAGACAAACCAGCAGCGATTTCCATTACTGGCAAAAACGGCAAAAGTCTACCTCTGTGCGCCACCAACCTCTTTGCCCAGTGAAAGACTTTTCAGTACTGTTGGGGACATTCGTTCCCACACTCGCAACTGGCTGTCACCTATTAATTAAGACCGTCTTGTTTTCCTGAAAGGAAACGCTCATTTCATGTGAAAGGTTGGATGTAATATTGTTACGCAGGAAATGTGTGTGGTTAGGCATACAATTGTTAGTTATATATTTGGCTACATGTTCTCATCATAGCCTATGTTCTAAACGAGCCGATTATCCATGTTTACTGAGTAAATGTTCAATAACATTAATTTCAGTTAGCCTAAGTCACCAAACATTTTTATTTAATTATTATTTTTTTTAAAGGAAAACACATTTCTTTGCATAATGTTGCCTATGTTTTGGCTATATTATATTTGGCTACTGTTCTCATCATAGTCTTGTTTTCCTGAAAGGAACCTCTTATTTCATGTGAAAGGTTTGAGGTAATAGGTTCATTGTGATGCAGGAGATGTGTGTGGTTAAGCCCAACATGATCTCAACGGAAAAAAAACTGCCTATTATCCATGTTTATGGAGTAAATGTTCAATAACATTAATTTCAGTTAAGTCACCAAACATATTCTGTTTGGTTGTTGTTTTTTTTAAGAAGAAAAACACTTTTCTTTGGAGAAAGTTGCCTATTTTTTTCCCAGTGAAAATTTCATAAAATGAAAACTACACTTTTGTTAGTTAGTTAGTTAGTTTATTTGTTGTCCCCTTGGGGAAATTCTTTTTCAGTTCATTTTCGTACATTTCTCGCAGAGGCACATAAGGACTTTTTACACACGACATCATGACATTTAACATTTGCAGCATGAAGAAAACATGGCAGCATGGGAACCACGAGCAGGGAAAAACACAGACACACACATTTATGGGGTATACATGGAGCATCAGCATATGGAAGGCATACATTTGATTCAATTATCTGTTTGGTTTTGCTTTGTTAATTGTTTGGATGGCTGAGGGGATTCGGCTTCTGTCGAAGCGGGCCTTGTTGCACCTTATTGTGCAATACCTCCTGCCGGAGGGGAGGAGAGAAGAAGTGGTTGAGTAATGTCCAGGGATATTGCACGAGCAATACGTGTGATGTTAAAGCCAAGAAGGAAATGAAGATCTGCATTTTAGCATCTTTACATTAAAACACGTCATCATCATTATGAAGGCCAGCATGAGCCACGTCTGGCAAGATGGTTCAACATATGGTGAGAGAAACCTGCCAACACAAACCAACACATTGTAGTTCACCGTCCAGTGCTTCAGTTAATCCCTTAGAAAGTGATCTACTACTACTACTACTACTACTACTAAATCTCCCGACAACAAGCTAAATGAAACCCTGAAATGAGTGAATTAATATGTTCAGGGTTGCAACACCAAAATGTAAAAAAAAAAAAAACACACAAGGTGTCCCAATATTACACAACAGCAAAAGTTCCCATCACAGCTGCGTTAAGCACATTTACCAGACAACACATGTCCTACACACACACACACACACACAATAGGCCCGTGTGATACTAAGGGGGGCCCCAAAGGGGGGCCCCCCATAGTCACGCCTACAGACATCAAGTCAGCTGGTAAACGGTAAACTCCCCCAGTTCACCTAGAAGACAAAACAAAACAGTCACCACAGTGTGTGTGTGTGTGTGTGTGTCACAACAACACGGCTCACCTGAAGCAACCATGAAGACGTTGAGACACCTCAAGGGGATTCACCACCTCCGGGTCTCACCGCAGTGGTCCTCCTCCTCCTGGGTCCCGTCAGGGGGGCCAGGGGGGGGGGCAGGTCGGTAGCGAGGACCCCCCCCCATAAAAAAACAAAACAAAACGCATAATAAATGGGGAAAAAACGTTTCTAAAAGCTCACACCACTTGGACCACCCCCTGGTCCCCCAAGACGAAGACTAAGACTAGACAGCCCCCCGCCCCCACGTGCGTGTCTTATAGAGGTGCAGGACGCACAGGTGGAATCAATTAAGAGCTTAATGAGACGAAACGCGCTGTGATTGGCTGAGCGAGGAGCATGTTTATTGGAGAACCAACATTCAGTAGTCGTCGTCAAACTCAGATGTGCGCAATTGACCAACAAATATACAATACAAGACACACAAAACAGGAAGTGCTGGAACATGTGATAGCCCACAGGGCATCATGGGAGTTGTAGTTCTGTAGCATAAGCTAACCTAAAAGTAAACATAAATATACCGCAACCCAGTTTAATGAAAAGGTTTGAGCGCCACTTATTCACAAATGCCATGTAGTGCCTTCAAACGCAACAGTGTCTCCCCCGTAATGATGACAAATAAACAATGACCACAAAAAAATACCCATGACTACCAACGCGACTGACGTTACATCGCTGCTATGCTCCCAAAATGGCGTCCGCCATTGCGATGTAACGCCTCATGTGCGTCTCATATGACGATGAATGAATGATCGCTAAACTGTAGTGCTTCGGATCGCGTAGCGCGATTACACGTCTCAAATTAAGGCACTTTGTTTACGCTACAAATTGTCATATCGCCTAAAAATAAATTAGCCCTCTGTATTATGTTATTCTCCAGAACTTGTAACTCACACACACATCTCTATACACGTCTAACATTTAAACTTTACACTCTCGTAGGAAAAAACAAACAAAACATGTTTTAAGCGCTTGTATAATTTAAATACATTTCTCAGTTCAGGCATTTGGTGTTGCAGGGATCGCCGGACTCGAAGAGCCCGTAGACACTGACGAGTGGAAACATGGAAACGGCTCCGATCATGGAGCCCAGCTGCACTACCGCCCCGCACCACACCAGGGCGCTGTGGCCCTCGTCCCGCAGGATCACGCCGATGATGACCTTGACGTAGGACAGGGTCAGGACAAACAGCACCCAGGAAACCACCTGCCAAGCACAACGGACATGTGGTCAGTGGTCAGTGGTCAGTGGTGCGCACCGGGAATCAAACGTTGACATCATGTGACATTATGAAGGTAGAATAGACATTTGAATTGCAGTAGAAAGGTTAAAAAGAAGCCAAAATATGATGAGATGAAAATATGTCATGTCACTCAAGTCAGAGATAGATGTATATATATATATATATATATATACATATATATATAATATTTTCTTCTTTTCTTATATTTTCAGAAACTTTCTGGTCTGAAAATATATTATCAAACATTATATTTATTATATTATTATATTATTAAACATATTTTCATAAGACCGAAAATATAAGATGAAAATATTTGAAAAGATTATATATATATATATATCTGACTTGAGTGACATGACATATTTTCATCTTATATTTTGGCTTCCTTAATATATATCTATTTATCATCTACTGTTTAACGTTTCATCATAATGAGTCTTACTATGATAGCGACTCCGGAGTCGCTGCCGACCAGCGGAGGACAGGGACTGAACGCCGCCACCGCCATGATGTACGCCCCGAAGCCCGTCCCGACCGCGGTCAAGACCAGCATGAGCACGAGGGACCTGGGGGGACGGAGACGCCAGGAAGTCAGCGTGAACCAAACGTTCACCTGGGGTTTCACAGTTCAATAAAAATGTACATCAAAATGGACAATCAATGGCGGCCGCCGCAGGGCTCACCGTATCGAAGAGAACATGGCGACGAAACACGCCACGGGGTTGGCGGCCGCCGCCAAGGTGGCGGCGAAGTGGTACGCCTTGTTGCCGTAGGGCAGGCAGGAGTAGGACTGCACCGACGGCAGCACGGCGTTGGTCAGCGCGTTGACCCAGGCCAGCACGACGAAGATGAACGCCACCTCGCCGCGGCTGTACGTGCCCATCCCGAAGGCGCTCCTCCGCTCCCGCGGCGGCGGCTCCCGGGGGTTGATCATGGGCCTCTCCTCCGGCGGCGGCGGTGGGCCGCGCAACGACAGCCCCTCCCTCTTGTCCCTCGCCGACTCCTCGCTCAGGTACCGGTGGTCCTTCCTCTCCCGCACCACGGCGGGGTGGTGGTTGAGCAGCGCGAAGGCCCCGAGGCACACGACCATCATGGCGCCGAGGAAGACGAAGAACGCCTCGGCCGAGAAGTTGGCCGGCTGGTAGAACGCCGTCAGCTCTCCGCCGCCCGTCGTCGAGTTGCCAAAAGTCCCTTTGGCCACGTCGGCCGCCGTGGTGACATTGCGACACTCGATCAGCCCCACCCCCTGGATCAGCGCCACCAGCGCCGGCACCAGCCCGCTGAGGCCCTCGCCGGCGAAGTACGAGGTGAGGAACTGCGGTCCCAGCCGCATCATGAAGGGCAGGAAGGTCACCGAGGAGGTGCAGTCCACCACCGACAGCAGGAAGCTCAGCGCCAGCAGGGGCACGCTACGCTTGACGCCGGCGCCGAACATCACCGTGTGCTTCCAGAAGAAGGCCAGCAGGAAGGTGGCGACGGCGCCCAGCGCCACGATGCAGTAGATGACCGGCCGCTCGTCCAGCACGCCGGGGCGGAAGCGGTGCATGAGGGTGATGAAGAGCGGGCCGACGTTGGCCATCTGGATGATGACCGTGAGGTAGGAGGGGAGGAGCCAGCCCTCCGGGAGCACCGACACCACCAGCGGAAGCTCCACCCACATCCCAGATAAAAAAATTAAAAAAAAAGTACATTGATCAACATTCAAAATTAGAAATGACAGTTCAAACATTGAAAGCATTTTTAAAAAGATGGGTTTTAGTGAGAGTTTTGAACTGGGACAGGTTGGTGCAGTCTCGGATGTGTTGTGGGAGTGCGTTCCAGAGGGAGGGGGCGGCTATGGAGAAGGCTCTGTCACCCCAGGTTCGGTGCTTGGTCCTGAGTGGTGGGGAAAGGAGGTTGGCATCAGAGGAGCGGAGGGGACGGGAGGGGGTGTGGAGGCGGACCAGGTCAGTGAGGTAGGAGGGGGCCTGGTTATGGAGGGCTTTGTAGGTGAGGAGAAGGATTTTGAATTGGATGCGTTGAGGGACAGGGAGCCAGTGGAGTTTCTGAAGGACGGGGGTGATATGGTCGCGGGAGCGGGTGTGGGTGAGGAGGCGTGCAGCAGAATTTTGAATATATTGTAGTTTGTTGAGGATTTTAGATGATGAACCGTAGAGAATGCTATTGCAGTAATCGAGTCTGGAGGTGATGAAAGCATGAATGAGCGTTTCTGCAGCAGGGAAGGAGAGTGATGGGCGGAGACGGGCTATATTTTTAAGATGGAAAAAGGCAGTTTTGGTGATGTGTTTGATATGATGATTGAAAGAAAGGTTTGTGTCATGTTTCAGCCAAGATGGCCGCGCACACGTCGCTGTTTGTTTTCTCCCTCTAACCTTGTGGTGTTTTAAACCTATTTTAAACCTACTTTAATGATTCTAACTGTAGCGTCTACCTGGCCACCTATATTGTTTGTGATCGCCTGCGGATTGGCCTTTTAAAACACTTTTAAGGACGCCTTTTTATTAAACACGTCTCACTGAGTTCAGCCGAAGGCGCCGGCGTCTTACCTCCTCCGGATTCCTCACCCGTACCGATCCCTGGTGTGGTGTTCTCCCTGCTGACCCCCCGGATAATCACCTCGGATCCAGACTGTGTCGAGATTCTGCCGGCCGGCCCTGAGAGCCTGGGGATCCGTGTCATCCAGCATCCTGCGAGTCCCACTGGATAGGGTTGCAAACGAGGGTTGCCCTGCAGCACGCCCGGACCCGCTGAGACCTGGACCTCAGGCTGCCATCCCATCTGCGGAGCTGGCGTACGGATTGGAATCCTGTCGCAGCAACTTCTGCTTCCCTCACCGGTGGTCTGCGGGGAACCGACCTCCTGCTGGAACTCGCTAGCTGCGGCTCCCTACCGACGAGTGGGGATCTGCGGGGTACCGGCCTCCTGCTGGACCCCGCTAGCAGCGGCTTCCCATCGGTGATCGGTGATCTGCGGGGAACCGACCTCCTGCTGGAACCCGCTAGCGGCGGCCTCTGGTGAGTGGTCTGGAGCCGCGGTCATCGGTTGCTATCGGCTGGTGGTCGTTAGCTCTGTCGCAGCGGCTTCTGCTTCCCTTTGCCGGCGATCTGTGGGGAACCGGCCTCCTGCTGGAACCCGCTAGCCGGCTGCTAGCTGTTAGCTTTACCTGCAGCTAGCCGCTTGCCGTTAGCCGCGTGTGGCGAATCGCGTATACCTGGAAGACAGCGGCTGAGGGTCTCCGAAAAAGTCCTCAAGTCCTTAAACCTCTTTTACGTACTTGAACTTTGTATGCGGCAGCGGCGAAAATGAGGCTTCTTCCTGCGTTTCTCTTGACATTGTTGCACTTGTCGTGGGGACCTGCGGCGTTACCCCATAACTCTGGCGATGTACACAGCGATGTGCCACGCCCCCCTCTGGGTCCCCTCAGTACAGTAACACTCAGCTGGTCATTGGCTGACCCGGCCTGTCAAATATTGAAGCCCCAAGATGTGCCTGTTTTAAATGACAACTGCCCCATTCGTTTGTTGTGCCTTTCAGTTCTGGAAAATAATTTTAGGCTCACAGAATCCTTAATTATTAACCTCACCAATCCAGATAATGAGGCCATTGTTAAAACGTCAGTTGTTAAAAGGAAGTGTTTTATTTTACTTTTGCTCTTATTGTCAGGTAACATACAGCCAAACCCAGGCCCTCCACTGAATTATCTTGATACTCCTAATGAATTCAGGGCACGGTCTGGACTTGGGATTATCCACATAAATGTCAGGAGTTTACTCCCTAAAATGGACTTAATTAAAATCTGGATACAGACAACCGATACTGATATTCTTGTACTCTCAGAAACCTGGCTGAATAAAAATGTTCCAGACAAGGACATCACTATCAGTGGTTATAATGTTTTTCGTTGTGATCGGCCCAGGAAAGGAGGAGGTGTTGCCATTTATATCAAAAAGAAATTTCAGGCCACACCCATTACCTGTATTTCCTTAACTAAACAATTTGAATTACTTGCCCTAAAACTTGAGTTTTCTCATGACCAGTCTCTTATAGTTATGGGCTGCTACAGACCTCCTTCAGCCTGCAGTGAGACCCTTTCAACCCTATCTAATCATGTGGCAGGGTTTAATTCTAATGAAATTGTTCTTGTGGGAGATCTAAACTATGACTGGCTATCTTCAGTTTCAGACTGCCTAAAAAGTGTCTGTGATTCTCTGAATCTAACCCAGCTCATTGATAGCCCAACCCGACCTAACACAAAATTTCCATCCAGATCCTCACTTCTTGATCTTGTTTTGACCAATGTACCTCATAAGTACAGTAATATAGGTGTTTTTGCGAATGATCTGAGTGATCACTCCACTATCGCAGTGGTTAGAAATGCCAAACTCCCCAAGACCAAGCCACGTATTATATACAAGAGAGATTTTAAACATTTTCATGAACAAGCTTTTATTCGTGACGTGTATAATTGTAATTGGGACAGGATCTCCTTATTTGATGATGTGGAAATGGCCTGGAGTTATTTTTATGATGATTTCCTGAATCTAATTAATAAACACGCCCCCTTTCGGAAATTCAGGGTGAAAGGGCGTAATAATCCCTGGTTTCACCCAGAAATAGGAAATCTTACAAAAGACAGGGATGCTGCATGGGCCAGAGCTCGGAAATCAAAATCCGAAAATGATTGGCTTTGCTTCCGACAGTTACGAAATAAATGTACGGCATCAATTAAGAAGGCAAAAGCTGAGTTTTATCTAACAGAAACTACAAATAACTTAAATGACCCAAAGAAATTTTGGAAGGTGGTGAAGTCAACATCTGGTGTTGTTCAGCAAAATGAACTACCAAATTTTTTGGTCCATGGCTCTGTCAATTTAACAGATAATTTGTCTAAGCTAAATTTTTTTAACGAGCATTTTGTCTCTGTGGGTCATTTATTCGATAATGAATATTCCAGTCAAATAGAATCTGACGTGGCGAAGGAGTCCTTGGATGAGGCTGTAAATAGCCCCCCAGAGAACTCCTTTTACTTTGAACCTGTGTTAGCTTCTGAGGTGTCTAGAGCCCTAACTGGCTTGGATACTAAAAAATCAGCTGGTCCTGATAAATTGGACCCTATCTTCCTGAAGGTGGCTGCAAATTATATAGCTGAGCCCTTGACACACATTTTTAATCTTAGTCTCAGCACTAATACACTCCCAAAAGTTTGGAAATCTGCCTTTGTCCTTCCCCTGTTAAAAGGGGGTGACCCTTCTGACGTAAATAACTACAGGCCTATTTCAAAATTATGCATTGTTGCTAAAATATTGGAAAAAATAATCAGTGAACAACTAAAAGATTTTTTAGACTCTAATAGTATTTTAAATAACTTCCAATCTGGCTTCAGGAAGCAACACAGCACGGTCACGGCTGCCCTGAAAGTTTTTAATGATTTAATTGAAGCACTTGATCTTAAAAAAGTATGTGTTGCCCTTTTTATCGATCTCTCTAAAGCTTTCGACACAGTTGATCACAAGATACTGATCACAATCTTGAGAAAAATTGGCATTTCTAACCAGGCTTCCACCTGGTTTGCTGATTACCTGTCTAACAGGACCCAGGCAGTCCAGTTAGCCAATGTCACATCATCCTCACTCGGGATCACTAAAGGTGTGCCCCAGGGCTCGGTCCTTGGACCTATTTTATTTTCTATTTATATAAATGATCTCTGTATCAATTTGTCAAATGCTGCTTATCACTTTTATGCTGACGACACTGTCATTTATTGTTGTGCGTCCTCTGTTGTGCATGCATTTGAGCTGTTACAGTCTGCTTTTAATGTTGTACAGGCCCGACTACAAAGTCTCAAACTGGTTTTAAACACCAGCAAATCAAAAATAATGGTTTTCTCAAAAGCTACCTACTCAACTGAAAATTTACCCTCTGTAATAACTGCTCAAGGAAACCCATTCGAGGTTGTTACTAAGTATAAATACTTAGGTTTCCTTCTAGATACGGAGCTTTCGTTTAAAATGCATATTGAAAACCTGGTAAAAAAACTCAGGCTAAAGCTTGGCTTCTTTTATAGAAATCGTGTGTGTTTCTCTCTGCGAGTGCGTAAATTGCTTGTGTCGTCAACTTTCCTACCAGTAGTTGACTATGGAGATGTGTTGTACATGTGTGCTTCGTCCAAAAGCCTAGCAGCTTTGGACACTGTATATCACAGTGCATTAAGGTTTTTCACTGGCTGTGGTCGTCTCACTCATCACTGTCAGCTCTACTCGATGTCCGGGTGGCCATCTCTGAGCACCTGGAGAGAAACTCATTGGCTGCTGATGATATATAAGGCTCTCCTTGGTATGGTTCCTCCCTACCTCTGTTCACTCCTCCGTCGAACAGAAAATCGATATGCCTTAAGGTCCAGTGATATCTATTGTTTGAGCATTTCTAGAGTGCGGACTGAATTAGGGAAAAAAGCGTTTAGTTATGCCGCTCCATTAACATGGAACAACCTCCAGGCTGAACTGAAATTGTCTGAACTTGTATCTCTTGGTGTATTTCGACACTTCTTAAAGGTCCGACAACAAAAATCATTTGAGCGGTGCCTTTGCTGACCAACCTTGTCACCTTGACCTCCTGCTCCCTGCACTTTTTGTTTTAACCTCTATTGTAACATGGCCCTATTTAATATAATGTAATATTGTAATGTCTTTTGTAATGTATTTTGTATTTTATAATGTTGACGACGTGTGCTGCTGCCCTCTTGGCCAGGTCGCCCTTGAAAATGAGATCTCGATCTCAACGGGTCTTTTACCTGGTTAAATAAAGGCTAAATAAAAATAAAAATAAAATAGACGTAGTCGCCATTTTTACTTCCAGACAGCCATTTGGAAATTGCACCCCCTTAACGCGTCATCACAATCACGTGACTGAAACCAAGCTATTGCCTTCATTTTTCATTTTGGTTGAACTTCATCCTCTGGAACACACTCATCAATCAATAAGGTGGTCAACAGCAACAACAATATGGAATTGATGACAGACTCCTCCATGAGTCACACAATGGTGACGGACAAAGAGACTACTTTTTCCCCTAAATGTTGGATGGAACAGAAGTCCCCTATTCTTATATCCAAATGTCAGGGTGTTTTTTCAATGACCCTGAGGTAAACGCAGATGTTCAATTTAATAAACTTGAATCTAGTTATCTGTTTAGTTTGTATTACACAGTGGATATTAAATGTTATCTATTAAAAAAATGTGGTCATTACTTTTTATCAAAAGTAGAGAGAATAGTTATCTTTAACTCTTTTCTTGTTATCATTACATCACTATACTACATTGAAATTGTTGTGCAGCATCACTTTCGTTGAGTGAAGCAGGTCTCGCCAGACCTAATTAAATGGCAAAGGGTTGTCTCTAGACACGACACCCAAACACAAAAACACGTTACGTAATAAATATTACGTCTTACTACAATTCTATTTATGGGTTATAAAGTCCCTTCATGTTGACAATTATCATAAAGACAATATTCATAAAAATACATTCAACACAACTTGTTTTGAATTTCAGGATATATTTGCTTTAAGGTGACAATATACCACTATGCAAGGGCCTTTATTAAGGTGAGAATATACCACTATGCAAGGGCATAGGAAGCATTATTAAGATGGAAACAGCCTACAATGGGGGGTTTGGCTGTTGTCCCACAAAAATTCACAATGCAACATTTCCTGCATTTACACACCCTTTCAGGTACTTGTTAGCTATTCAAGCAGGTAAGACAAAATGTGCACTATACTATGCAAACTGCAATACACAGAGTTGTAATATTATTTAGGCTAATAATGTATTAATTATTGAGCCCATTGAGAAACAATTGCAAAGATCAATAGACATGTCACGTGCATGAAGCATAGCTAATAAAAATGTAAAGTCCCTTTTACTTTCTTGTAGGGGTGTGACAATACACTAAACACACGATACAATACAAATGAAGACAATGTATAATTGAACAAGATTACTTGTTCATTCCTGAGGGAAAAAATGTACTAGGAGGACAATGTTTACCACAAAGTATCACTGAGGTATGAAACAATAGTTAAAAATAACAGGGAACTACGAAATTGAATTAGAAATACAAAACAATATTAACATAAAGCTAGCGTTCTCCGGTCCCTTTCAGACTGATTACCTGTTTCGAGTCTAGTGCACTTAATTCTGCACTTAAATAGAAAACATACCAAAATAAATCAACATAAAGCTAGTGTTCTCCACTGCAGGGGACTTTTGGACTGTTATTAGCATATCAACATTTTCAGGCCAAAATTCTATTACATTTATTATACTCTCTCAACCTTGCGTGACCCCTTTCTTCCACAACTTACACTGGCTCCCTGTAGCTGATGGTACTGACCTACAAGGCTGAACAGAACCTCCCCGACCTCCGGGCACTAGTCAGACCCCACGCCATGGCTAGAACCCTCCGCGGGACTACCTCGGCCCGCCGGCTGGTACCGCCATCCCTGAGAGCAGGCAAAGGTCACACAGCCAAGTCTCAACTCTTCTCTGTCTTGGCGCCGCTATGGTGGAACGACCTCCCTGCTGACATGAGGACTGCAGAGTCGATCAACTGCTTCTAAGAGACTCAAGACCCACCTGTTCAGAGTTCACCTGGACCCCGCTTAGCATCCTTCCTCTACTACCCCGAGTGCAATTAGTCTATGTTTGTATGTCCTGGCACTTACTTTGATATTCTGCTCTTAGTATTTTCGCACTTATCTCTGTTGTATACTAGCAATTGGGTGTGCTTGAAACTTGTTCTTGTGAAATCCTTACTCTACTGATATCAATTTACTGTTGCACTTTCTTCTAACAAATGTACTTATTGTAAGTCGCTTTGGACAAAAGCTGCTAAATGCCCTAAATGTAAATGCAAATGATTGCGCCGTCTAGTGCAGAAATGGTATGATGACAATATGGTGATGTGAAGTCAACCTTGGAATCCAATCGGCTACCGTCTGTCGAGGATCACAAGTATCCTTTTCACAATAGCTAATAAAAAGCTAAAATGTCGTCAGCTGATAGCCGATGGGCTCCGAGATTGTATTTTGGCCGATGCGTTACGCCTCTTTTACTCACCACATGGACTGTTTACCCGGATGCGACCAAAGCCTGTTCAAATGTGATTGGTCAATACTACTCGGACTGCAATATTGCTTTTATGTCTCCCTACACTGTACCTACAAGTAGGGCTGTGCGATATATCGAATATACTCGATATATCTCCGAAATAGATTTGTGAGATATATAAAATTAGTATATCGTATGTATCGAGTATTTTATTGTCGTACGTTTATTTCAAGCGGCAGCCGAGATTTGCCCTGGTTTCGTGTTTAAAACATTCTCCGGTAGCTTTCTCCCTCTCCCTCACGCAGTAACGTGAGTGACTG